>CM068760.1:12424156-12631505 GCA_035084275.1 Hydrolagus colliei | reverse complement strand
TCCATGCTAAACCCTGAGGGCCGCCGCTGCTCTCACAGCGCCCTCTGCTGGCGGCAGCGCTGCAGTGACACTGGTGCTCAGCCTCCTGGAATGGTAGTGTGCATTGTACAGTGTGTGTCTATGTGTCTGTGTGTGTGTGTGTACGCTGTATTGCTGTACTATAGTACACTCATGTGAATGGGAGCTCCAACCAGAGTAATACAAGGTCACAGTGCTCCACTAAGCCTTTCTGTCAGGGGCCCAGCTGGACCCTCAGATGTTTTCAAGGCGCCCAAGTGTGTTGTAGATCATAACTTTTTTTTTGTGCCCAACACTAAAATTAAGGTTTTACAATAGGGTCCGTCGATATGGAAATTTTCAGGTTTAGATATATTGATGGGCTCATATCGAGATATACCGAAATATCGATATTTTCGGGGTTTTCGTACTGCGCATGCGCGCGCATTCGGCGGTGCGAATACATTCGGGGCCTATCTCCTCAGGAAGTAAATATCTCTCTCTGTGTCTCTCACACAGAGAGTGATCTCTCCATCTCTGTGTTTTTCTGTCTGTGTCTCTGTGTCTCTCTCCTCTCTCACATCCCCTCCATCTCTATCTATCTGTATATTATCATATCCCCCCCCGTCTCCCCACCTTCCATCTGTCCCCCCCCCCCCCCCCCCCACCGTCTCTCTCCCCCTCACCCCCCCCACCGTCTCTCCCCCCTCACCCCTTGCATACCTGTATATTGTATTCGAGGACTGTGAATACAATATGGCGGCTTTGCACCTCGGTCTGTGCATTGTGTATAGAGATGAGCATTCTGGGTCTTGTAGTTCAGTGCGCGCGCATTCCGATTTTTTTGATATATCGACTTTTTTGATATATCGATATTTTGAAAATGTCTATATCGGCGTATCAATATGAGGATTATATCGGATATAACTGATATATTCATATATCGCCGGACCCTAGTGTCCAGGGTTCCTGGATGCCTGTTAATGTCGAGCCCTGGGTTAACTATTGGCTAATACAGGCAATAACAAAATCCTTCCTGAAAATGAAACTACTACAACCTTCCTGAAAATCTTCCTTGAAGGTTGGCAGCTCTGCTTTTACTCAACTTCTCTCTCTCACTCAGTCAGGCGTGTTTTGGGTTTGTTAGTTGGGTTGATGTCTGCTTGACGGTCGATCTAGGTTTCTCTCTCTCTCATTTTTGCCACTTAACCCTTCTATAGGGTTAACCCTGCCTAACCCTTAACAAGCCTTTATCACTTCCAGGCTCGACTACGGGAACTCTCTACTCGTCGGCCTCCCCAGCTCCTCCCTTCACAAGCTGCAGATCATTCAGAATTCTTCCCCCCTCCTCGCCCCCCCCCCCCACCTCGCCCGGCTCCCCTGGCCCCCCCCCCCCCCCCCCCCGCCCCCCCTCCCCCCCCCCCCTCGCCCGGCTCCCCCTGGCTCCCCCCCCCCCCTCGCCCGGCTCCCCTGGCTCCCCCCCCCCCCCCCTCGCCCGTCTCCCCTGGCTCCCCCCCCCCCCCCCCCCCCCCCCCTCGCCCGTCTCCCCTGGCTCCCCGTCCCCCAGAGGATCCAATTCAAGATCCTTGTCCTCACTTTCAAGGCCATTCACGGCCTTGCCCCCACCTATCTCTCTGACCTGCTGTCCCCCTATCAGCCTGTGCCCACACCCTCCGCTCAGCAGCCTCAGGCCTGCTCCTCCTCCACCGCCCTCACCCCCCAACCATCGGTGGCCGGGCTTTCAGCCTCTCTGCTCCTGCAGCCCCTCCCCCCCCTCGCTTCCTCCCTTTCCTCCTTCAAGGCCGGTCTCAAGACCTTCCTCTTCGACCGCGCCTTCTGCTACGCTTCCTAACTTCCACCTCTCCTACCCTACTTCCCCTCCCCCCTACCCTGACCCTTCCCCCACTCCCCCCCCGCCGGGTCCCGACCTGACTGTTCAGCACTTTGGGACGTCCTCCCGATGTGAAAGGCGCTTTATAATAGGGATAATAGTAAATAGTGAGGAGGATAGTAGCCATCTGCAAGAAGATATAGATAAAATGGTAAAGTGGGCAGACACATGTCAGATGAAGTTTAATGCAGAGAAGTGTGAGGTGATACATTTCGGGAGAAGAAATGAGGGGAGGCAATATGGGCTCGATAGTACAATTTTAAGGGGTGTGAGGGAACAGAGAGACCTGGGGATTTGTGTTAGTGACTCTTTGAAGGTGGCAGGACAGGTAGACAAAGCCGTTAAGAAGGTATATGGGATACTAGGCTTTATAAATAGGAGTATAGAGTACAAAAGTCAGGAAGTGCTGACTAACCTCTATAAAACTTTGGTTAGGCCTCAGCTGGAGTACTGTGTCCAATTCTGGTCACTACACTATAGAAAGGATGTTAAGGCATTGGAAAGGGTGCAAAGAAGGTTTACTAGAATGGTACCAGGATTGAGGGACTTCAGTTATGGGGAAAGGCTAGATAGGCCAGGTTTATTCTCTCTAGAACAGAGAAGGTTGAGAGGAGACCTGATAGAGGTTTATAAATCATGAGGGGATTCGACAGAGTGAATAAGGAAAAACTGTTTCCAGCTTTTAAAAGAGAATTAGATCTTTATTTAGGGAGAACGGGTCTGTTAGGTTATGGGGAGAGAGCTGGGCAGTGGGATTGAGTTGCTCTTTTCAAAGATCCAGCACAGACTAGATGGGCTGAATGGCCTCCTTTTGTGCCATAAAATTCTACGATTCTATGAAATGTAATTTTGTTGTTATATTGTCCAGGCTACAGTCCCGTCTGATCGTCCAACAACTGGACTCTCTCAGCAGTCTTTGACAGTCTGGCTTTTAATGTTGGCTGACCACACAACCCCCAAACAACTAGACCTATCCTCTTCTGACCGTTGGCTCACTGCTCCACTGTGCACTGTCCTCCTGCTAATCTGACCTCTAACTCTCCTGATGGTTCTCTTTCGTTCTCTCGATTGTTGAAATGATTATTGGTTCTTGGTTGATGGTTGAAATCTTTGTGACTTTACCCCTCAAACCTTCCTATCTTGATACCGTTTTTGCAGCAGGACAATAACCAGATTTCTCCTGTTGGAATTGGCCATCGACCCCTAAGAATCCGTTTATTGATCTTTGTCCAACTAATTACTCTTTGATCCAAGTTTTCAAAAGAATGTGTCTTCGTAATTATTGTCTGTGAGTACTCCATGGGAACCTTACCTATCAACTCACCCATCACTTCACCTCAGCTGCTTCTTTATCTTGTCCTCCTTACCAATGGTTCTTCCATATCTCATGTTCCATCTCACTACTGTCTCTACCCTGGTAGCTAATGCCTGTACAATGCTAACAAATGTCTAGACTGTTGCCTTTAACATTAATCATGGCATGCTGACTAATGCCTCCATATCTCCAGTGTCCCAGAGGGGCCTGACCTTCCTAACTTTCCCAGCCCTTGAGGAGACTTGTTTGTTATAAATCTGGTTGTGTACCAGATTTGTCATTGGTTGATGGCAGTTTGTAGTTTGCACTCAGTACATGTTGACCTTTGAATGGCCTGGCCTGGCCCTCCCTCCCCCCATCTCCCTCCCTCCCCACCCTAACCCCCATATCCCTCCCTCCCTTCCCCCCCTACCCCACCCCACCTCTCTCCCTCAGACACACAGACACTCACACACAGTCAGATGCGCACACAGTCAGACACACAGATACAATCATACACGTGCACACAGTCAGACACACAGACAGAGTCATACACACACACACACATGCAGACACAGTCATACACACAGACAGTGAGCGGATATGGACCGGGCTCCTCTCATTTCCGTTCTCCCTCAGCCCCAGGGAGCCCAGTGAGGAGCGGGAGGTGATGGAGGATGTGATCGAGGAGTGTAATAAGTACGGTGGTGTGGTTCATATTCACCTCGATTCCACACAGGTCAGAAGTCATAACAACAACTTTGATGTATATAGTGCCCTCTACGCCAGACAGCGTCTCAGAGCATCACAATAGCGGATCCCGGGACCGAGCCAGGGGCAGGGGGAGAAAGGTGACCAAAGGTGCGGTCAAAGAGAAAGGTCTTGAGCTGTGACCTGAAACTGGGAAGAGAGGGGGCGAGGGGAAGGGAGTGAGGAAGGGAGTTCCAGAGCCTCGGGGCGTAGTGGCCGAAGGTACGGCCGCCGAAGGTGGAGGGGAGGATTCGAGGACATGGAGGAGGCCAGACCCAGTGGAGCAAAGGCAGCGGGTGCTGGGTTGGGGGGAGAGGAGATCAGAGAGGTAGGGGGTGTAGAGGAGGGGAGGGATTTGAAAACCAGGGTGAGGATCTTGAAGTCGATCCTCTCAGGGACAGGGAGTCAGTGAAGTCTGGCAAGGACTGGGGTAATGGGGGAGCGAAGCTTGGTGTGGGTGAGAATGTGGGCGGCAGAGTTTGGATAAGCTGGATTTTGTGGATTGTAATGGAGGGGAGACGAGCGAGGAGGGCGTTGCGATTGTCCAGCCGAGAGGTGACAAAGGCCTGGACCAGGGTTTCAGCGGCTTTTGGGGTGAGGTATTGCCGGAGACGAGCGATCCGTCAGAGGTGGAAGGTGGCGGTGCTGGTGAGGGACTGGATGTGGGGGAGGAAGGACAGTTGGGGGTTGAACCTGATGCCAAGGTTGCGCACGGGTTCGGAGAGTTTTAGGGGCAGGCCGGGAAGGTGGAGGAGGTGAGAGCGAATGGAGACGTTGACGAGAGCCAAAGAGTATGGCCTCTGTCTTGTCAACATTCAGCTGCAGGAAGTTCGCGCTCATCCAGCCCCTGATGTCTGACAGGCTGACAGAACATCAGGGGACTGGGGGTCACAAAGTGGAGAAATAGAGTTGGGTGTCAACCGCGTACATGTGGAAGTGTGCCCCATGTCTGCGGATGACATCACCAAGAGGGAGCGTATAGATGAGGAAGAGGAGGGGGCCAAGGATGGATCACTGGGGTACCCCAAAGTAACTGGGTTAGAGTGGGTCACACAGCTCTGTGTTTAATCCTGACCTGGGAGTGTGCACGGATGCAACAACAACAAAATTACATTTATAGAGCGCCTTTCACATCGGAAAGATGTCCCAAGGTGCTGAACAGTCAGGGCGGGACCCAAGCAAGGGTCAAGAGGGGCAAGAGGAGGGGCGGGAGAGAGTTGGGAGGGCAGCAGAAGGCATGGTCAAACAGGGGGTTCTTGAGACTGGCCTTGGAGGACAGGGAGGAAGCGAGATGAAGGGACTGGGATGGAGTTCCAGAATGTTGGAGTAGAGATGCTGAAAGCCTGTCCACCAATGGTTGGGCAGGGAACATGGAGCAGGTTGGAGCCCGCTAAACAGAGGGGGTGGGGAGGTTCATAGTGGGACAGCAGTTCAGAGAGGTAAGATAGGGGTGCAAGGCTGTGAATGGCCTTGAAGGTGAGGACAAGGATCTTGTCCAATCAGGAGGGACTCAGTCTTGCAGACATTCAACTGGAGAAAGTTGTCTCTCATTTGGGACTCAATATCAGGCAGGCAGGCAGTCAGGACGCTGGTAGTCCTGGGGTTGAGGGTGGAAGCAGAAAGGTAGAGTTGGGTGTCATCCACATACATGTGAAAATTAACCCCATATCTATGGATGATGTCACTGAGGGAGAGCATATAGAAGGTGAAGAGCAGGGGACCAAGGACGGAGCCCTGAGGAATGTCACACGAGACTGGGGAGCTGGAGGAAAAGCCATTGGCGGACACAAAGTGAATGCGGTGTGAGGGGTAGGACTAGAACCAGTCGGGGACAGAACCTTGAAGGTTGAGGAGGGAGGAGAGGCGGTGGAGGAGGATTGTGTGGTCCACAGTGTCGAAGGCGGCAGATTGGTCAAGGAGGCAGAGGGAGCCCTGGTCACAGTTGGTCAGGTTATCATTAGTAATCTTAGTAGAGCAGTTTCTGTGCTGTGGGCAGTGCGGAAACCTGATTGGAGCGGCTCATCGAGGGAGTGGGATGAGAGAAAGGAGCGAAGCTGGGAGGACCTTTGACAGGAAGGGGAGGTTGGAGATGGGTCGGTAGCTTGAGAGCTGCGACGCATCTGAGGATGGGGGTGATAGTGGCTGTTTTGAAGGGGGTGGGAACAATGCTGGATGAAAGGGACAGGTTGAATAGGTCAGAAGGTAATGGGGCAAGAAGATATAGATGGGAGCTAAGGAGAGAGGTGGGGATAGGGTCCAGGGAGCAGGTGATGGGCTTCATAGTGGTTATGGTAGTGTAGAGGGAACTTTAGAATCATAGAATCATACGGCCCAAATGGAGGCCATTCGGCCCATCAAGTCTGTGCCGGCTCTTTGAAAAGAGCAACTCAATCCCACTGCATAGCTCTCTCCCCATAACCTCGCAAACCCATCCTCCCCAAATAAACGTCTACCTCTCTTTTAAAGGTGTCGAGTCCCTGATGCACACATCAGTGGAAACAGTTTTTCCCCCATCTGCTCTGTCGAATCCCTTCATGATCTTGAAAACTTCTGTTAGGTTTTCTCATAACCTTCTCTGTTCCAATGAGAATAAACCTAGCCTCTCCAGCCTTTCCTCAAAACTGAAGTCCCTCATTCCTGGTACCATCCTGGTAAATCTCCTCTGCTCCCTTTCCAATGCCTTAACATCCTTCCTAAAGTGTGGTGACCAGAATTGAACACTGTACTCTAGCTGAGGCCTAACCAAAGTTTTAGAGGTTAGTCAGCAATTCCTGACTTTTGTACTCTATGCCCCTATTTATAAAACCTAGTATCCCGCATACTTTTTTAACAGCCTTGTCTACCTGTCCTGCCACCTTCAAATAATCACTTCCACAAACCCCCAGGTCTCCCTGTTCCTTCACACCCCTTACAATTGTACTATCTAGCCTATATTATTATTATTATTATTATTGCCTCTTCTCATTCCTCTTCCCAAAATGCATCACCTCACATTTCTCCACATTAAGTTTCATCTGCCATGTGTCTGCCCATTTTACCATTCTGTCTTTATCTTCTTGTAGATGGTCACTATCCTCCTCACTATTTACTATTCTCCCTAGTTTAGTATCATCTGCAAATTTGGAAACTGTGCTCCCTACACCCAAGTCCAGATCATTAATATATATTAAAAAAGCAGTGGTCCCAATACCGATCCCTGGGGGACGCCACTGCACACTTCCCTCCAGTCTGAAAAACAGCCGCTCGCCACAACTCTCTGCTTTCTGTCTCACAGCCAGTTGTGGATCCACACTGCCACTATCCCTTTAATGCCGTGGGCCTCTACTTTGCTAATAAGCCTCTCATGCGGCACTTTGTCAAATGCCTTTTGAAAGTCCATGTAAACTACATCAACTGCGCTACCCTCGTCCACCCATTCCGTTACCTCATCAAAAAATTCTGTCAGATTTGTAAGGCAAGATTTGCCTTTAACAAATCCATGCTGGCCGTCCTTTATCAGCCTATATTTTTCTAAGTGAAGATCTATCTTGTCCCTGATTATAGACTCTAGAAGTTTGCCCACCACCGACGTTAGACTGACTGGCCTGTAGTTCCCAGGTTTGTCCTTCTGCCCCTTTTTATACAGGGGAGTAACATTAGCTATCCTCCAGTCCTCTGGCACCACCCCTGTGTCCAAGGAAGATTGAAAGATTGTGGCCAGAGTCTCTGCTATTTGCTCCCGTACTTCTCTTAGAAACCTAGGGTGCATCCCATCCGGACCGGGCGACTTGTCTACCTTGAGCGCCGTCAACCTTTTTAGTACTTCCTCTCTGTTTATACTTATCCTATCCATTTCCTCTACCCTCTCCTCCGTTACTGGGTCATTGACTGCATCCTCTTCAGTACATCTGTCTCCACAATAAGATTTCCTCCTTGGTCCCTAATTGCCACCACCCTACCCTTGACGAAGCCTTTATTCCTGATATGCTTGTAAAATACATGTTTCCTGGGTCTGACCCCTGACCTGGGAGTGTGGATGGACACATAGTGTAGAGGGAGGATGTTGTGTTTAACGCTGTGTTTATTTCAGGGTCAGGTGTATATAAAGTGCCCCACTATCCCGGGAGCTGAGCTAATTGTTAATATGTTACATGGACGTTGGTTTGCTGGTGAGTTCTTCAGCTTAACCTCTTACTACTCTGGCTCTTCCTCCTGCCACATGGTGGATTTAACCCTTTACGCTTGTGGAGACCTGTAGCTCAGTGGATAGAGCACTCACCTTGCAAGTGAGGTTCACTCACCTTGCATCTGGGTTCGATTCCAGGCAAGGCAAAACCTTGGGCAAGTTTCCTTATTCCACATGCCTAGTAAATAATCCCTCAAAAAATTTCAATCAACGACTGTTTGTGGGACACTGCTGTGCACAATTGGCTGCTGTGTTTCGGCCACAAATATACAGTCAATTCACTTTACAGTGTATTTTGTGAAGCGCTTTGAGACGTCTAGAAGACATGAAAAGCACTATATGAAATGCGAGGATGATTATTATTATTATTACCCCCCCCCCACCCCCCCCCCCCCTTTGTTCTCTCTCTCTCTCTCTCTCTCTCAGACATGTCAGACTTCCCCCTCACTGTCTTTCTCTCTCCGTCTAACATTGCGAACTTAACTCCTTCCTCCTACACAGTCCCTCTATCTATAGATAATTCTTCCCTTCACAAACGGCAGATCATCCAGAACCAGGCTCCATTGCTCAGCCTCGCCAGCTCCATTGGCTCCCCATCCTCCAGAGGATCCAATTCAAGATCCTTGTCGTCACTTTCATAGCTTTGCCCCTTCCTATCTCTTTGACCTGCTGACTCCTTACCAACCTGCCTGTCCCCTCTGCCTGCCCCCTGCCCATCCCCTCTGCCCGGCTCCAACCTGCTCACCCAAGGCTTTCAGCCTCTCTGCCCCCACACTCTGGAACTCCATCCTACAGTCCCTTCGCCTCACTCCCTCCCATGCCTCCTTCAGGGCAAGTTTCAAGACCCTCCTCTTCGACCGTGGCTTCTGCTGCCCTCCCAACTCTCTCCCTCCCCTCCCCCCTACCCTTCCACTCCCCCTTGCTCGGATTCCGACCTGACTATTCAGTGTCTTGGGACATCCTCCTGACATGAAAGGTGCTCTATAAATGTAATTTTGTTTTTGTCATTGTAATGATAATCCAGATTTGATACAGCCCCTCATCATTGAGACAACTCACAGTGCTTCATATGATGCAGTATAAAGTGTAATGAATGTGTGTTTTGTGCGTGAATGTCTAATAACACAGCCATATCTGACAAATTGATTTGTTTTTGGAGGGATTATTACCAGATTATTACCTGGAAAACAATTTGCCAATCAACTAACAACCAGGTTCCTACCTACTTACTGTTAAACACAAGTGTGTAAACACAGTAAGGAAACTTGCTTACGTTGTTCTTGGCGATGGTTGCCATGCTCAAATAATGATAATAACACTGCCACTAATCACTGTGATGCAGGACTCCACAAATCTTAATTTGGTCACTACACTATAGAAAGGATGTTAAGGCATTGGAAAGGGTGCAAAGAAGGTTTACTAGAATGGTACCAGGATCGAGGGACTTCAGTTATGGGGAAAGGCTAGATAGGCCAGGTTTATTCTCTTTGGAACAGAGAAGATTGAGAGGAGACTTGATAGAGGTTTATAAAATCATGAGGGGATTCGACAGAGTGAATAAGGAAAAACTGTTTTCACTGGTGGGCGAATTTGTGACTCGTGGTCACAGATTTAAAAGAGTTTCAAAACGAAGCAGAGGGGCGCTGAGGAGAAATGTTTTCACTCAGTGGGTTGTTTGAATCTGGAATGCATTGCCTGAAAAGGTGGTGGAGGCCGATTCGATAACAGCTTTTAAAAGAGAATTAGATCTTTATTCAGGGAGAACAGGTCTGTTAGGTTATGGGGAGAGAGCTGGGCAATGGGGTTGAGTTGCTCTTTTCAAAGAGCCGGCACAGACTAGATGGGCCAAATGGCCTAGTGTGCCGTAAGATTCTATGATTCTATAATAACAATACTTACATTTGATACAAGTGCAGGTTTCAAGTGCAGTGTAAATTTACTGTTGGCAATGTTGGCAATGTAGGCAATGTTGGCAATGTAGGCAAGTTTCCTCATTGCTTATACATTTCCATGAATCATCGCCTTCTGGTGGAAATGGATAGTTTGTCAACATGAACAGGATAATAAAAATAATAATAATACATTAAACCTTTCATTTGACATAGTACTTTATCACAGAAGCAGTGAGACTGACTCCACTGCAAAATGGAATGACTGTATTTTGTGGATGAAACGTGGCAGCCAATTGCACTCAGCGACGTCTCCACAAATAGTCATGGATTATTACTGTACATAACTAACCTTGCACTCTGTCCACCCCACAGGTCGAATGATATCCGCTGTGTGTGTACCTGTCGCTCATTATCACAAACTATTCCCAGAATCCGTGTCTGCCTGCCGACTGGTTTTGGGAACTCACAGAGAAAAGTGAGAAACAATCAAGAGTCTTAAGATCACACAAGCAACACATCATCCGGTTCTCTTAACACTCGCTCTGTGCTCTGCTATCTGTAACTAAATTGGATTTCAAATAGATTATTAAACATCAATCAGTCTGCGACTTCCTGATTTGAAACACAAGAGAGAATGGGAGGGAGTGAGAGGTGGGTGGGGGGGGGGGGGGGGGAGAGACAATCAATGTGATCTCAGAGGATGTTTTGGGGTAACTAGGGATTAAAAACTGATAAATCTCCTGGCCCTAGCGCCGTGCAGCCGAGGGTTTAAGAGGCGGCTGCAGAGATAGCAGATGCCTTGTTTTTGATCTTCCAAAATTCCCTGGATTCTGTAATAGATTGATTGGAAGGTCGCAAATGTAACACCACTATTTAAGAAGGGTGGGAGAGAAAAGATGGCTAACTATAGACCAATTAGTTCAACATCAGTGGTAGGGAAAAATCTATAATCTATAATCAAGGATTTTGTTGTGGGGTACTTAGAAAATCTTAACATGATTAGGCAGAGCCAACACGACTTCACGAAAAGGTTTAACAAATCTTGTAAATTGGAGGGGAACCAGTAAATTAGTGTATTTGGATTTTCAAAAGCCATTTGTCAAGAATCATAGAATTTTTCTGCATAAAAAGAGGCCAATCAACCCATTGGGTTTGTGCCGGCTCTTTGAAAAGAGCTATTCAGTCAATCCCACTCCCCAGCTCTCTCTCCGCAAACCCGTCCTCCCCAAATAACCATCCACTTCTCTCTTAAAAGTTGTTATTGAATCGGCCTCCACCACCTTCTCCTCAGCTCCCCTCTGCTTCTTTTAGAAACTACTTTAAATCTGTCACAAGTCACTGACCAGTGGAAAGTTTTTCCCGGTTTACCTGGATTATCCTGATGATTCTATTAGGTCCCCTTGTAACCTCCTCTGTTCCATGAGAATAAACCTAAACCTCTCCAGCCTTTCCTCATAACTGAAGTCCCTCATTCCTGGTACCATCCTGGTAAATCTCCTCTGCACCCTTTCCAATGCCTTAACATCCTTCCTAAAGTGTGGTGACCAGAATTGAGCACAGTACTCTAGCTGAGGACTAGCCAGCGTTTTATACCAGTTAATCAGAACTTCCTGACTTTTGTACTCTATGCCCCTATTTATAAAACCTATTATCTCGTATGTTTTTTTTTAAACAGGTGCCACATAAAAGGCTGTTACATGAGATTCGGGCCGATGGAGTAAAAGATGATATATTAGCGTGGATTGGAGAGTGGCTAACGGGAAGAAAACAGAGTAGGGTTAAACGGGTCCTTCTCAGATTGGCAGGATGTGAAGAGTGGAGTGTCACAATGATCAGTGCTTGGGCCTCAACTATTTAGTCCAAATATCAATGATTTGGATGAGGAAATAGAGCTTAATATATTGAAATTTGCGGACACTATAAAGCTAGCTGAGAGTGTAAGATGTGAGAATTCAGAGGGATATAGACAGGCTAGGTGAGTGGGCAAGAAGGTGGCAGATGGAGTATAATGTGGAGAAATGTGAAATTATTCATTAGGTAGTAAAATAGAAAAGCGGATTATTTTCTAGAAGGTGAGAGACTGGATAAGATAGGTAGGTGATAAGACTAGATAGGTGACGCTCGGCTGATGGATTATGGGCAATGGACTCTGAGCAACTGAAATCTCGAAAGGAATTTGTAGATGTGACAGGAAACTAGTATTTGTGGAATCCTGTAGCTCAGTGGTTAGAGCACTCGCCTTACAAGCATTTCAAATCCAGGCAGATCAGGGTGAAACCTTGGGCAAGTTTTCTTATTTCACACACCCAATAATAATTCCCCCCCAAAAAAACCTATAATAACTTGGTCATTTCAATCCACGGCTTTTTGTGGGGACACTGCTGTGCGCGTGTTGCCCACAGATATAGTCAATTCGCTTTGCAGTATATTCTGTGAAGCGCTTTGAGACACTGTATCAAATGCTAGGATTATAGCATTTAATACATCAGGAAATGAGAAATTGGGAGTAAATGAGAAATTGGGAGTCAAGAGCAGAATATATAAAAATTAAGATTTTTTGCAGCTTGTGGTACATGAACCATGGAATTGTGTAAGTTTGATCATTAGTAACAATACCATGAAAGAGGATTTAATCAGGGAAGCTGGTGCAGATTCTTTAAGATTGAAAATACTTAACCAACTTTATCAAATTCTTTGAAGAAAAATAACGGTGAAGAGTTTGTAGAAATGAACAATAACCAGTTGTAGTTTACATTATTATTATGTGGATTTTCAAAAGTATTTGATCCATCGGCAGCCAGGCTTTCAGCTTCTCTGCCCCTAGCCTTTGGAACTCCATCCCACAATCCCTTCACCTGGCTCCTTCCCTCCCCTCCTTCAGCCACTCCCTCCCCCTCCCCCCCAACTGTTCAGCGCCTTGGCACCATGAAAGGCACTCTACAAATCTAATTTTGTTGTACTATCTTACAGGCAATGATTATGACATTAAATGGTAAATACTGTTTGGTGGAAATGTGAGCACATGAAGAGATATTTGGAGGATATACAAAGCAAACAGGAGGTAAAAGAATGTTCAGAAATTCAAATTTGGGGAAGTTCTCCTGATGGGATCAATCAGGGTAAGTCCAGGAATATGGACAATATGTATTAGAAGGAGAAGCTCAATGAGTTCAATACCTTTTCTCATGCTGTACTTTTATCATTCAATTTCACAGACACCCATTTACACTTTGACTGAAGTTACAGGAGATACATGGCAGTTACAGAACATGAACATTTACTTTACAGGCAAATTATGACATTACAGTTACAGAAGCTATTGTGGGTGAAACAATAATTTTGCATCTACTTCTCTTGGTTTTAAATAAGATTTGAACATGAGTTAGCTACAGTAATGTATCCTTTCATAACTTAGAACTAAGTGAAGGTGGTGCCCAGGGTTTAGCTGCTGGTTTGGAGTTTCAATGTAAACATGCAGGTGATTCGTGAATTTTGGAATCTTGCATTTTACGCCGAAATAATTTGAGAATGATAAATGCTTTCAATCTCACATCCACTTCAAATAATTCTGTATGACTGATACTGGAGCAGAACAGATTCCTAGCAAGTGGAATGCAAGAGAATGGATAAAAGAAAATACATATTGTTAGAACAAGTTCACACCAAAGACAAGATTTCTCTCCAGTAACTGCAGTTTCATTTTTAATTTATAAAATGAAAAAAGGTGGCATTGCAGAACAGGTCAAACAAGAAAATAGAATAGAAAAACAAGAATGTCTGAGAATGTGGCCTTTACTAGCAGTAACAGCAAAGCTCACAGACCAACTCTGCATTGCCAGTAATTGGCTATTATATTATTTACCAACCATGAATTGTATTTTCAGCATCCCGCAAAGCTCAGGTACACAGTCTCAGTAGCTCCACATATACTGATGTGTGAACAGTTTTTTTAAAAAAAAGTCAACATTTTGAAGGCCTTAGCCTGAAGGTCAATTTAATTCAAACTCAAATTACACAAGAAATAATACACCACAACTGAAAATAAGCTTTTAAAATGTACACAAAGCACTTTCTACATTAATAGGAAGAAATCAAGCATTTAGAGTTCTGTTAACAGCCCAATTATAGAACATTTAAATCTGATTAAATACTGTGCACATCTCAAGCTGCAAACTGGGGTTTTTCATGTCACAGGTGAAACAATTCTCTTTATGATCTTGTTTTGTCATCATTCTAAGGTTAATGATGCAGTTTTTAACCACACATCTCATGCTTTTATATTCAGGCTGGGGCTGCTCTTTCACTAGATGCGTATTAATCTTATCAATTCCATTTTCAAAATGTGTGCAGTTTGATTTGCTCATTATCTTCTCCCACTAATATTACATAACTATCGAAAGTCTAGAAAACCTTTAAGGCTCGCCATGGTTGCAAGGGCTCATCTTTCCTCTCTTCTTTCTAAAATTCCAGACTCAACTAATGCTGCTTTGTACCGCTGAAGGCAGCCGAGAATGCTTTTTACAAACCCCTTGGAGAGGGGAAAGAGTGGAAATCCTATATCAGGGTAGCCAAGCTTCTCAGGAAGAAAGCTCCTGTAACTCTTTCGTCTCCTCTTTGGCCTCACAACAGAAGCTTGTGATGAATTCTTTTGTTCAGGAGTTAAGTCGGGATTCTCAGATGAACCCTGTTGCTGTTCAGCCTCTGCTCCAAGGACTTCCTGTTGCTCATCACATACATTAGCTTCAAAACCATCCACTCCTGATTCCTGAACCTCCTGAACAGATTCAGAGGATATCTGTCCTGCAGAAGCTAAGGGATGCTCGAACTTGCTATCGACTATATCAGAATGGGAGACCTGTGAGGTGATTTCATTGCTCAAATCTGTGCTTCTTTGAACCATTGCATTGATTTCCAGCCAAGACTCCATTCTATACCCAAGGCGCCACCCATTGCTAGAGAAATGCTCCCTTATTTCCTGCTCAAATATTTCAACAGGTCTCTGGATCACCTGGGTCATAGATTGCACCAGTTTTATGAGGGCCATCTCATTGTAGCAACGACTGTTCTCGTATCCCTCTTGTAGGCCTCGGTCACTATCAAACCCAGCCTCGTTGTAATATGGCTCATTCACAAGAATCAATCCTGGAAGATAGGAGTATTAATATTAAACAAAAGAACATCTTTACACAGGGTCAGATCATGGCTCATCACACATATAATCCAGTAACTAGTTTAATGTACAACCTACAAAGGCACCGAAAATTTCAGTAATTTTAGAAGTTAAATGTTAGAATTTAACAGCAACACAGCACTCAAACTTACAATCTCCCATGATGAATCTAAAGCCAATTATTGTAACACCAACCTTGTATTGATATGAGCACTTGAAGAAGGCTAGATTTACTTGTCCATCTTTCGGTTCCCTAAATCAAACAGATTACAAACCATTAAACTGAGAAAAGTGAGTCAAAATAATCCGATCTTTCAACAGCATCAAAGGCCAATTAATATATTAATGGAGGGGGGATGCATATCAAACCTTGCAAGGCCCAGTCAAACCAATCAGTCATTCACAACTTTCTAAACATTAATCTTTCCTAGTGTTGGGATTTCTGATCCCGAGAGTTCAAATATAACCCAACATGCCTTACTGGTACAAGTAGGTTTTATTATAAGTAGGTTGTAATTATAAGGTATAGGATATACAATGATCAAATCAAAGGTTAATGTATTAATCAAATAACAGTATTGAGTATTAATATTTAATACTACTAAGGGTAATGTTTCCTTAACACATAAATCAAAACAAACTGAGAATACAAGGGTACACTACCAGGTTTCACATTGCACTTTGCTGAGAGGTTGTGAAGAGCTCCGTTGTATACTCACGGCTGGATTCACTCCTAACTTTGTGCGCTCCCAGCTCCTTGTACTCCATCCCCCACTTGCTCAGGCTTCTCCAATGATACTTTTCTCTCCCCTTACCTCGATTCCTACTAATTGGGTTCTAATCTATCTGGTATCCTTTTGCTTCTAATTAAAAATGATTTATTAAACTTAGCTGTCTATTCTATCTTAGCCAGATGATGGAATCCTTTCCTTATCTCCCGATGCTAGGTACAGTTCAGGGTCTCCCTTACTCCTAACTCATGTCCTCATCCACCCACTCGTACCTGATCCACATAGTCAGGCCTCATCATCTGACTCCCTGGCTAACCTGTTTATCTATTGATAAGGTCCTGCCGGTACTGGTTGGTCCCAGTTCCTGATTTTTCTACAATCTGTCCTTTTGCCCCATCTAAGGTCAAAGTCCCACACTTCAGTCATTCTCTGCGAAATGCAATCTGATCCTGGTTGGAGTCACATGTCTTCAAGACAGTTACTATCATTTAAACATCATACTCAACTATATCACCATATAAAAACAATCTGAATACATTCTCCTGAATACATATAACCGAAATATATAAAATCACCACATGCAGGCAGTCAGAAATACGTATGCACTGTCTTATCCTAACACTAGGTATCACTAAATTGGCCACAGGCAGTTCATTTAGTTTCGTTCTCTCTTCCTCAACGTGCATAATTAAAACCCAGAGACCTTGTTATTTCTCTCCAAGTACAGTAAAAGCCAGTTTATCCGTGACTTGATCAACCAGAACTTCCGTATAACCGGTACGGCGAAAAAAATCGTCATCCAATTAACCGGATGTTATCCAGCACAATCACGGTGGCGCTTTTAATTAATCGATTGTCGCACAAGAGTACTGCCGAGGTATTTTGGCTTGCCACTAGAAGAACCTTAAAGTCGCCCTGCCGTTTTTTTCCCTCACATCGGTTTTTCAGCTTGCTGCTAGTGGAGCCTTAAAGTCACGCTGCCGTGTAAACTGTACACCTCTACTCCAGCGTCAAGGCTTCAAACCAGGTATCTACCAGAAAAGGTAATTTTTAGGTGAATAACAAAGGTCTGTTATTATCTGTTACTATTTTTCTATTACAGTAAAAGCCGGTTTATCTGACACCCCGAGGACCTGGCCAATACCGGTTAAAGCGCATGCTGGATATTCAGCCGAAAACGCAGAAAAAAAGAAAATTTCAACGCATTTTTCCGGATGAATTCCGGTTAATTGCATGCGGACCTTTTTTTTGCAATGCCGGTTATACGGAAGTTACTGTTGATTGGCTGTTGGATAAACGAGCTTTTACTGTATTAATATGGTACTGTATGTGTTAAAATAAGTTAATTTTTTTTGTGTTGGGTTTTCAGCGGGGTTTTTGGATCTGACCAAATATCCGGCTGTTTAACCGGCACTGGCCAGGTCCCGCGGGTGCTGGATACACGGGCTTATACTGTATAATGATAATTACAATGCTGCTAAGAGTTGATCTGAGTTCTCAAAAAATAAATAACTGATCCCATGACTGCGCTTGAGGCATGGTCCGATTACACATTAAATGCCTCCAAGCAGTCCATGTATTGTATATCTAGCCATCACAGGCTAGATATATCACAATGTATATTATATACTCTCCAACAGTCATAACTAATTGGAAATGTGAAGATTCAACACTAATTCCTGCATGGAAGAGCTCAAACTCACAAGCCTGCATTCTTCCAATATCTGTCATACAAGAGCCTTAGTTTACTCCTGAGTAATTGGAGAAACTTATTTCACCATTCTGCCTTCTCCATTCAACAACAACAGAATTACATTTGTATAGTTCCTTTTACCCCAGGATGTCCCAAGGCGCATTCAGGAGTACCTCCTTCCAAGGCACATCTCAAGATATATCTCTTTTCAGCAATATTTTCCATCCCACTCCCTTTGACGTCATCCTGACGTGAAAGGCTCTATACAAGTGTAATTTTGTTATTGTTGTTGGCTCCCACTCCAAGCTTCAGGACCTGTTCTGTGAAGCTCTTTGAGACATTCTCCCAACATAGAATCATAGAATCATAGAATCATAGAATTTTACGGCACAAAAGGAGGCCATTCGGCCCATCTAGTCTGTGCCGGCTCTTTGAAAAGAGCGATTCAATCCCATTGCCCTGCCCGCTCCCCATAGCCTAATAGACCCTTACACAACATAAGACACTTACACAAATTGTATGTATTTGAGGAGTGGAAGGAGCTCACAGCAGCTTCAGTTTCCTGAGATACAAGTCCAATGTTCTACCAGATTTGCTCAAAAATTGATTCAAGATCCTCATATAAGGAACTTTTGGATTATAGGTGAAGTCATTGAAGGCTATTGGTGTGTTGCAAATGGATTACAATATTGGTACAGCTCATCTAACAATTCTACCCTCCCACTGTCTTGGATCTGACACCTCTTCAGCACAGATTCATGAAAGGGAACTACTTGGAACATAGATGTTAACCTGAATCCTATAAACTACTATTGGGAAGTCCATGGTTCAAGAAGGTGAATGAAATACACAAGATCCGCATTTGAGTACAGAACAATATCTAACCATTAGCGGTTAATTTTCTTTCCTTACAAACCTTTCCAATCCACGTGCCAAGCAGACTGACGCACACCTTCCCATTATCGTACAGATTGGGGTTCAGCCGGCCACTGCACTGTGAAATATAACGGAATAGAGGAGGAACTGCAGGATAAACATTGGGAAGCTGGATATCAAAGAGGAACAAGCCGTCATCATATGGAGTGCGTGTAGGACCTTTGATCAGTGCTGAGAACAGATCCTGTGCAAAGAGAAAAAGGGACTGACATGAACCAAATACTTTCAATATAGTTGGTTCATTTCTACGTTTGTATTAATTCAAGTTTCTCTGTTTTAAACAAGTTGTAAGGTTCGTGTGAATTCCGGGTCTAATCCACAATTACATCTCACTTGAAAAGTGGGAACACTGCAAAAAGATCACAACATAAGTTCAGGTAGTCAATACTTCAATTTTCTCGTTACAGCATCAATCTGTTTTTTATAGAAGTCTGGTATCTTGTTCCCAATTACCCCTTTGGTATCTATTCTAGATGTTGATGTTCCACCTGTGTAAAGAAAATTTCCAAGTACAGTGCAAGCCCGTTTATTTGTGACCTGATCAACTGTAACTTCTGTATAACCGGCACTTTTTAAAAAAAGTCCCCATTCGATTAACTGGATCTATCAGGCACAATCGCTGTGGTGCATCTAATGAGTCGATTGTTGCACGAGAGTACAGTACGATTAGTTCTGAATGCTGCAGGTAGTGCACTTCTGGTCTTTCTTCTTAAAGGGGCATAATTTTTTCTCTCCCTCTCCTTTTTCTCTCCCTCTTTTTCCTCTTTCCCTCTCCTTCCTTCCTCTCTATCTCTCCCTAACTCTTCCCCTTTCTTTCTTTTCCTCTCTCTCTGATGGATACTACGCATTGCCTGTGTAGCCTGATGGTATTGTGGGTTTATGCATTGTTTTGATGGGGGTGGGGTGGGAGAAGGAGAGAGAGGCAGGAGGAGAGAGGGAAAGGGGGGGGTAGAAAGAGTGGAGGGGGGTTGGGTTTGGAGCCAATTCAGATGCCACACTGAGTGTGTGTTTGTGAAAGAGAGGGGAGAGAATGATAGAAAAAAAGGAAAAACTGAGTGCCTGCCCCTTTAAGAAGTAAAAAGTCTCCCATCCGCCATTGTAGAAGTTTGCTTTGTGATTGTGTGTTGTGTTTATAGACTATAATCGATATTTATTGCTTTATTGGTAACTATCCATACCCTCTGCCTTGCCCGCTCTCTGGCCTCCTTCAAGTCCCATCAGCCACTCCAAATCCCTCCCTTTCCTTTCACCCTCCCTGTACCCAGCTCGGGTTTGAAACAATGTTGTGACATGTTCCTGATGTGAAAGGCGCTATACAAGTGTCATTTTGTTGTTGTTGAAGTTGGGCTGCCATCTCATTCAAACATGCCTATGGGAAGAGCTGTCTATTTAAATTATTCCATTAGTTTTCTAATTATTGTGTTGGATTTATAGTTACTGGGTCACTATTCTTTATTATGTTTGCCACATTTGCTGGTTTTCAGTCTGTCAGAATTCCTGCAGTCTTCACCGACTTACTCAAAACAGCAGAAAAAAGGGGCTTTAGATAATGGACCTGACTATTGCATTCCTGCAGCTGAATGTTGACAAGACGGAGGCCTACTCTTTGGCTCTCGTCAACGTCTCCATTCGCACGGCTCTCACCTCCTCCACCTTCCCGGCCTGGCCCCTAAAACTCTCTGAACCTGTGCACAACCTTGGCGTCAGGTTCAACCCCCAACTGTCCTTCCTCCCCCACATCCAGTCTCTCACCAGCACCGCCACCTTCCACTTCCGACGGATTACCCATCTCCAGCAATACCTCACCCCAAAAGCCTCTGAAACCCCAGTCCATGCCTTCGTCACCTCTCAGCTGGATTATTGCAACGCCCTCCTCGCTGGTCTCCCCCTCCACCACAAAATCCAACTCATTCAGAACTCTGCCGCCCGCATTCTCACCCGCACCAAACTTCACTCCCAAATTACCCCAGTCCTTGCCAGACTTCACTGGCTCCCTGTCCCTGAGAGGATCGACTTCAAGATCCTCACCCTTGTTTTCAAATCCCGCCACACCTCTGCACCCCCCTATCTCTCTGATCTCTCTCCCCAAACTAGCATCCGCTGCCTTCGCTCCATCGGGTCTGGCCTCCTCCATGTCCCCGAATCCTCCACTCTACCCTCGGCAGCCATGCCTTCAGCCACTATGCCCTGAGGCTCTGGAACTCTCTTCCTCACTCCCTTCACCTCGCCTCCTCTCTTCCCAAGTTTCAAATCACAGCTAAAGACCTTTCTCTTCGATCGTGCCTTTGGTCACCTTTTTACCCCTGCCCCTGGCTCGGTCCCGGGATCCGTTACTGTGAATCGCTCTGAGACGCCGTCCAGCGTGGAGGGTGCTACATAAACCAAAATTTTTGTTGTTGGATCATTACTTGCCATTCTGTCCTCAAAGGTTTTAACCATGATGCCATCAGGCAGTGAGGTAGCCAGCAGTGCCATTTCCTTCCTGACAGTGCTAAAAAATTTCCTTGGATCTGCCGGTTGGAATTCCATTTTTTTGAATGCATGACTGTCTGTAAACAAAATGCAGAACACACTGTAACATTTGGTGCCTTTGTCATTGAAACAAACTGTGTTTATATACAGTAAAAGCCTGTTTATTCCAGCATCCTCGGGACCTGGCCAATGCCAGTTAAAGAGCGTGTTGGATAATCGGCCGATAACACAAATTAAAAAAAATATATTATCAATTTTTCTGGATAAATTCCGGTTAATCAAATGCGGATTTTTTTTTTTTACGATGCCTGTTATACGGAAATTACGGTTGATCGGGTGCCGGATAAACGGGCTTTTACTGAGGATCACCTCAAGGAAAGCTTTCTCTGGAGGCTTTTTGATCAGTAAGGTAAATATTATACCATTCAAATTCAAACATTTTCTTCCAAATCTAATTCAACTAATGCCTTTTAAAAATGCTCTTAAATTAGCTGACAAGTGACAGTATAAACAAAAATATTAAATTTCTAAAAAAAATGATCTGAAAGAGAAACATTAAAATCCAATTATTTTAAATCCAAATTCACACAATTCTCTGACCTGCAAAAAGGTACCCAGCCTATCTTTCCCATCTCTTCTATCTGCTATTTGTATCAGTTTGGCTCAGTGTTTAGCATCCTTACCTCTCTGGGTCATATTATGCACATAAACTGTCTGTTTTGCCAGACGGTGACTATTCTTAAGCCCAATCACCTGTAAAGTACTCTGAGATGGTCCAAATTCCTCTAATGGATCACGTCACATTTAAGAACATAAGAATTTGCTGGTGAAGGAAGACCAAGGTCCATCTAGTTCACCTCCACCATCCTGGCAGTTGCTTGACATGTCGTGTCCCAAACTGTATCCCCAGATATTATTTTCCTGATTTGTTCGTTAAACAAATTATATTTTTCTGCTTCCACCACTTCCCTAGGGAGCCTGTTCCATAGGTTTACTACTCGCTCAATGAAGTAGTGTTTTTGCGGACGCCCTCCCGACATGAAAGGCGCTCTATGAATGTAATTTTGTTGTTGTTGTAGCAGATATGTTCTGATTTGCTTGCCTTTCAATTGCAGGCTATGTCCTCTAGATGTACAAGATACCATGATCTATTTCCATCATAATTTTAAAGACCACAATCATATCATCGATAAACCTTCTCTTCTGATGTGTGAACAGTTTATCTAACTGCTCCTTTCAGCTCCTTGGGACGTCCTCCCAACGTGAAAGGCGCTCTATAAATGTTGTTGTTGGAAGTCCAATCCCTCTATCCCCATAATCATTCTGGTTGCCCTCTTCTGTTTCCTCTCAATCGCTGCAATATCCTTTTTATATTGGTTACCAGAACTGCACACAGTAGTTCAAGTGCAGTCGTACCAGTGATTTATAAAGTGGCAGGATAGTGGTATCTTGACTAAATCTTGCCCTTTTAATACAGCCCAATGCCTGGCTTGCCTTACTCAATGCTACCAAGAACTGTTGGGATAGCTTCAATTTATTATCAGTCAGGATCACCTGACTGATATTTATTTTCCATACAGATTAATTTCTTACCATTTAAAGAATAGTCCCTTCATTTCAATCCACGACTGTTTGTGGGACCCTGCTGTGTGCAATTGGCTGCCGTGTTTCACCCACAAAATATATAGTCAATTTGCAGTATATTCTATGAAGTGCTTTAGGATGTCTAGAAGGCGTGAAAAGCTCTATATCAATGATATATATCACTGATCGGTGATGCAAGGATTATTATTAGGCTGACGGACCCATAGTTATCAAGTTTATTCCTCTACCCTTTTTTGAATGGGAGAATAACATTTGCAACCTTCATGTACCACTCCCATATCTAAGGAGGTTTGAAAGATTGTAACCGAGGATCCATCCCGTCCAGCTGGTTGACGTTTCTACTTTGAGCATCAATAACCTTTAAAGTATCTCCTTTAAAGATTTTTAAAATCTATTTTTATCCTATCCAATTTCTCTAACTCCTCCTTTACTGTGACATCATTATTTAATTAAAGAGTTATTAGATACTCACAACTTATTGGTCACCATGTATATCCTCACTACAGTAATACAAGTTGGTGCAATGGCCATCTTGACACAACACAACATTGTAAAATGTTGTGTTGGACAATGCAAGGACAATGCAGTGTCCTTGCTGCACCATGCAGCAAGGACACTGCATTGCCTCCTGCACTGCACACAAGTGTTTTCTCTCATACTTTGCAGCTGTTGCCAATGACTGCACCAGATTTATACTTACACTCGCTAAGAATGCAGTATTTCAGACACCGATCGGTGGTAGTACACAGCCTCTTTTATTGAAAGGAAAATTATGGAATAGTAAATATTACATGCACTTTGAATCATCTTACCAGGCACCGATTCGAGTACAGAAAAGATCTCGCCTTTCGCACTAGTGAAGATCACACCAGGTTTGCAACTCTGTTGGCAGAGCACAGGTGTATCACTGGACCACTCGGACTTCAGTGGAGTCTGTACCTCTGACTTTTCTTCCCTGTTTTCAGTATCCATCACTGCCTCCATCTTTTCTTCCTCCACAATAGCCACATTGTCCAGAGTCTTCTTGAGAGTCTCCTGTAGTTTTTTAATGTCATCTCGGAATTTCTTTTCTTTGGTGTGTTTCTCCGGTTCTATGGTTGGGGAAGTTGCCGAACCAGTTAGCAGTTGCTCTACAGTCATATTCTTTAGGCTTTCCAAAATCTTAATGGCTTCTTTTATTTCATGAAAGCCTTTGGGAGAACCATCCTTGTTACATTTCTCAAGTGAACATGCACCGCTTGAAGCACCTGCAGCTGGTACGACCTGATCTCCTTCAATATTATTAACTTGCAAATAATCTGATGCTTCTGTTGCAATATTTATGGCTTCATCCATCTTTCCATTCTCATCCTCTGTAAGACCATCATCAGTTTCCCAGCTATCACTCTCATCTTCCCATTCGTCAGATGTTGCTCCACTCGAGCTACCGTCCACAGAATCCAAGTCTGACTCCTCAATGTCTGATTCCACGTTGTACAGATGCTATCAGAAACAATGTACAAAGTTAAAAACGGCAACATTTAAAACTATGTTAACACTTTGAAAACGATAATAAATTGTTCACTTCAACCCACGACAGTTTGTGGGGATGCTACTGTGTGCAATTGGCTGCTGTGTTTCGCCTACAAATATATAATAATAATAATCCTTGCATTTGATATAGCGCTTTCCACATTTTCTAGACGTCTCAAACCGCTTCATAGAATATACTGTAAAGTGAATTGACTGTATCTTTGTGGGCAAAACGCGGCAGCCAATTGCTCACAGCAGTGTCCCATGGATTGAGTGGCCAAATTATAATTGTTTCTTTTGAGGATTAGAGTAGAAGCCCGTTTATCCGGCACGCTCCAGGAAGTCGACTAATTGACTGTGCCGGATAAACGGGCGGCAAGTTGCCGAAAATACAACACAAAACATTTACTTATTTTAAAACATACTATATTAATATACTAAATAATAACAGAATATTGTATGGCTACTTACCAATAAAGATTCCAGCACACTCGGTAAAAAGATCCGTAAAAGGCATTTTTTACCGATGGGTAAAAACCTCTAAGTTCGTAAATTTAATAAGTGCACGCACGCACGCACACATTGCGTGCGTGCGCAAAGTGAGCATACTCGCGATTATTGGAATGGGGAATTGCCCCCGGAGGGGGTCGAGCAATCTGGTTGATCGGGTGCCAGATAAACGGGCTTTTACTGTATTAGGTGAGTGGAATAAGAAAACTTGCCCAAGGTTTTGCCATGTTATTTGGGGTAGATGCATCACAATCAGCCTGATCTGACAATAATGTACAGAGAGAAAATAATGTACAGAGAGACGTAGAGTCTTGCTCATTTTAACAAGCGAAGATATACAGTCAATTCACTTTACAGTATATTCTGTGAAGCGCTTTGAAACGTCTAGAAGACGTGAAATGTAAGGATTATTATTATTCCTGTATTGTAAACGCTTTAGGTGGGCCAATAGGAAGTGTGGGCCCCAGATGTCTTGTGCTTGAGCGGCTACTACAATGCTGACCGGACGTGCGCGCAGTGGGAGTTTGGGGATCACGAGAGCAGCGCGTGCGGGAAACCCCCTCTGCTGGTGAGTAAACCTCGATAGGAAGAGCAGCTGAATCACACACTATCTGGCACTCTATCCAGATGTGTTTATGAAGAAAAGGGCAGTTGGTTTGCTGTGTTTGCTATAACACAATTGACAATGTTTGCATGTACAACATTGATGAAATCTTGGAAACATTGAGAACACAAGACAGCGGGAAGAAGGAAAAATGGTAAATAGTTTTGATATATATACAGTAGAAGCCCGTTTATCCGGCACTCTCGGGACATGGCCAGTGCTGGTTAAAGTGTCTGCCGGATATTCAGTGGAAAACCCAACACTAAAAAAATTACAATTTTTAAAAAATTACATTTTTAAAAACATAGAGGTTTATAAGATCATGAGGGGTTTCGACAGGGCAAATAGAGAAAAACTATTTCCACTCGTGGGTGAATCTGTGACTCGTGGTCACAGATTTAAAATAGTTTCAAGGCGCAGTAGAGGGGAGCTGAGGAGAATTTTTTTCACTCAGCGAGTTGTTCGAATCTGGAATGCATTGCCTGAAAAGGTGGTGGAGGCTGATTCGATAACAACTTTTAAAAGGGAATTAGATCTTTATTTAGGGAGAACGGGTCTATTAGGCTATGGGGAGCGGGCAGGGCAGTGGGATTGAATCGCTCTTTTCAAAGAGCCGGCACAGACTAGATGGGCCGAATGGCCTCCTTTTGTGCCGTAAAATTCTATGATTCTATGATAGCATATTAATAATGGACTAAATAATCATTTATATGATAATAAAATATAAATAATAATCATAATCATTTTACACAAAGCGACCAGGCAGTTCAGAGAGATCTTTAAACGTGCAAAGGTTACACGTCTGAATGACACTGTTCTCAGAAGAGAGGAAAGCTTGTGTTATTGAGAAAGCAGAGAGTGAGCAGCGGCCATTCAGTTCAGTTAACTTTCTTTCTAAAAAGCCTTGCGATGCCTGTGTGTGTGTGTGTGTGTGCGCGCGCACGTGCAAGCACTAAGTTGAAACACTGCACTCTGTAAAAAGAGCATTGTAGGGATGAGTCTTTTTTAATTAAAATAAAAGCCAATGAATTGATCTGCAAGCTTTGCTCAGGGTGGGTGTGTGTTTTGCGGCTAACTTAAATCTAAATTAATCAACTCACCCTCTGCCTCTCTCAAAGAGTACACTCCGGAGAGTGCATTGCTTTACACTACCGGCAGCATTCTGAACTATCGCCACCACCAGGCACCTGGTTGTTGGTTAAAACATTCCAAAATACTGACGCAACACAAAACACCCCAAAAATGCATTTTTCTGGATAAATTCCGGTTTATCGAATGCGGACTTTTTTTTTGCGGTGCCAGTTATACGGAAGTTACGGTTGATCGGGTCACGAATAAACAGGCTTTTACTGTTCATCAACAGTAAAACAGTAGTGGTTTACTACTAATATATGTATATGTATATTATTTAATATACCGTATATCTCCGCGTATAAGGCGCACTTTTTGTCACGTCGGAAGATCTCGAAAGTTGGGGGTGCGCCCTATACGCAGGAACAAGAAATTCTGAGCCTCGGAAATACAGTAAACAGGAGGGGCGGCCGGCGCGCTGTCAGCCGGGGTTTGGTCAGTGTCCAGCGGGGGTTGGGAGGAGCGGGTGACGGGGCTTCGGCCTCGGCCGCCCGGGCAGCGGCAGCAGCAGCGGACTTCAGTGCCGTGCTTGCTGCCTGCCTTCTGCCTAACCCAGTCTGCCTGCCTCACTCCCTGCCGCTCTCTCTCCCTCTCTCCCTCCCTCCATGCCTGCGTGCCTGCCTCTCTCCCTCTCTCTCTCCCTGCCTGCCTGCGTGCCTGTCTCCCTGCGTGCCTGCCTGCTTCCCTCCCTCCCTGCCTGCCTGCGTGCCTGCCTGCCTCTCTCTCTCTCTCCCTGGCTGCCTGCCTGCTTCCCTCCCTCCCTCCCTCTCTCCCTCCCTGCCTCCCTCCCTCCCTGCCTCCCTCTCTCCCTCCCTGCCTCTCTCTCCTGTCTCTCCTTCCTTCTGCCGGCAATATCATTGAAAATGCTTCCGTTTTGTTTCACCAAGTAAAGGTCAAAAGTGGGGGGTGCGCCTTATACGCGGGTGTGCCTTATACGTGGAGATATACGGTATATTTTATTTAATATATACTATATCTAATATATATATTAAATAAAAATGTAACATGATTTGCTTTTACTTTCACTTGGAAAGAAAATCTTACTTTGTCATTACAAACTATAATCTCCCTCCTTTTTGATTGAATTTTAAAAGCACATAAAACAACCACAGCATCAAAAATAAATAGACAATTTTTTTTAACAACAAATACATCACGAAGATAATAGACAAAGCCTAACAGAAGAAAATATAAAGATTCTTCTCATTGTTAAAATTCAATCAGGACTCAACTTTTAGATGAGAATATTATTTTTAGTTTGCAAAGAAATTAAAATGTTCAAAATCAAATTTTCATAGAAACTGCAATTTGCATCTTTTGAAATGTGTTATGTTCTAGTCAAAGAAAACATTAAAAGTGTTTTCCCCCAATAATCTATGATGTGTTATTTCTTCATGTTTAGTTTTTTTTTAATGAGAAGATAAAACAAATGTAGGTTAGCAGCAAAAATGCACCTCTCGATAGCACCAATCAGCCCTTCTGAAATTTCCCTGTCTGCACCAAAGATTGCTAAACAGCAATCTTTGGTGCAAGCTGCTGCAATATTTGTGAAATGTTCTATAATCTTGTGCAAATATTTCCACATTTTTCTATTGCCACAGAGCTTTACATCAGATCACAGTTTCTGGGACATTATCACACCTCTAAAAAATATACCATTACTTTTAAGATTAATTCTATCACTTTCTCCATCACCAACTGTCATTCCCAGCCATTGTAGCAACAACAACAAAATTGCACTTATATAGCGCCTTTCACGTCAGGAGTACGTCCCAAAGCACTGAACAGTCAGGTTGGGACCCGAGCGGGGAGGGGGGGGGGGGGGGGGGGGAGTTTCGTGGTAGGGGGAAGGAGAGTGAGAGAGGGGGAAGAGTGGGGGGGGGGGGGGGGGGCAGCCGAAGTCACAGTCGAAGAGGGAGGTCTTGAGACCGGCCTTGAAGGAGGAAAGGGAGGAAGCGAGGGGGAGGGGCTGCGGGATGGAGTTCCAAAGTGTGGGAGCAGAGAGGCTGAAAGCCCGGCCGCTGCTGGTTGGGGGGTTAGGGCGGTGGACTGAGTGTGCTGAACGGAGGGGGTGGGCAGCTGATAGGGGGACAGTAGGTCAGAGAGATAGGCGGGGGCAAGGCCGTGAACGGTGAGAACGAGGATCTTGAATTCGATCCTCTGGGGGATGGGGAGCCAGTGGAGATGGGCGAGGGTAGGAGTGATGTGGTCGCAAAGCCTGGTACGGGAGAGTACACGAGCTGCAGAGTTCTGAATGATCTGCAGCCTGTGAAGAGAGGAGCTGGGAAGTCCGACGAGGAGAGATTTCCTGTAGTCGAGCCTGGAGATGATAAAGCAAGAGAAGGGGGAGATTGACACTTGATACACTGAGGTGGGGATACTATAATAAATGTACATAACATTTATTATCTACCTCCATTTTATGAACAAATTACTTTTGGGCTCTCGTTCAACATTAGGGATCAAGGTGACTATCCTCCTGGTGGTGGGACAGCCAAATGCGCACAGTCGTGTCTCACAAACAGTCATGGGATTCAATTGGTCAATTGAAGTGACCAATTTTTGTTAAAGGAATTATTACCCCTGAAGAAACAAACTATAAATCAACCAACAACCAGGTTCCTACTTACTCTAGTTAAATGGTGGCGTTGGAGTAAGGAAACTTGCCCAAGATTATGGATTTGTTCTAAATGTACCCCCTTCAACTGTGTCCTTTGGTTTTACTATTCAGACAAGTTGAAACAGCCTGTCATGATCTAAATTGTCTTGTCCCTTTAGAACCTTAACAACAACAATCATTTCCCATTTCAATCTTCTCTTTTTCAGCATGAACATGCTCAATTTACTTAAGTCGCTTCTCATAGTCCAGTACCTCCATTCATACAATCTTATTGCATAAAAAGAGGCCATTTGGTCCATCGAGTCTGTGCCAGCTCTGCTTTGAAAAGAACAATTCAATCCCACTCCTCAGCTCTCTCCCCATAACCCTTTCTCTCTCCCTTTTCTCCTTCCCTCCCTCTTCCCCTTACCCCCCTTTCTCCCCATTTCTCTCTGATTTTGCCCCCCACCCACCTTTTCTTCCCTCTCCCCCCTTACTCCCTTTATTCCTCATCGTCCTCCCTGACGATACCCCACCCCATCTTTCCCTCCCTCTCCCCCCTTACCCTATTTTCCCCCTTTCTCCCCTGGTCCCACTTCCGTGACTGTTTGTGGGACACTTCTGTGCGCAATTTAGCTGCTGCATTTCGACCAAAAATATACAGTCGGTTTTCCTGCTCTTCTTATCCCTACCACACCCCTCCGGTCCCTACCTCTTTTCCCCCTTTTCTTCTCACTACCTCGACTCCTCCCCCTCCCCCCCCGCTCTGGTCCCTACCTTGGGACATTGTTGTGTTCTGTGAAGCGCTTTGAGATGTCGATAAGATGTGGTAAGCGCTATATAAATGTAAGGATTATTATTATTATAAGGATTATTATAACCGTGCAAACCCGTCTTCCCCAAATAAATGTCTTGCTCTCTTTTAAAAGCTGTTATCGAATTGGCCTCCACCACCTTTTCAGGCAATGCATTCCAGATTCAAACAACAACAACAACAACAAATTACATTTATTTGTTGTCGGGAGGACGTCGGGAGGACGTCCCAAGGCACTGCACAGGAGGCGTGTGACCCGAGCTGAGAGGGGAGTGTTTGGGAAGGGGTGAAACACGAAGGGGAGGTCGAAAAGTTCGGGGTGGAACAAAAGGCACGATCGAAGAGGAAAGTCTTCAAACCGGCCTTGAAAGAGGAAAGGGAAGAAACGAAACGGAGGGATTGAGGGATGGCATTCCATAGGGTGGGAGCGGAGAAGCTGAAGGCCCGGCCTCCGATGGTGGGGCGGTTCGGGCGGGGGGCTTGGAGCAGGCCAAGTCCTGTTGAACGGAGGGTCCGGGTGGGCTTGTAGGGGGAAAGTAGATTGGTTAAATAGGGCGGGGCAAGCGATATATCGCTAAAACCCAATATAATTTTCGTATCGATATGCCAATATAGACTTTTCAAAAATATCGATATATCGAAAAAGTCGATATCGAAAAAATCGGGATGCGAGCACACTGAACTACAAGACCCAGAATGCTCATCTCTATACACAATGCACAGACCGAGGTGCAAAGTCGCCATATTGTATTCATAGTCCTCAAATACAATATACAGGTACGCAAGGGGTGGGGGGGGGGGAGAGAGATGGCAGGGGGGGTGGGAGAGAGGGACGGCAGCGGGGGGGAGGGGGAGGAGAGAGGGATGGTGGCGGGGGGAGAGAGGGACGGCGGCGGGGGGTTGGGGGAGAGACGGACGGTGGTGGGGGGGGGGGGTGGGGGGAGAGAGGGATGGCGGCGGCGGGGTAGTGGGGGGAGAGAAGGGGTGGATGTGATAATATACAGATAGATAGAGATGGGGGGGATGTGAGAGAGACACAGACAGAAAAACACAGAGATGGAGAGAGTGAGTGTGAGAGACACAGAGAGAGAAAGATATTTACCTCCTGAGGAGATTGGCCGTATGAAAACCCCGAAATAGATATTTCGGTATATCTCGATATGAGCCCATCGATATATCTAAATCGGAAAATTTCCATTTCGACGGACCCTACTTCACACCCCTTACAATTGTACTACCTAGTCTATTATTATTATTATATTGCCTCTCCTCATTCCTCCCCCCAAAATGCATCACCTCACATTTCTCCACATTAAATTTCACCTGCCATGTGTCTGCCCATTTTACCATTCTTTCTATATCGTCTTGCAGATGGCTACTATCCTCCTCAGTATTTACCATTTTTCCTAACTTTTTGTCATCTGCAAACTTGGAAATGTACTCCCTATACCCAAGTCCAGATCATTAATATATATTAAAAAGAGCAGTAGTCCCAATACCGATCCCTGGGGGACGTCACTGCACACTTCCCTCCAGTCAGAAAAACAACCGTTCACCACAACTCTCTGCTTTCTGTCTCCCGGCCAGTGCTGGATCCATGCTGCCCTGTCCCTTTAACATTCCTTCAATCATTTTGGTTGCCCTCCTCTGTATCTTCTTGATTTATCCCATTTCCATTTTGTACTGTGGCGACCAGAACCAGAACTGTACACAGTATGGTCTCACCAATGATTTATACAGTGATAGGATTATTCCACTATTTCTGTTTGCTATCTTATCCTATGTGTCAGATTTTCCTACAAGATATATAGTATAAAAGTTAGAAGCCCTGACATGAGGTTTGAACACACAATCTTCTGACTCAGAAGCAACAGTGCTACCAAGCGAGCTAGGCTGATGGACATCAAATGAATGACCAATTTTATCTGGAGAATGTTCGCCAGGGAATTGGGAGAAATTCCCTGGTCTTTGAACTAGTGCCACAAGATCTTTAACATCCACTTAACAGGAAGACAATATTTGATATTTCAGGCTTAATATTTCATCCAAAAGACAGCAGCTCCATCAATGCGTCACCAGCACTGCATGTAAATATAATACAGAATATGAGCTCAAAGTCCCAATGTTTGCGGCTTGAAATCACAACCTTCTGAATCAGAGGGGAATATGCTACCAAACGAGCCAAACTAAAATCCTGGCATTTCCCGTCCATGAATAGAGTGCTGACATTCTACCCCCTCTTGATTCCAAATGCTGTGCAACATCTTACCTGAGGTGGGATGCTGGATCTAGAACTGTCCGCCCAGACCACTTCAACTTTACCAGCAACATCAACACGAGCCACCTGACCAACAGAAGGTTCCTAAAATAAAATACAAATTAATTTCTTTTTTTTTGTCATTTATTATTAAAATCTTGTCTTTTTCCACAGGGAAAAGAAAAAACAATAATGCTGAGTCCATAGACAGTCCCATTTTCTAACCACCATTATTCTCCATCAATCATAGTCCCACTCATTTCCACCATCATTATATTGATAATCCACTTTTCAAAATTCAAAGCAATTCACCATCTCCATTCCTTCCCGACAACCTATTCACTATCCCGTGGGTATCAGGTCAGTTTACTTCTTCTAACCTTCAGACCTAGTGGACTTCTTAACCAGGTTCAGCACCAAAATCCCACATTTATTCTAGCATGCTTCATTCAGATCAGGTATGTCCCATATATAATCAAATACATGAATGCATGGCTAGGGAAATGGTGCAGAAAGGAAGGCTTCAGGTTCCTATATATTGGATCTTCTGGTTCCTGGATCATTAGGACCAGTCCTGGATTAGGTGGGATCTGTTCAAGGTTCTGGGTTACACCTGAACAGGGCTGGGACCAATGTCCTCACTGTGAGGTTAAACTTGTGGATTTGAACTAATTTCAAAGGGCGAAGGGAATCAGAATGTAGCATTAAAGAGGACAAATGCATTACATAGAGGACTGGGAGAGACGAATAGCAAGGAGTAGTCCAGAAAAAGGAGCGATTAGACATGGGGAGAAATGTAGACTCAGTCGGTCTTGGAGTACATGTGTGTAAATGTACAGAGTGTGACAAATAAGATTGGTGAGCTGTGGACTCAAGTCGTCACATGAGATTATGATGTAGTGACAATAACGGAGACCTGACTCAAATAAGGGCAGGAATGGGAGCTGAATATTCCTGGCTACAATGTGTTCAGGAGGGATATACAGGCAGCTCAAAAGTTGGGGGTGCGCCCTATGCGCAGGAACAAGAAATTTTGAGCCTCAGAAATACAGTAAACAGGAGGGGCAGCTGGCGCACTGTCAGCCGGGGTTTGGTCAGTGTCCGGCGGGGGTTGGGAGGAGCGGGTGACGGGGCTTCGGCCTCAGCTGCCCGGGCAGTGGCAGCAGCATCGGACTTCAGTGCTGTGCCTGCTGCCTGCCTTCTGCCTAACCCAGTCTGCCTCCCTCCCTCCCTCTCCTGCCTCTCTCTCTCCCTCCCTGCCCGCCTGCCTGCCTGCCTGCCTGCCTCCCTCCCTCTCTCTCTCCCTCCCTCCCTGACTGCCTCTCTCCCCCTCTCTCTCCCTCCCTCCCTGCGTGCCTCCCTCCTTCCCTGTCTGCCTGCCTCCCTCCCTCCCTGCCCTGCCTGCCTGCCTGCCCGTCTGCCTCCCTCCTGCTGGCAATATCATCAAAAAAAAAATTTTTTAAGAATATTTTTATGGAAAATGTCTAAAAGAACCTAACTCCAGTTTTTACACTCATTCTTATGGGAAAAATGTATTCGTTTAACATCATTTCGCTTAAAGTTACACTTTTCAAGAACCAAACTACAATGTTTTTGTACAGGGGAGTAACATTTGCAACCCTGCAGTCCTCTGGCACCAACTCTGTGTCCAAGGAGGATTGAAAGATTGTGGCTAGAGCCTCTGCTATTTGCTTCCGTACTTCCCTTAGTAACCTAGGATCCATCCCATCTGGACCAGGTGACTTATCTATCTTGAGGACTAATAGCCTTTTAAGTTCCTCCTCTTGGTTTATTCTTATCTAGTTTCTCTGCCCTCTCCTCCAATACAACAAGAACAAAATTACACTTGTATAGCGCCTTTCATGTCGAAAAGGACGAACCTGAAATATTGGATTAAATATTGCCAATACTGTGGCACTGATTACATAAAACTTATTTTGTGAAGACAGATCCAAAATACTCATTCAATACGTCAGCCTCCACAATATTTCCTCTGTAGTCCCTAATTGGACCCACCCTACCTTTGAATAATCTTTGTGAGAATGCAAACTATCTTCTCCTTGAAGACCTTGTAGCTTGTTATCTGTTTTACCTGCCAATCTCCCTTTCTAGTCCACCTTGACTAGTTCCCTTTTTAACTCACTGAAATTAGCCTCTTCCAGTTCAGCATCTTCACCTTTGATTGTTCCTTGTCCCTTTCTATAAGTACTCAAAACCTAAACTTTTACTACTAAAGGATAATGATGTTATGATCATTGTTGCCCAGATGCTCTCCAACTATAACCTGCTCCACTTCATTCCCCAGAACTAGATCCAGCTCTGCTTTCTTCCTCGTTGGCCCGGAAATATATTTTCTGTAACTGAATTTGCATTTCGAACAATGTATGGAAGTTACAAGAGATGAAGTGCTACTTTGTTAACATTGTAAAAGTAATATATGAGGCATCACTTCTGTTTTACTGAACAAACACAAATATTAAGCCTCAGATTGTGTAAGTACAATAAAAGCCTGTTTATCCGTGACCCGATCAACCATAACTTCCGTATAACCGGCACCTCAAAAAAAAGGTCCCCATTCGATTAACCGGATCTTATCTGGCACAATGAAGTGGATGACTGAAGGTGGCGCTGCCGGTTTTTTTCCTCACAGAGTACACTACAATTACCTCGGAATGCTGCCATAGTAGTGCACTTCCGGGATTGAGAGAGAAGCAGGGAGAGAGAGGGGGTGGTGAAGGAGGGGGAGAGAGAAAAAGAGAGTCGGGGGAGAAAGAGAGGGAAAGGGGGGTGGGAGAAAGAGAGAGGAGTGGGAGGGGGAGACAGAGGTGGAGGTGAGTTGATTAATTCAGATGGAAAATGAGAGGAGTGGAGGGGGGTTGGGTTTGGAGCCATTGAGATGCCAGACTGGCTCTGTGTGTGTGTGTGTGAGAAAAAGAGAAAAAATAAAAGGAAAGTACCTTTTTTTTGTGTGCTATGTAATCAATATTTATTGCTTCATTGGTAAGTATCCATACAATATTCTGTTATTATTTAGTCTTTTATTAATCTGTTATGTTTAAAAAAAGTAATTCAAGAATTTATTTTTTTAAAGAAATTTGGTGTTGGGTTTTCGGCCAAATATCCGGCACGCGGCACGGCACGGCACCCTCGGGACCTGGCTAATGCCGGCATTAGCCAGGTCCCGAGGGTGCCGGATAAACAGGCTTTTACTGTATTTCCATTTCCACAACTTGTCCAATTGCCACAGCTTCCAACCACACCATGATCCACATTCCTCCCCACAAAAATACAAAACTGTTAAGTCAGCTTACTTCAGTCAGATTTCTTCAGTCTTGCAGAGAGAGAGAGAGAGAGAGAGAGAGAAATTACCACTTTTTCTTTGCCTGTGGCCTGTCCTTCTTCAACATTGCCAATGTAAATGACGATGTCAGTGATACAGAAATGGAAATCCGGATGATCTGCTATATCGTACACACTGATGTCCTCCTCATGTCCAAACATCTGCAATGTTAAAATGCATTTTACTGCTATACGCCCAGGAGCAAAGGTGCTTGGAAAGATCATTTTAAGTTAAAAAAACATGGATTATGCAAAAGAATAGCACAGCTACGCACATAGCTAATTAGGGCGGCAAGAATGAAGAATGGATAGTAAGATAATTCTGTTTCAATGGCAAGTGATCTCAAATTCATTTCAGGCTGGAAAACTGCAGTGAGGGACCACTTGGCCTGGGAGCCCCATTTGTAGACTTGCAGGAAGATTTAGTGGTGTGTGTCCATCCACAGTTTGATACCTCACCAGGTCTCCGATCCCAAAGATCTGATTCCTTACATTAAAAAATGTGACTTTAAGAGAAACATTATCAAATATACCAAGCAAAAGTTCACCACTTTTATTAAAGTTTCAATTCCTCACCTCAATCTCAGTTCCGTTTGAATTTGGTTTGAACCATTTTACTGAGCACGTCCGACCAATATGATCAACTGACTGCACAACCCCGTAGACACCAACAAATGGAGGGCCTGGAGCTTACAGGAAAAAAGAGAAGATGGTAAATTAGTGCAAATGGAATAACTAAAGCAATAAAGAAAGAATGAGGATTTATTAGTGCTCCTCATTCAATAAAACAGCAGCATCTCCACCAAGAGATAATTTCCTTCAAACCAACATAGGTAAAACAGGAGCAAGAATTCTGGTTGATTTGTTTCCCTCCAAGGAGTCCTATTCTAGCATCTATACATTTAGCCTTCAGACATTGGGGATCAAACCCAACTCATTAAAGGTGGTTATTTTAATCAACTAAGCCATCCTCAGAAGTAACCAATAAAGAGCAACCAAGATCATCCAAGAAAATTAAGCCAAACAATTATGAATTATGGAGTCCTGTAGCTCAGTGTTTAGAGCACTCGCCTTAAGTGGGAGACCTGGGTTCAATTCCAGGTAGGGCGAAACCTTGGGCAAGTTTCCTTACTCCACACGCCTAATAATAATCCCTCAAAAAAAACAATAATTGTCATTTCAATCCATGACTGTTTGTGGGAGATTGATGTGCGCAATTAGCTACCGTATTTCTACCACAAAAAATAAACTTAGTCTTCGCTTGACATCGCAGTTGTATTCGCAAAAAATGTGACTTTAAGAGAAACGACGTTAAGCAAACCCGTGCAAGAATACCAGACATTCAGCGTCTATGTACACCTACACTACTCAAAGTAGTTTGATCCCGCGCGAACGTCGCGACGTTAAATGAATATATGTTCCCCTATGTATCAGCATTGTAATAACAAAACAATGTTGACCCAAGCAATGTTAAGCGAGGTCCACCTGTATGTGAATTCACTTTATAGTATATGCTATGAAGCGCTTTGAGATGTCTAGAAGACTTGAAAAGCGCTATATCAAATCCAAGGATTATTACTATTTTTAGTAGTAGTTTTTATGACCCTTGAGTTTAGAAGGCAGGATTTCACTCTAGCCTGGCCACCATGTGAATCTTTGATTCATTGTATGGGTTCCATATATGGACATCTATCAAAGACTGAAGAGTATGTTGGGTCTGCTTTATAAAGGGTATATTTTGCTCGTCCTTTCAGTCACTCAGCACTTACCACGTTTATCAACCACAAAGTCTCCAGGACAAAACTCATTATTATCCACATGATGAACAGGCAGCAAGTCATTTGAACGAATGACCTTCTCCACAGTCCCATCTTGCCACATCACATCCACAGTAGTTCCTGTTTTCAGAATCTCCACAGCAATCCTCGAAAAGGAAAATAGTAATTATCTGAAAAAGTGACCTTTAGGTTGCTTCCCCCACCACCAATGTGAAAACATTAGGTTTACCCATTATTGCTCGGCTGTACACAGTAAAAGCCTGTTTATCCATGACCCGATCAGCCGTAACTTCTGTGTAACTGGCACCTCAGAAAAAACACCCCATTCGAATAACTGGATCTTATCTGGCACAATCGCAGTGGCGCATTTAATGAGTCGATTGTGGCAGGAGAGTACAGTACGATTAGTTCTGAATGCTGCCAGTAGCGAACTTCCAGTTTTCGGTCACTGTTTATCCTCCTTTTTTTCTCTCTCCCTCTTTTTCCCTCTCTACTTCCTTTCTCTCTATCTCTCCCTTTGCTTCCTTCCTCTCTATCTCTCCCTCTTTCTATCTTGGGACGTCCTCCCGACGTGAAAGGCGCTATATAAATGTAAATTGTTGTTGTTGTTGTTGTTGTTATCTCTTTCCCTTTCTTTCCCTCTCTCTCTGATGGATACTACATTGCCTGTGTAGCCTGACGGTATCGTGGGTTTATACACTGTTTTGGTGGGGCCGGGTGTCGGAGAAGGAGAGAGAGGCAGGTAGAGAGAGAGGGTATAGGGGGGGGGGGGAAAGAAGGAAAGAGGGGGGATAGGGAGAGGAGTGGGAGGGGGAGAGAGAAGTGGGGGAAAGGAGGGGAGAGAGAGGGGGTGAGTTGATTAATTTAGATGGAAAATGAGGAGTGGAGGGGGGTTGGGTCTGGAGCCATACTCAGTCAGTCTGGAGCCAGACTGACTGAGTATGTGTGTGAAAGACAGAGGGAAGGAGGGAGAGAAAGAAAGGAAAAAACGAGAGTACCCCTTTAAGAGAAAAAAAACCTCTTCTATCTGCCATTGTAGAAGTTTACTTTGAACATAAGAACATAAGAAATAGGAGCAGGAGTAGGCCATTCAGCCCATCGAGCCTGCCCCACCATTCAATCATGGCTGATATTCTACTCTAACTCCAGCTACCTGCGTTGCCCCCATACCCCTCAATCCCTTTATAAATGAGAAATCTATCTAACTCAGTCTTGAATATGTTCAAGGACTGAGCATAACAGCCCTTTGGGGTAAAGAATTCCATACATTCACCACCCTCTGAGTGAAGAGGTTTTTTCTCAACTTTGTGATGTGTGCTGTGTTTATAGACTGTAATGGATATTTATTGCTTTATTGGTAAGTATCCATACAACATTCTATTATTATTTAGAATAATATTAATATGGTATTTTTTTAAATGTTAAAAAAAAAATTAAGTAATTTTTTTTGTGTTCGGTTTTCAGCAGCTGGCCGCCCGAATATCCGGCATGTGGCCAGGTCCCGAGGCGAGGGTGCCAGATAAACGGGCTTTTACTGTAATCGGTTACACTTGCAAGATGTGCTAAACCTCAACCACAGGCAGCAGGAGACAAGGTGGTGCTGATATAGTAGCACTTTGCTGCAGCTATCTTGCAGCACCATCTTGCTACCTAGCCTGGTCTCCTGGCCTCACTGGGTTGCTCACCTATCTCCTGGTTTGAATTCTCGGGAGGGTTTAGTCTTTTTCTTTTTGTGCTTCTTCTTTAGGTTTTTGATGGACAAAGGGATGCTTTTCTTGCGCCCTTGCCCACCACTCTGTGATGATGCAGTAGAACTTGCAGAAGAGGTGACTGAGCTGGTGTCGTCTGTATCTTCCGCTGCTTCATCATCTGCATCTTGTTCTATTAGCTGCAGCTTCCCACCCTGATGGTATTGCAAAGAGTCTGCTGCTGGCATTATTGAGGGCTGACCAGCATGGTTCAAGTTACCGACTCTCACCACATCATCCAACTGCTTGTCGATCTCAATCTCACTGGCATTAGTGGACATTGTTCCATTGGTTAAAGCCAGCTCTTTTACTACAGTGCCATTTACAGACTGCAACTTGTCTTCCATGGCCACTTGAGTTGTACCTTCCCAACTTAGTCTTGGTTTGAAGTTCAGGCCAAAAGCAGTTGATGTCACCATAACAGAACCATCTCCTAAGGCAACTGTATACTTTTCGGACTGGTCAGTTTCCAGGGCATCTGTGCTGTTCACCAGCTCTTTCTCAAATAATCGTTGAACCTAATTAACACAACAACAAAATTGCATTTGTAGAGCGCCTTTAATGTTGGAAGGATGTCTCAAGACTCTGAATAATCACCTCACCCAAGCATGGGTGAGGTGGGGGTCGGGAAGGAGGGGGAGGGTTAGGTTGAGGGAGGCCAGAGAGGTTGGAGGTCGGCTGAAGGCACAATCAAGAGGAAGGTCTGGAGTCAGCCCTGAAGAAGGCAAGAGAGGGAGCAAGGCGAAGGGATTGTGGGATGGCGTGCCAAAGGGTGGGGGCAGAGAGGCTGAAAGCCCGGCCGCCGATGGTGAGACTGGTCGGATGGGAGACATGGAGCAGGCCAGAGCCTGCTGAATGGATGGAGCAGACAAGTTGAGTGAAGGTCAGCAAGTCAGAGAGGTAGAAGGGGGAAATGACGTAGAGGGTCTTGAAAGTGAGGACAAGGATCTTGAATTTGATCCTCTGTGGGACGGGAAGCCAATGGAGCCAGGCGAGGGGGGTCGTGGAGCCTGGTGTGGGAGAGGGCACGAGCTGCAGTGTTTTGGATGATCTGCAGGTTATGGAGGGAAGAGTTGCGGAGGCCAACAAGGAAGGAGTTTCCATAGTGACAAATGCATGCGTAAGGGTTTTGGCGGCCTGAGGCGTGAGGTAGTGGCGAAGTCAGGCAATGTTGTGGAGGTGATGAAAGGTCATGGCACAGATAAAAGGACAATTGAAGGAAACACCGGATTAAAGCTGCTGTAATCAGTCCCCAAATAAGTCAGATAATATAAACATTATCATTGGCAGTCCTTAAAACTAATTAATTACTGAATTTATGATAGTTTTTTTTTTAAACAGACCTGTACAAATTTAGAACAAACTGACTTACTTGACTTGGATAATTAAAATTTTAAAACTATGTACAGGTAGCCCCCGCTTACCAAACGCCCTGTTAACGAAACTTCACCTTAACGAGGGTTTCTATTTGTACCCCCATATGTGCTTAGTGAAGGCTGCGCTCGCTATAACAAAAGTTTAAATCTCGCGCACTCCTCGTCTCCCGGCAGCGTCCGCGACACAAGCGCACGTACATACACACACTTACTGCAGCACCAACTAATCCAAGAGAAAGCGTTGCAGTGTGGGAGGACACTCTGTCTGTCTCTCCTCTCTCTCTCTCTGTCTCAGTCTCCCTCTGTCTCTCTCTGTCTCTTTCCCTCTCTCTGTGTCTCTTTCCCTCTCTCAGTCTCTCTCTGTCTCTCTCTCTCCGTATCTCTTTCCCTCTCTCTGTCTCTCTCTCTCTCTCCATGTCTCTTTCCCTCCCTGTCGCTCTCTCTCTCTCTCTCTCTCTCTTTCCCTCTCTCTATCTGTTTCGGTCGCGCTCTCTCTCTCTCTCTCTCTCTCTCTTTCCGTGTCTCTTCCTCTCTGTCTGTTCGAGTCTCTGGCTGTCACAATCTCACTCACAGTCTCTCTGTCTCTCTCAGTCTCTTTCTCTCTAACTCTCTCTCCCTGCCTTCAGTAGCAGTGCTACCCACCTTCTGCCGTCGCTGGTACACTGTAAATGTTAGTGCTGGGCTGGGCGCAAGGCATTACTGGGAACCATTTTTTTCATATACGGAAACACAGCAGGGACCTCCCCCTCGCCTGCTTAACGCAATTTTCGCTTATCGAGGGGTTTTGAATTCCCTAAATCTTTCGTTAAGTGGGGGATACCTGTAACTATTATCTTGTTTTAGATTTAGTGAGAAAAGTTCTACCAATCACTACTGCAATCCTCAGCAGTAGTCGCCTACAATTAATTACCTGCCTTAGTCACAGTATTTCCATACTGAAGTTACCTTTCTGACAACAGAATTCACAGCTATGATAGAATTTCCTTCTGGACCATCTGAAGAAATTGGAGCACATTCTGGATCGCCAGGCAGTACATAGATTGCTCGCTCTGCCAGCACCATGCGAGTATGGTCGTAACAATTCAAGCGCTTCACCCTGGAGGGAAGTAAAGGGGATATGGAGTGTCTTTCCAAGTGAAATAGTCATTTCATTTCTTGCAGAGAAACAGGAAATCATTACTCAAGAGGCTCCTGTGTTAAAGATGTATTCTGTGACCACATATCACACTAAAGCTCCAATATAAAATTCAGGTACATAAAACCCCCAGATTATCAGATTAGGGGTATCTGAGTTCATATCTATCCAGGCCTGGCTCAAAACTCAACATTTTTTCTTAAATTCTGTGCTCCTTGTAGATCCCTGCAACTCCCTATCCTCTCACGTATCCGCAACTTACATTAAACGGATATCAATTTTGTTTAAATTTGAATCCAATGTATCACACCAGCCAGCATTCATTGACACTCAACAAAAAACGGTAGCGGCTTTTGTAATTACACTTTGCCAGAAATTCCAGCTCACCAGTTCAGATCCCCCCCACCACACATTAGTGGAACCAGTTGGGGTTTAGCAAACCTGCGCTTACAATCAGAAACATAATCAACCCCATCCGCATGTCACAATTCACAAGGAGTTTCGAGGGAGTTGCAACTCCAAATACCACCTCTCAAATTGCAGTTTGTAAAACTATAAAATCCATTACTTTGGTGGGCGGCTTTTAAACTACAATAAAACGAAATGCACTCTTCATATTTTTTCATTTTAACTGCTTTTTTTCAACCAAGTGACCGATGGGACTCTGGTCAAGCAGCAATATACTACTGCAGGGGAAATATAAGGCCTGCTCCACGTCCACCACCCAACCATCGGTGGCCGGACTTTCAGCCTCTCTGCTCCCACACTGTGGAATTCCATCCCGCAGCCCCTCCCCCTTACTTCCTCCCTTTCCTCCTTGAAGGCTGGTCTCAAGATCTTCCTCTTCGACCGCGCCTTTGGCTCCCCCACTAACTCTTCCCCCTCTCCTTCCCCTTCCCCAACCTTCCCCCGCCGCTCAGGTCCCGACTTGACTGTTCCACGCTTCGGGACATCCTCCCGACATGAAAGGCGCTATATAAGTGCAATTTTGTTGATTTTGTTGTTCCTAAAAAAACGATCTCATCTGTGCTTGAAAGATTCAACACTTCCTGCTTCAACCATCTCCCTGGGGAGCCTGTTCCACAGGTTCACTCTTCACTCACTAAAATAGTGCTCACTAAAATCATTCTGAATTTACTCCCCCTTCAATCACAAGCCATCTCCTTGGTTTTACTATTCTGGACAAGGTTAAACTTGTCTCATGTTCTATAAACAAAAATGAAAATTCTAACGTAGGGTCATGGACCCAAAACATTGACTCACTTTCCTTTCTCCATAGATACTGCCTGACCTGCTAAGTATTCCCAGTGATTTCAGTTTTTGTTGCTGCCATGGATTTATACAGTGGCACGGTTACCCCTCTATCTTGACTTGCTATTGATCTTTTGATATATCCCAACATCTGGTTTGCTCTACTCACTGCCCCAGCATTGTTGGTAGAGATTTAATTTATTGTCAATCAGGACCTCCAGGTTCTTTTCATTTTCCATACATATTATTTTCCTTCCATTCAAATAATAGTCCCACCACAATTCCCAATTACTGTATGTTCAAATCTCCCTGCAACTTGTTCAGCTTTGCAATCTACCCTTAATTAGCTAATACTGCCCTATGTGACAGTTACATACATTAATCTTTAATGTTCTCAGCTGTTATGCCAGTTGATGCAACACAGGCTAAGGTGCTTCCCAAGAAGGTGCTTTACCAAGGAACTAGAGCCCAGAATTGCAAGAGACATTCCTGACAATTTACATGCTACAGGTTAAACATATATGAATATACAATGAAGTGGCATGAAAAGAGGAACATGCTACCTGGGACAACATAATCTTCTATACAACCAGAGTAAAAGTCCTACCTGGGCAGGTGCTCTTGTGTAATGATAGGAGATGGAGGATAAACACTCTCATTGCCACCAAGACAAAAGCTCTTGGTTATCCAGGTAACTCGAAGCTCCAACACTTGAACCTCCACAAAAAAGAACACATCAGGGTCACTTTGACTAACAACAACTTGCTTTAAGGCTAGGTTTTCATTCTTATTTTTAAGGTTCTATCATGCTACAGCATTATAATCAGGTTAAGATTCTACTTAGTTTAAGGTGGAAAGTGTAATAATAATAATAATCCTTGCATTTGATAGAGCTTTTCACGTCTTCTAAACGTCTCAAAGCGCTTCACAGAACATACTTTAAAGCGGATTGACTGTATATTTTGGGGGCGAAACGCAGCAGCCAATTGCACACAGCAGTGTCCCACTAACAGTTGTGGATTGAAATGACCAATTTATTGTTTTTTTAAAGTATATGATTATACCATTGATGCAAACAGATGAATTTCTCTGAAGGCCAGAATATCACTTGTTTGTTTGGAAGCTTATCAAACAAAGGAATTATTTTCGTACTGCATCCACATGCAAAATATGTATCAGTTTCGGTTAGTTTGGTACTGTAAAGCCACAGCACAATTCTAAGGGTACATTTTACATGCAGTCTTGTTGAACCTGGCATGCTGGCAGCGACAAAATATTTTTGAAGTGCAGGTGACTCTCAACTCCCAACTAATTTCTTGTAGCTTTCTTAATATCATACATTTTCAGAAGGACAAAACCTTGTGGGATAATGCTGTGTGCAATTGGCTGCCGTGTTTCTCCCACAAAATATATAATCAATTCACTTTACAGTATATTCTGTGAAGCACTTTAAGATGTCCCAAAGACGTGAAAAAGCTATCTGACATTCAAGGATTAATATTATTAATATTATGGTTCCTGTGAACATGACCCAGATCTGTTGCAGTTCAGCCACTCTTGAGTTCCAGACCAGGATTACAGTAACAACAGCAAAATTACATTTGCATAGCGAGGTGCTGGATTTCAGGCAAATCTGCAATTTTATTATCCCATAACAATTTTCACTTCATGAAGATGAAAATCTCTAAACAGTTTACAAAAATAAAGTGGAAGCCTGAAATGGAAGATGGTGAAAGGCGCAGACAAAGAGGTTTTGAAAACTTTAGGGTAAGTTTGGAGACATTTGAAGACAAAGACCTTGAAAAAGTGGTTGCAATGGGCAGAAAGGAAGCCTGGATTGTGGGGCCTTTTCCAACAAATAATGAGGGTTGTAAAGTTCTAGATGATTTGGAGCTTGAAGACTATAACTGGAGAGGCTGAAAGCAAGAGCATTGGATAATTCAAATCTAGCGGTGAGAGCAGTGGTCCTGGAGTTGATGTAAAAGGCAGAGACCATGAAAAGAATCCTGTACAATAAATTAATCCTTTCACCTACATTTATATATTTTGTACAAAGCATTCACTCACCTCTTCAACAACAGCTTTGAACTTGCTCTTTTTGCTCAGCACTGGTCTGACACCAGAGAGCCACTGAACACTTGAGAACACTTTTGCTGCACCAAAAAGCATTTGTCCAGGATAAAAGCCATAAGATTCATCGAAGAACAGCCCCTAAACCAGACATACATGAAAGGTAATATCAGTAATCCATTAATCTTTCGTACATTACAGAACGCAGTGCTGCAATTCAGTTTTACATTTATATAGCGCCTTTCACATCCAAAAGATATCTCAAAGCGCTTCAGAGCTAATTGGGAGCTCAAATGACCTGGGGATGTGGGACATAAGGAAGATGGCACAAAATCAGTCTCATGGTTCGTTGTCAACTGTAGCTCAAGCATCTCCATACACAGGTCTGTCTAAAGCCGTCTATTCACAGGTCATTCTTGAATACAGTAAAAGCCCATTTATCCGGCACGCTCCGCGGGGTCGACTAATTGACTGTGCCGGATAATTGGACGGCAAGTTGCCGAAAACCCAACACAAAAAATTAATTTATTTTAAAACATACCATATTAATGATACACTAAATAGTAACAGGATATTGTTTGGCTACTTACCAATAAAGATTCCAGCACACTCTGTAAAAACTTCCAAGTTTGTAAGTTTAATAAGTGCGCACGCATTGCGCGCAAGCGCGAAGTGAGCATACTCGCAATTGCTGGAATGGGGAATTGCTGGAATGGGGAATTGCCCAGGGAGGGGGGTCGAGCAATCCGGTTGATCAGGCCACGGATAAACAGGCTTTTACTGTAACTCTAAAATCCTGTTCTCCACAACCGATCACCTCCTCCACATTCCCCCTCAAGTGCCCGTGATCATCAACTCATACACTCATACATGAAGAGTTCCTGGACTTTTCTATCTCCAAGATTGACAACATCCACCCAGCTTCTGTTCAGAAACTCCCCCTCCTTTGTGCACTGCTGGTTGATAATCAACCAGTCCCTCTCCTCAGGTTCTGTTCCACAGCCCCTCAAAATCAGTCATCAACCCTCTCCTTGAAAAACTATCTTCAATCATTCCATATTACACATTTTAGACCCAACTTAAACCTACCCTTGCTGGCCAAAGTTTCGGAACCTGTCATTGCAAATCAACTTCGCTCACACCTCTCCTCTCTCCTCACTCAAACCCCCTCAGTCTATTTTTCACCCTGCCCACAGTAGAGAGAATCTTGAAATCAAGCTGTTTCCTGGACCTATCCAGCCCATTCAACACAGTCAATCATACTATCCTCCTCTCCTCCCTTATCCGCCTCAGTGGGATTCTACTCGCATGGTTCAAGTCTGATTTAACAACCTGCCAACAATACATCTCAGCAAATGTTTTTTCCCCTTGTCTCTACCCAGTCACATGCGCGATACCCCAGGGCTCCATTCTTGAAATCCATCCAATCTTTTTCTTATTTACATGCTTGGTCAACAAGCTCGGTCGACGTGGGGTCAACTTCTACGTTGCTGCAGGTAACAGCCAAATCTACTTCTTCTCAAGCTGTGTCCCAGTCCGCTGATGTCTGTCAGCTTGTTTGACGGCTTGGATGAGCGCAAATTTCCTGCAACATTTTCATTGACTCCCGTCAAAGTCTTCTCTCCTGTGCGTCTGAACTCCTCAACCCCACTGGGTTCTCCCTCAGACTCACTGAACCCCTGTGCAACTTAGGCATCACTGCCTACCTCCATCCATACCACACAACCAAAGCAGCTGAAACTCTCGCCCATGCCTTCATCACTTTCTGGCTGGCCTTTTCCAATGCCCTCCTCATTGGTCTCCCCAGTCACACAATACACAAAATACAATCAACTCAAAACGTCCAGATACTCCCGTATACAAAGCTCTGTACACCCATCACACCAGCCCTTATCAGGCTATCAAAACTGAACAGATTGATTTCAAGATTCTCTCCTTCATTTTCAAATTCCTTCGTGCCCTCATACCCTCAACTCCACCATCCAATGCCTCCACTTGGTCGTTTCTGACCTCCTTGTTCATTCTTCATCCTCTCCTCCATTGTGCCTTCAACCACTACATCAGGAAATACCCTCCCTCAACCTTGCCCCCTCCTTCACCACTTCCCATCTCCCTCCCTCTGTTCCAGGGCCAGACTGCCACTGTAAGGGCTTTGGGATGTTTCCCAAGGTGAAGGGTTTTTTACAAATGCAAGTTGTTGTGGTTATTTAGCAGGAGGGCAAGTGCATTTAACAGAAGGAAAATGTGCTGACGTAAACTTTATGCATGCGCTGTCCCATTCAGATAATTTTCTTACCGAGTCACTGACATGGGGACAAAGATCAACCAGCTTACTGCCATCAGTGGTATTCATCAAACATCTGAGAATGAAATACAGTAAATGGTTACTAGGTACAGTAAAAGCCCTGCATCCTCGTGACCTGGCCAATGCCGGTTAAAACCCGTGCCGGATATCCGCCCAAAATCCCCCCAAATAAACAAATAATAAATTTCAATGCATTTTTCTGGATAAATTCCGGTTAATCGAATGCAGACCTTTTTTTGCGATGCTGGTTATACGGAAGTTACAATTGATCGGGTGCCAGATAAACAGGCTTTTACTGTACATTCAAAGTCGCACTTTACGACTGTAATTCTCAAAATAAAGTAAGATATTTGTTTTTAATGTTGATTAAATGCTAGAATAAAGAGAATACCATTTTACTCATGTAAAATACATTTTACTACTGTGCGCAATTGGTTGTCGTGTTCCGCCCACAATTATACAGTTAATTCACTTTACAGTAGATTCTGTGAAGTACTTTGAGACTTCTAGAAGATGTGAAAAAAAGCACTATATCAAGTGCAAGGATTATTATTATTACTATTATGTGTGCTCCTACCAAGACAACCTTAGTCAAAGGCACTAACAACATTCTCTTGATTAGTGTTTAGGCTCCAGGGACCTCCTCAATCTTTGCCACGTTTGACCTGGTTGACTATTGTCCCTTCCCCCAACTCCCTGATTCACCTCCGAGACTATGATGTACTTACCGGAAAGTTCTGCGTATAAGGCGCACTTTTTTTCATGTCGGAAGATCTTGAAAGTTGGGGGTGCGCCCTGTACGCAGGTACAATAAATTTTGAGCATCGGAAATACGGTAACAGGAAGGGCGGCCGGCCGCTGTCAGCCGGGCTTTGGACACTGTGTCTGGCAGCGGTTGGGGGGAGCAGGTGATAGGGCTTCGGCCTCGGCCGGGTGGGCAGCGGCAGCAGCAGCGGACTTCAGTTCTGTGCCTGCTGCCTGCCTTCTGCCAAACCCAGTCTGCTGGGATCGGCTCAAGCCAGCGCCTCCGCACATCGGGCGCTGCCAGCCTCAACATCCAAGGCTGTACTCTCCACCTCACAAAGCCAGTCAGGAATCTCGGCATCATGTTCGACCAAAAACTCTCCTTCCTCCCCCACATCCGTGCCTTGACCGGCACCGCTTATTTCCACCTGTGCAACATTGCCAGGCTCCGCAATTATCTTACGCCCACGCTGCCGAAACACTCGTGCACGCGTACATCACCTCGAGGCTGGACTACGGAAACTCTCTCCTCGTCGGCCTCCCCAGTTCCTCCATTCACAGGCTGCAGGTCATCCAAAACTCTGCAGCCCGTGTACTATCCCGCACCCGCCTCCGCGACCACATAACCCCCACCCTCGCCCGTCTCCATTGGCTCCCCATCCTCCAGAGGATCAAGTTCAAGATCCTCGTCCTCACCTTCAAGGCCGTACATGGCCTTGCCCCGCCCTATTTAACCAATTTACTCTCCCCCTACAAGCCCACCCAGACCCTCCGTTCAGCAGGACTTGGCCTGCTCCAAGCCCCTCGCCTGAACCGCCCCACCATCGGAGGCCGGGCCGTCAGTTTTTCTCTATGGAATTCCATCCCCCAATCCCTCCATCTCGTTTCTTCCCTTTCCTCTTTCAAGGCCGGTTTGAAGACTTTCCTCTTCGACCGTGCCTTTTGTTCCCCCCAAATTTTTCCACCTCCCCTACGTGTTTCACCCCTTCCCGTACACTCCCCTCCCAGCTCGGGTCACACGCCTCCTGTGCAGCGCCTTGGGACGTCCTCCCGACGTGAAAGGCGCATTATAAGTGTAATTTGTTGTTGTTGTTGTCTGCCTGCCACCCTCCCTCTCCTGCCTCCCCCCCTCTCCTGCCTCCCCCCCTCTCCTGACTCCTCCCCTCTCCTGACTCCCCCCCTCTCCTGACTCCCCCCCTCTCCTGCCTCCCTCCCTCTCCTGCCTCCCTCCCTCTCCTGCCTCCCTCCCTCTCCTGCCTCCCTCTCTCCCTCCCTGCCTGTCTCTCCTGCCTCCCTCCCTTCTGCCGGCAATATCATCGAAAATGCTTCAGTTTTTTTTCACCGAGAAAAAGTCAAAAGTGGGGGGTGCGACTTATATGCGAGTGCGCCTTATACGCGGGTATTTACGGTACCTAATTTCACTCTTACTCACATAGATGAATAAGAACATAAGAATTAGGAGCAGGAGTAGGCCATTTGGCCCTTCGAGCTTGGTCCGCCATTCAATAAGATCATGGCTGATCTACTCACCTAACTCTGATTACTTGCCCTATCCCCATATCCCCCAATCGCTCTATTTTTCAAAAATCTATCAGTCTCAGCCTTGAAAATGTTCAGGGACTGAGCATCTACATCCTTCTGGGGGTAGTGAATTCCATAAATTCACTACCCTCTTAGTGAAGAAATGTTTCCTCAACTCTGTTCTAAAAGGCTGACCCTTAATTTTAAGACTGTGACCCCTGGTTATAGATTCTCCTACCAGGGGAAACAGTCTCTCAGTGCCTACTTGATCTAGCCCTTCAAGAATCTTATATGTTTCAATAAGATCTCCCCTAAATCTTCTGTACTCTAGAGAATACAGCCCTACTTTATTCAACCTATCCTCATAGGTCAGTCCCCTCATCCCAGGAACTAACCTAGTGAATCTACACTGCAGCCCCTCTAAGGCAAGTATGTCCTTTTTTAAATAAGGAGACCAAACCTGCACACAATACTCTAGGTGCGGTCTCACCAGAGCCCTATACAGTTGCAGCAAGACTTCCCTACTCATACTCTAAAGCTTTTGAAATGAACGCTAGCATGCCGTTCGCCTTCTTAGTTGCTTGCTGCACCTGCAAACTAACTTTTTGGGACTGGTGTCCAAGGACACCCAAATCCCTTTGAATACTAACACTATCTAACTTCTCCCCCTCTAGAAAATAATCTATTATTTTATTCTTGCTACCTAGGTGAATAATTTCACACTTGCTAACATTGAATTCCATCTGCCACCTCCTTGCCCACTCCCCTAGCCTATCTATATCTTGTGGCAATCTTTTTGCATCATCCTCAGAGCTCACTCTCCTACCTAGTTTAGTGTCATTCGCGAATTTAGACACGTTATATTCAATGTTCTCATCTAGATAATTGATGTAAATAGTAAATAGCTGAGGCCCAAGCACTGATCCTTGTGGCATGAAACCTATCTCTACCTTTCTGCCTCTAGCCTCCATGACTCTGCTGTTCTATTAAGACCATCTATCAGACATCAAGTCCTGGATGAGAAAACAACTTTCTCCAGCTCAACATAGGCAAAATTTAAGTTCTGCTGCCCAGTTCTCATCAGCACCTCTCACTCAGGCTCATTGATTCATCACTCAGTTGCTCACTCCAATTCAGTGTGTGAAAAACCTCAGCATTTTCTTTCATCTTCAACTCTCCTTCAAATCTATCACCCCAGCTCTGACCAAGTTTACTTTCTTTCATTTCGCAACATTCCATGCCTCTGCTGCTATCTCACCTCCAATATGCAACCAATACCCATATCCAAGTCACCTAAAGACTTAACTTCCCCAATGCCTTGCTCAGCCACCTCCCAAATTCCACCGACAACTCCACACTACAAAGAATTTCATAACCTGTATTTTCTCACAAAATAGACTCCTTGAGCCCATTTGCCCCATCCTCATCCAGCTTCAATGGCTAACTATCCCTCTGGCTGATCCTAATCTTCACCTTCAAATTCCTTCACAGCCTTGCAACCTTTCCGCTCCACCAATACTAGCCAACTTCATGTGCTCACCCCACCCAACCCCCAAATCAGCAGTTATTCCCTAGGCCTCTTACCACCGCCCTCTGGAACTTTCTCCTATATTCCCACCACGTCACTTTGCTTTCAAATCTCAACTTGTTGAACCTCTCCTCTCATTCCTGACAATCTTTCTCCCTACTCCCTGCAAACTACAGAACTTTGCTATCTGTCCCCTCTACGTTGCTCTTCAAAATGTCAGCTCCCTATCTAATAAAGCTCTCCACAAGTTGATGGAAACATTGACATTGTTACTCTCACAGAAACCTGGATCACTCCAGGTGACATCATCCCCCTCACTGAGACCACCTGGCTGCACATTCCATCATGCCACACAACATAAGAATTAGGAGTAGGCAATTCGACTCCTTGAGCCTGCCCCGTAACATAACCATTGTGGTGTGGCCCTCATGTCCAGGTCCTCATTGAATTTATCCTGATTCCTCTGAATTCTTCTCATTTGTGCACCTTCACTGTCTCCTTAAAAATCCTCCTCATGTATCATCCCCCCAAATCATCCTCCACTTTCCTCTCTGACATCCTCTGACACCCTCCTGTCTTCCCTCTGAATTTTCTCTGCATCTTTTCTGAGCACCTCATCATCTTGGGTGATGTTGACCTCCACTTCACCCCTTCATGCCCCACATTGTGGAGATCTGAGGTGCAGTGATTAGAGCAGTGGCCTGGCAGGGAGAAAACTTGGGGGGAGGTTTCCTGACTCCACATGCCTGATAATCCCTCAATTGGTAATTTTTCATGACCTTGATAGGACGCTGCTGTGCCTAAATGGCTGCCTCATTTCGCCCACAAACATAGTACATTCTGTGAAGTACTTTGAGACGTTTAGAAGACTTGAAAAGCGCTACATCAAATGTAAGTAAAAGCCCGTTTATCCGGCACCCGATCAACCGTAACTTCTGTATAACTGGCACCTCAAAAAAAGGCTGCATTCGATTAACTGGAATTTATCCAGAAAAATGCATTGAAATTTTTTTGTTTGTTTGTTTTCGGCTGAATATCCAGCACGCGCTTTAACCGGCATTGGCCAGATCCCAAGGGTGCAGGAAAAACTGGCTTTTACTGTAGTATTATTATTATCTGCCGACTTCTCCTCCTTCCTCTCACATCAACTCCACCACTCTCTGGAACTCCATCCCACAATCCCTTCACCTCACTTCTCCTCCCTTTCCTCCTTCAAGGCCAGTCTCAAGATCTTCTTCTCTGACTGTGCTTTCTGTTCCCCTCTCAACTCTCCCCTCTCCTACTCTCCTTCCCCGACCCCCCCATCCCCCTGGTCGGGTCCCGACATAACTGTTCAGTGCCTTGGACGTCCTCCCGATATGAAAGGCGCTGTATACATGTAATTTTGTTGCTGTTGTTGTTGGCCACCCACTAGACCTGATCATCCCTGGCCTTAACATCACTGATGTCACCATCACTGACAGACATCTCAGATCACTGTTTCATCTCCATTAACTACTCCATCCCCTCACTGCCCCCGACCCCACACACATTTCCAATCACCCTGGGAGAAAAATCCCCCTCTATGTCCTCTCCACTGCCCTGGAAGCATCTGAACTCCTAATCCCTCTAGTGCTCCTCCTGCAATGATTTATCCACCTCAGTAACCCTCGCAGTCATCCTCAATACTCTTGCCCCCGCCATCTCCCACACCACCTCCTACTTGCACAAGTTCCCTGGGTACACCAGCCATCTCCACTCCCTCAAATCTCAGATGCACTTCTTCAAACTCCACATTCATGCCCTGACCAGCTTCGCCTTATCCCACTTTGGCAACATTGGCCACCTCCATCACTGCATCTCACAGCAGGCCGCCGAGACCCTGATTCACACTTTCATTACATTCCGACTTGATTACACCAACTTGCTGAACTTCCCAATTCTTCCATCCACAAACTGCAAATTATTCAAAACTCTGCAACTCATGTCCTCTCTCACACCAGACTCTAGCAATCCATCATTCCCCGTTCTTGGCTGGCTTCACTGGCACCCCATCCTTCAGAGGATATGCTACAAAACCCTCATTCACACCTTCAAAGCCTTCCATGGTTTGACTCCTCCCTACCTTTGTGACCTCCTAACCCTATATCAGTCTGTACGATCCCTCCGCTCACTGGTCACTACTTGATCTAGGTCACCTGCACTTCCCACCCCATCATTGGCAGTCGGGCACTCAGCATCTCTGCCCCACATACTGGAAATCTATCCTGCAATCCCACCACCTCACCGCTACTCTTGCCTCCTTCAAGCCCCATCTGAAGACCTTCCTCTTTGACCGTGCCTTCAGCCACCCTCCCACCAACCCCCACCATCTACTCTCCTTACCCTAACTCGGATCCCAAAATCTTGATTATCCAGAGCCCAGGAATGTCTTTCCCACATGAAGGGTCCCATATATACACAAGTATAATTTGCTGTTATTGTGTAAACAACAACAACAAAATTGCACTTATATAGCGCCTTTCACGTCGGGAGGACGTCCCAAAGCACTGAACAGTCAAGTCGGGACCCGAGCAGGGCGGGCAGGGTCGGGGTAGGGAGAAGGGGGAGGAAAGGGGGAAGAATTAGGGGGGGAGCCGAAGGCGCGGTCGAAGAGGAAGATCTTGAGACCGGCCTTGAAGGAGGAAAGGGAGGAAGCGAGGGGGAGGGGCTGCGGGATGGAGTTCCACAGTGTGCGAGCAGAGAGGCTGAAAGCCCGGCCGCCGATGGTTGGGCGGTTAGGGCGGTGGACGCGGAGCAGGCCTGAGTCTGCTGAACGGAGGGTGTGGGCAGAGAGATAGGTGGGGACAAGGCCGTGAATGGCCTTGAAAGAGAGGACGAGGATCTTGAATTCGATCCTCTGGGGGATGGGGAGCCAGTGGAGATGAGCGAGGGTGGGAGTGATGTGGTCGCAAAGTAAAATCATGTCCAAGGGCTAAGTAAAAAAGAGTAAACATCTAACTGCATTGGAATCAGAAATATTATTGCTTAAAAAACTATTTTAGTTGAATTAGGAATGCTTAGCAACAGTTAGTCTGAATTATAATGATCTGTAGTCACTTTACACCTAATCAGGATATGCTTTCTGGCGGAATTTACATCTAAGCATGACGTACATAATGGAGAGTTGGTATAACTTTGGATAAAATGCTAATCAAAAATGACAGTGCTATGAACATTTAAATTGATTCAAAGTAAGAAATGTGCTTACTACAGCTCTCTTGTTGACATTGTTAACGGAACAATTCTACAATATTTTAATTCAAATCAGCTCCTAATTAGCCTACTGCAGGCAGGCTGCATCTTGTTTAAATGATAACTTTCAGGTGGGTGAGGTCCCGCAAATCTATTTAGACCATTCTACTGTTTTCAAAACTGGAGTTATAACACAGGTATAGCTTTATTCAGTTCTCGACTTCTCCTTCTTTCCTCACTCCCTTTCCCCCTTCCCTCTCTCTCCCCCATTAACCCCCTTTCTCCCCCCTTTTCCTCCTTTATTTTACCCCACCTTTGCCTTCCTCTCCCCCCTTATCCTCTTTTCCCCCTTTCTCCTCTGGCCCCACTTCCACGACTGTTTATGGGACACTGCAATTTGGCTGCGGCGTTTCTCCTACAAATATACAGTCAATTTTCTTTCCCCCAACCACTACCCCTCCCCACCTGCTTTGGTCCCTACCTCTTCTCGCCCCCTTCTTCCCTCTTGTCTTCTCCCTCCCCACCTGCTCTGGTCCCAAGCTTGGGATGTTGTTGTATTCTGTGAAGCGCTTTGAGACATCGATAAGACGTGGAAAGTGCTATATAAATGTAAGGATTATTATTATTATTATTATTATTATTATAAATGGTCATCTGAGTGTTCAGTTCTAGTTAGTGAGAGAGCCCCTCCAGCAAAGCAGGTCTAACCGAAGTTTTCCATTTAAGCTTCCCAACCTCAACTGTTGCAAGGTTTCAGCAATTCAACAACTTTGATTTATATAGCGCCCTCCACGGTGTCTCAGAGCACTTAATTCCAGAAACATCAGCAAAAGAGAATAAGAATTGCAACAAATAGAACACTGCAGCAAAACAACTGATAGGTCCAACACCTGCTGTTATTTCAGATTGTTAATGCCAGAACTCCCTGGCTCAGTTCTCTCCTAGCTGTATCTTCAATTAAACCCAAGCAGGTGATATTTACCTACTGCTTATGAATTCAAGGGCTGTGATTTTGTCATTACATAACATTGCTATATTGCTTGTCATAACCCTGCCTATTGTAACTATGTTATTGAACTAATGCAACTTTTTTGCCTTATTAAGTAAATGCCCGATTAGATAAGTGGTTCTAATCCACTCCCAGGTTCCTGGTATAAGATTGACTATCACAATAGGCTGGAGTTTTCTGACCACATCCTTTGTCTCCATCAACTTTTGATAGCATCAACTTCCATGGTTGCACACTCAACCTCACCAAGCCAGTCAGGAACCTAGATGTCTTGTTCGACCCTCAACCGTCTTTCCACCCCCACATCCAAGCAATGACTCGCTATGCCTTTCCTCATCTCCGCAGCATTGCCCGACTCTGCCATTACCTCACCCCCAAAGCCGCTAAAACCCTCATCCACGGCTTCATTACATCCTGGCTCAATTACATCCTGGCCTTGTTGGTTGGCCTTCCCAATTCCCTCCTCCACAGGCTGCAGATAATCCAGAATTCTGTGGCCTGTGTCCTCTACCATTCCAAACTCCATGACCCCATCTCCCCCATCCTCGCCTGACAGAGGATCCAATTTAAGATCCTGCTCCTCACATTTAAAGCCCTCCACAACCTCGCCCCACCCTACATCCATGACCTCCTATCCCTCTAAAACGCTGTCTGGTGTGGAGGGCTCTATATAAATCAAAGTTGTTGTTGTGCAACCTGCCCACCCCCTCTGCTCAGCAGGCTCCGGTCTGCTCCATGTCCCCTGACGCAACAGCCCCACCATTGGCAGGTGAGCCTTCAGCCACTTGGCCCCCAACCTCTGGAATTCCATACCGCAATCCCTCTGCCTCGCTCCCTCCCTGGCCTACAAGCCTCACCTCAAGATCCTCCTCTTTGATGGACCCATCGGCAACTCCTAATCCCTCCTTCCCCCCCCCCCCCCACCCCCCACCACCCTCACCCCCAACCTCAGCTCGAGTCTGAAGCAGTCCAGTGCCTTAGGACGTCCTCCTGACGTGAAAAGTGCTATACAAGTGTAATTTTGTTGTTGTTGATGTCTCAGGCCTCAATAGCAAAGAGTACCAACTTGTAATATAAATAAAGCAATCTCTTGGAGGGAGTTTATCAACCGCCATAGACAAAGAAGCTCTTCATGTCTCCGCTGTGAACCTTTTTTTTTTATTCACCAATAATTCAGTTACATGCATAAGGCAAATGAATGAACATTCAATACCTGGCTCCATTTGATAGCTTCAGGACCAGCTGAGCCAGCAGGTTGTCCACTTTCCCCAGCCAGCAATCATAGGCAATATAGTCACCATAAGTAAATGGCTAAGGAAGAATATTTACAGTAAAATATGCATCAGTTAGCAATTCAGCCACAAAAACACATGGAAAAGAAACCATAAACTGCTACATTTGAGTCTCAATCAAAAGCTCATTAATTTAAAACAATCGCAACTCTAAATTAGGTCTCGGTACAAACACAGAATCATCACAAACAGAAATTCAACAGAGTGGTTAGGAAAATATAGCTCTCTTCAGTTGGAATGTAGAATTCTCAGTTGAAACAGATTGGATTAATTATTTTACAAGAAATTAGATGTTTGCTTGAAAGAGAATATTAAAGGATATGAAGAGCAAGCTTGGGTTTAGACTAGAAAGTCAATGTGGACAACGCATCAGTATTGAAAAACACTAAGGCCCTTTCTTCCCTCTTGTTTTCTCCCTCTCCCCCTGCTCTGGTCCCAACCTTGGGACGTTGTTGTATTCTGTAAAGCGGTTTGAGACGTCGATAAGACGTGGAAAGCGCTATATAAATGTAAGGATTATTATTATTATGAGCCAAATTACACTAACATTCTAGGATTCTATTACAGTTTCACGAAAATTGCCCAAAGAGACACAATTACTTGAAGCCCTCAGGGAGCACATATGACAACATCTACTTTGAGGGATTCACTAAATGTTACCAGCCAGTCAGGGCGAAACCTTGGGTAAGTTTCCTTACCCCACATGCCTAATAATAATCCCTCCAAAAAAAACATAATAATAAAATTGGTAATTTCAATCAATCACTGTTTGTGGGACACTGCTGTGCACAATTGTCTGATGTGTTTCACCAACAAATATACAGTGAATTCACTTTACAGTATATTCTGTGGTGAGGCGCTTTAAGACGTCTAGAAGACATGAAAAGCACTATATCAAATGCAAGGATTATTATTATTTGTGGGTTTAAGCTCCATGCTGGGACTTTGAACTTCAGGCAGAGAATGCAGAGACTTCTATTAAAAGAAAATGGATTAGCCAAACCAGATATTACTGTATTAAGTGCTATAAAGGACTACAAACACTCCCAACATGTTGTCTCATCCCATACAACACATCATCAGGCTATAAAGCATACAAAAAAAAACACAAATCGAAAACTAATAGCTTTGTAATTTTCCAAATCTTTCTGAGCCACTTACCCAGATGTGTTGTAAGTCTCTACTGTTGACAGGATGAAGGATGTAATTTGTTCCCAAGATCTTTAATGTACATTCCATATTCACATCCACCACCGTTCCACATTGGCTATCCTAGAAGATTACAGAATTTCAGCTGTTTTCATACGTATTTGTGCATGCAGATAACATATTATATATAATCCAGAATGCGTTCTTTTGACATTTCAGACCCAAAACCCACTAAAGTAGAATTTAATGATGAGACTTAATGAATTTAATTAATGAATAATTAATTTAATACCACATCGAGAGGGTCGAGCAGATCCTGTACCACGAACACATCCAGCGTCTGGAGCGGCTCACAGGGGAGCAGTACCTCCAGCTAGGCTTACCCAGGGATCCGGGGTCTTCATTGCCGCAGTTTTCCACTTCAACGGCTACAGGACCCAACGCAGGGCCCGAGGCCTTGGAGATCACCTGGGCCTCATCCAATCGGCAACCGGCTTGACGTCATGACGTAGTGACATGCTATTGGCCAGTTCAACAGCTTGAATATACAGTAAAAGCCCGTTTATCCAGCACCCTCGGGACCTGGCCAATGCCAGTTAAAGCGTGTGCCAGATATTCGGCCGAAAACACACAAAAAAAATAAACAGCATTTTTCCAGTTAACTTCCGGTTAATTGAATGCAGACTTTTTTTTTTGCGATACTGATTATACGTAAGTTACGGTTGATCAGGTGCCGGATAAACGGGCTTTTACTGTACTAGATATACACTTCCGCCTGTGCCACTGTTTGGTGCGTTTTTCTCAACTTCTACACGCATTTCAGTACAAAATATGCTAGATATACTGCGTATTTAGATTTTTTCTACCCCCCAAAAAATCAAGTATAATTTAAAAATCTTGTTAAAGCGAAACAAAATATCATAAATCGAAAAAAGTCTTAAAAATTTACTGTTGTTAAATCAAAATCATGCCTTAGGGCATCCTCTCGACGTGAAAGGCGATTGATTGATTGATTGATTGATTGATTGATTGATTATGCTTAGCAGTGACAGAGCTTGATGTTGAGCCAGGAGAGAGGGAAGGTGACCGCAAGCATGGTCCAAGAGGAAGGTATTCTAGCTCAACCTGAAAATGGGGAGAGAGAAAGGTGAAGGGATTGAGGGAGAGTCCCACAACTTTGGGGTGTAGTGGCTGAAAGCACAGCTGTCGATGGTAGAGTTAAGGGTCCAGAAGGAGGAATCAGTCAAACGGGGGCAGCAGGTGGTAGTGCAGGGAGACAGCAGGTTGGAGATGGGGCAGGGGCAGGGCCAGGCATGAAGGGATTTAAACACAAGAGTGAGGATCTTGAAATGCATCTGCTCTGTGACAAGGAGCCAATGGAGTTTGACAAGGACTGCAGGTACTGGTTTTGAATTGATTGAATTCTATGAATAGTGCAACGGAGAGACCGGCAAGGGGGCATTTGAGTACCTCTACCATCACCTGCCACCCATGGAAAGAAATCTTCACCCTCTCTAGTAAACTGGAGTAATCTGAACTCCTGTCCCTCACAAACCAATCTACCCCGTTTGCTCTCTTTTCTCAACAACTCCCTCTCCTCTATCCTTGCCCCCCCAAACCACTCTTACTCCTGTAAATCCCTCTGGTACATCAGCCATCTCCGATCCCTCAAGGTACAAGTGCAAGCTGCCAAACGTGCCTCACCAAATCCAAACTAACTGCCTATTGGTAGATTTGGCTGGATCACACTAAGCCTCTGGATCACTCTAAGCCTTGCCTCTGTCAAATTCCCCTTCTACTCCAAGACAATCTTGGAGGCCAAGGATAGCTCCTGGCTCCTCTTCTCCATCATTAACCGTCTCCTCCATCCACCATCCCACGTCTCACCCACACTCTCTTTGAATTCGAACTGCAAGCAGATGCTGGACTTCCACAAATCCAAAATCAAGGGGATCCGTTCAGCCACGTCTACCCCATCCACCGCTACCCCATCATTACCACTCCTCCTGAAGTACCCCCTATACACTTTTGACCCTGCCTCTCCCTCCTCCCTCACCGCTATTATCTCCAAAATGAAACCCACCACCTGCACCCTCGATCCCATCCCCACCTCTCTCCTCATCTGCAACCTCTACCCCCTAGCTCCCATCCTAACCGACATCAATCTCTCCTTATCTACCATCCTGTTCCCACCCCTCCAAAAACAGCTGTCATCATCCCGATCCTGAAAAACCCTTCCCTGGACCTATCCCTTACTCTCCAGCTACGAACTCATCTCCAAACTCGATAAGACGAAGAAAGTTCTGTATAAATGTAAAGATTATTATTATTCCTCTCTAAGGCACTGGAATGAGTTGTTGCATCCCAGCTTCTCTCCTTTCTTTCTCTCCATTACCCATCTGATCCCTTGGAATTTGATTTCTGTACTGCTCATAGAACAGAGAAAGACCTGGTCAAAGTCTCTAACAACATTTTAAACATTTGTGACTAGGGCTCTCTCTGCCTCCTTGTCCTCCTTCAGCACCTTGGGATGTCCTCCCGACGTGAAAGGCGCTCTACAAATGTAATTTTGTTGTTGTTCACCACTTTGTCAGCCTTCTACTTCCAGGATAATCCTGGAAGCGAAGGACAACCACCGCCTCCTCTTCGCCACCACCAACCAGCTCCTCCGCCCCCCCCGCCTCACCTCGCAGATCCTCTCCTCAAACGTTCGTTGTGAGGAGATGCTGGATTTCCTCGAATCTAAAATCGAGAAAATCCGCTCTGCGGTTTCCTCCCCCCACCACTCCTCCACCTCAGCGCCCTCATCAGCAACCTCAACCCCTACTCACCCCCCATTTCACACTTTCAACCCCACCACCCCGCTTTCAATCACAAAAACAATCACCTCCATGAAACCCACCACGTGCTCATTGGACCCCATCCCCACCCCCCTACCCAGCTCCATTTGTTAGCCCCACTCATTTCTGACACCATTAACCTTTCCCTCTCCTCAGGAACTGTCCCTACCTCCCTTAAAACAGCCACCATCACCCCTATCCTGAAGAAACCCTCCCTTGATGCGTCGCAACCATCAAGTTACAGACCCATCTCCAACCTCCCGTTTCTATCCAAAGTCCTTGAAAGAGTGGTTGCCTCCCAGCTCCGCTCTTTCCTTTCAACTCATTCACTTTTTGAACCCCTCCAATCAGGTTTCCGCCCTATCCACAGCACAGAAACTGCCCTGGTCAAGGTCACAAATGACATCCTAACCGCCTGTGACCAGGGCTCCCTCTGCCTCCTCGTCCTCCTTGACCTGTCTGCTGCGTTCGACAGTCGATCACACCATCCTCCTTCAACGTCTTTCCTCCCACCTCAACCTTCAAGGCACAGTCCTTGACTGGTTCCACTCTTATTTGACCCATCGTTTACATTTTGTTTCTTCCAATGGCTTTTCATCAAACCCCCGCACAGTTTCCCACGGCATCCCTCAAGGCTCTGTCCTTGGTCCCCTTCTTTTCACCCTTTACACGCTCCCTCTGGGTGACGTCATCCGCAAACATGAGGTAAATTTCCACATGTATGCGGATGACACCCAGTTGTACCTTTCTGCCTCATCCCTCAACCCCCAGACGATCGATGTTCTGACAGCATGTCTGTCCGACATCGAATCGTGGACGAGGGACAACTTTTTGCAATTGAACGTGAATAAGACCGAGGCCCTCCTGATTGGCTCAAGCCAGCGGCTCCGCACATCGGGCGCTGCCAGCCTCAACATCCAAGGCTGCACTCTCCACCTCACAAAGCCAATCAGGAACCTTGGCATCATGTTCGATCAAAAACTTTCCTTCCTCCCCCACATCCGCGCCTTGACCGGCACTGCTTATTTCCACCTGCGCAACATTGCCAGGCTGCGCAACTACCCCCCGCGCTGCCGAAACACTCGTGCACGCATACATCACCTCACGGCTGGATTACGGAAATTCTCTCCTAATCGGCCTCCCCAGTTCCTCCATTCATAGGCTGCAGGTCATCCAAAACTCTGCAGCCCATGTACTATCCCGCACCCGCCTCCGTGATCACATAACCCCCACCCTCATCCGTCTCCACTGGCTCCCCATCCTCCAGAGGATCGAATTTAAGATCCTCGTCCTCACCTACAAGGCCTTACACGGCCTTGCCCCATCCTACCTAACCGATCTACTCTCCCCCTACAAGCCCACCCGGACCCTCCGTTCAACAGGACTTGGCCTGCTCCAAGCCCCCCGCCCGAACCGCCACACCATCGGAGGCCGGGCCTTCTCCGCTCCCACCCTATAGAATGCCATCCCTCAATCCCTCCGTTTCGCCTCTTCCCTTTCCTCTTTCAAGGCCGATTTGAAGACTTTCCTCTTCGATCGTGCCTTTTGTTTCACCCCGAACTCTTTTACCTCCCCTTCGTGTTTCACCCCTTCCCAAACACTCCCCTCCCAGCTCGGGTCACACGCCTATTGTTTAGCGCCTTGGGACGTCCTCCCGACGTGAAAGGCGCTATATAAATGTAAATTGTTGTTGTTGTTGTTGTTTGTCACCTTCGACATTGTCAACCACTCCATCCTCCTACACCACCTCAGCTCAATCTTCCTGGACATTCCCTTCGAAGCTTATCTCTTCCACCGTCACCACTAACAGCTTCTCCTCCAGCCCCTGCACTGTAACATATTGTATCTGTCCCTGGCCCTCTCCTTTTCAACATCTACATGCTCTGCGTTAGCGACATTATCCGCAAACATGGGGTCAACTTAGATAGAGTAGTAGTCCTGAAGACAGTAGTAGTCCTGAAGTCGAGAGATAGAGGCAGAAAGATAGAGTTGGGTGTCATCTGCATGCACCCAACTCAGAAAGATAGAGTTAGGTGTATGCAGATGACACCCAACTCTATCTTTCTGCCTCTATCCCTCGACTTCATGACTACTACTGTCCTGATAGACTGCCTGTCAGGCATCAATTCCTGAATGAGAGCTAACTTTCTGTAGTTGAATGTCATTGTTGGGCTTGTGCCCAAGGCACTCCTGATTGGCTCACGCCAACACCTTCACACATCAGGCATTGGCAGCATTAACCTCCATGGTTGTACACTCCACCTCACCATGCCAGTCAGGAATCTAGGTGATTTGTTCGATCCTCAACTGTCTTGCCTCCCCCACGTCCAAGCCATGACCTGCTCTGCATTCCCTCACCTCCACAACGTTGCCCAACTCTGCCACTACCTCACCCCTCAGGCCGCTGAAACACTCATTCATGCCTCCATCACGCCCAGACTCAACTATGCCAATGTCCTGCATGTTGGCCTTCCCAACTCTTCCCTCCATGGGCAGCAGATCATTCAGAACCCTGCCGCCCGTGTCCTCTACCGCTTCAAACTCCATGACTCAATCTCCCTCATTCTAACCTGACTCCATTGGCTTACCATCACCCAGAGGATTCAATTCAAGATCCTGATCCTCATCTTTAAAGCCTTGCCCCACTCTACTTCTGTGACCTCCTAACACCCTACCAACCTGCACACCTCCTCCATTCAGCGAGCTCTGGCCTGACTCCCACCCTACCAAGTCTCACCTCAAGGGAATCAATCCACTTTGCCCGTGGCATCAGTCATCCCCCATTCCTCTCCCTTCCCAATCTCGACCTCAGCTCAGATCTGAAACACTGACTATCCAATGCCTTGGGGCATCCTCTCAACTTGAAAGGCGTTATACACATGTAATTTTTGTTGTTTTTGAGTATTCGAGGTGAGAGGCAACGGAGGTATGGTCAAAATGTGAAAGGGTTTTCATGGTCAGGATGAAATAGCAGAATTATTCTCCATAATTTCTAACTGGGGAGAAACGGGAAGTTATGGAAAGAACTAGGAAGGCTAATCAGTAAAAGGTTACAGAAATGTAGCCTTGAAGGGCCAAAAATAGCACAAAAACATTTTTTACTTGTATGAGTAGTTTTTAATGCCATCATGTTGAAAATAGATTGTCAGTAAACACTGTCTTGAAAATGTTTTAGAAAAAGCTATTCAATGCAGGAACTGCAATAACGAGGTTGAAATCTAATACTATTGTGGAGTCCTGTAGCGCAGTGGTTACAGCACTCGCCTTGCAAGCGAGACCTGGGTTCAATTCCAGGCAGGGGGCAAAACCTTGGGCAAGTTTCCTTACTCCACAAGCCTGATAATAAACCCTCGAAAAAACCCGATCATAAATTGGTTAGGAACACAGGAACAAGAGTAAGCCATTCAGTCCTTTGAGCCTGTTCTGCCACTTAATTAGAGCATGGCTGATCTATACCTCAACTAATCCTTTCAATTCCAATTTCCCACTTTCTTCCCGTATCCCTTAGTACCCTGACCTACCAAAAATTTATCAACTTCACTCTTGAGGGTTTGGATGGATCCAGGATCCACAACTTTTTGGGGGGACAATTCCAGATTTCTACCAACTATGCAAGCGAGAAAAAATGCTTCCTGATTTTACTCTTAAATGGTCTAGTTCTGATTTTAAGATTATTTGAGATTCCCACCAGAGGAAATAGCTTCTCTGTATCTACTCTTATCGATTCCCTCTTTCATCTTAAATACCTCAACCTGTTTGTGGGACACTGCTGTGCGCAATTGGCTGTCATGTTTTGCCCACATATATATAGTAGTCAATTCACTTAACAGTATATTCTGTGAAGTGCTTTGAGACGTCTAGAAGATATGAAGAGCGCTATATCAAATGCAAGAATTATTATTATAACACTGATACAGATTAGACCAGCTGTAAGAAACCTTACTTTTGGAAACAAAATTAATCGATGTTGGACAACCTTTAAGAGAGAAGTAGATACTTATTTGGATGGGACAAGTTTACAGGGCTATGGGGAAAGCGCCTGGGAGTGGGATTGATTTGGACAGCTCAGGGAACCAGCATGGACACAGTGGCCTCTTTCTGTGCTATATAATTCTATGATGTGTGAAGCTCGAGACTACTCATTGATGCCTCCATCTTCGGTCAGCGGGAACTCCTTGGAGCTGAATTTTCTCTGAGGTGACACGTCTGTGACAATGGAATGTTAGAATCGAGCCAGCCTTCTGTCTCTCGTTCCGTTCCTGAGACAGCAGAGTCCGCAGTATTCTAGGGCTCTCACTGCTGCTGATGGCATAGCCCAGCCTGGCTCATAGGCAGGTCCCAGAAGGGTAGATCAGTCACTGGAAGCCATCCCACTCAGCTCCTGTTAACGCTACAGCCAAATCCCTAACAAATAGGATGGTCCTAGCTGGACAAGCAGCGGGAAAGTTTGCCAGACAACGGTATCAATGACAAGCTATGTGTTTTTTGCTGGTTAGACTCCAGCAGTTACCCCAATTGGGGTCCCCAAGTCTAGGCTCTTGCCAACCTCTAGCTCATACTTTCTGGAATTAGATAAGCGGGAATGTGACTCTCCAGGGAGAGATCGGCAAAAATTGAACTAATTGGAAGTAGAGTGGGAAAGCCTTAAAAGAAAGGCATAAATGACCTTTAGAAGCATGAAATACTCCATTACACACATTCTGGAAAACAAATGTTATCCATTCAATTGATTCAAATCCAACAGAGGAAACTTACAGCATTTGGCCCTATGCGTCTCACCAAGTCATGGGGCATCAAGGAACGGTCTTCCAGTTTCAACTACAAGAAAGCAGAAAGCAACATTTACTGCATTATATAATACTATACTGTAACTAAACATCTAGAACAGTGGGAACGTTAGAATCGAACTAAATGTTAGAATAAATTGAACTAATCTTAGAACTAAACATCTAGAAAAAAATTTGCCACGACCCTAAATTAGCCACTGGCAGGTCCTCCCGACCCTCAGGAGTGCGACTGCACGACGCTCCGCCAAAATGATATTTCCTCACTACTCGCTAGTACGGTCTTTCATACAAATTGGTCGGCGGGGTCGCCTCGGGCACTTTTCAGCATTAAAAAAAGCAACAACAAAAATTTCTGATGACCCTTTGCGACCCTACTGAGAACCCCCACAACCCTGATTTGGGTCAGGACCCGAGGTTGGGAACTACTGTTCTGGAGGATATTCATTCAGATTTCACTAGAAGAGAAAAAGATATACAATAGTAATAATGGGATCCAGTGCCTCAGACATCCTCCCAACGTGAAAGTCACTATATTAATGCATTTTTCGTTCCTTCCTTCAAAGACAAAATAAAGTGCTAGATCAAATGAAAGAATCAAATTACGCACATGTAGATGTAAAGGAGGAAAACCAGGGTAAGAATGTATGTTTCATGTGGCAATAACTTTCAGGTGGGCACATCCATACATAAATGCTCAATTTAGGGCGATGTGCTGTGTCAGTATCCTTCAGTCTCTTTCCAAACCTGGGGAATGTGAAAGTGGGGTTAAGAGCATAGGTGTCTAGAGAAAGGGACGTGAAGAAGCATTTCAATGTACAGTAAAAGCCCACGAGGGACATGGCCAATGCTGGTTGAAGCGTGTGCCGGATATTCAGCTGAAAACCCAACACAAAAAATATATTTAAAAAAAACATTTTTATCACATTTTTAAAAACATACCATATTAATAGACTAAATAATCATTGATATGATGATATAATATATAAATAATAATCCTTTTACATATAGCGACCAGACAGTTCAGAGATCTTTAAACTAGTGCAAAAGTTACACGTCTGAATGACACTGTTCTCATTGGGGGCAGAAGAAAGCAAACATGTTATTGAGAAAGCAGAGAGTGAGTGGCGGCCGCCGCTGTCACTGTTCAGTTGTTTTATTTATTTAGTTTTTATTTAGCCTGTTTGGGCTCAGTGACTTTTTCACTTGTTTATTTTCACAGCTCTCCCGCTATCGATTTTTTAAAAACTTTCCTTCCAAATGATCCAAGGATCGGCATTGAAAGCAAATCTTTCATTTCACTTTTAAAGTTAGATTTGTTTTTAATATCAGACTGGGGTAAGGGGAGGCACTGAGTGTGTTTCTGATATTCACTGCAGCTTCCCAACCTTAAAGGTATTTGTAAAATAAACCAGACTTTAGAGGTGTTGCAAACTTCACATTGCTGAGGATCAACAACATCTTCAATTTATATAGCGCCTTCCACGCCGGACGGCTTCTCAGTGCGCTTCATGAAGGATTGGGCCAGCGGCTCCTGCCTTTGGAAAAGAAAGCCTCGACTCGCTCTGGCTCCTGTGTGAGAAGGGAATCCTGTCTGCAGTTCATTATTAAAGAGGAGAAATTTGATTTTTAACATTTTCAGGAGTCTGGACATTACACAGCCTTGCAATGCCTGTGTCTGTGTGCTGCTTTCATTTTCTATCTAAATTAATCAACTCACCCTCTCTCTCTCCCTGCCTCTCTCAAGAGTGTGCTGCCGGCGGTATTCAGAGATGCTATGTGAGGGAAAAACGGCAGCGCCACCTTCAGGCACCAGCAGCATTACAAAATACTGACGCGATAAGGATAATCATCCAAAAACACACAAAAAAAGCATTTTTCTGGATAAATTCCGGTTATTTGAATAGGGACCTTTTTTTTGCAGTGCCGGTTATCCGGAAGTTACGGTGATCCGGTCATGGATGAACAGGACTTTACTGTACCATTCTTTGGAATAAAGTTTGTTAATGCACATCACTCTCACCTGGCTCCATCGGCTCCCCATCCCCAGAGGATCGAATTCAAGATCCTCGTCCTCACTTTCAAGGCCATTTACGGTCTTTCCCCCTCCTATTTCTCTGACCTGCTGTCCCCTATAAACCTGCCCTCCCCCTCCGTTCTGCTCTATGTCCTCTGTCACAACAACAACAACAATTTACATTTATATAGCGCCTTTCACGTCGGGAGGACGTCCCAAGGCGCTAAACAAGAGGCGTGTGACCCGAGCTGGGAGGGGAGTGTTTGGGAAGGGGTGAAACACGAAGGGGAGGTAAAAGAGTTCGGGGTGGAACAAAAGGCACGATCAGTGGATGGGTTCAGCCTCTCTGCCCCCACACTCTGGAACTCCATCCCACAGTCCCTTGGCCTCGCTTCCTCCCTTGACTCTTTCAAGGCCGGTCTCAGGAACCTCCTCTTTGGTCGTGCCTTCTGCTGCCTTCTCGACTCTCTCCATCCCCTCCTAACTTTCTCCCTTACGTTGCCCCTCCCCCCCACTTAGGTCCCGACCTGACTGTTCAGCACCTTGGGACATCCTCCCAACGTGAAAGGCGCTCTAAAAAAAGTTAATTTTGTTGTTGTTGTCCACGTTGGTATCCATGACATAGGGTAAAAAAATGGCAGAGTTCCTAAAGGGAACTCTCCATGTCCTAAGGCACTGATCAGTAGCTAGAGAAATAGCTAAAGAGTAGGACCTCAAAGGTGTTGATCTCTGGATTACTCCCAGTAACTGCTGAAAGTGTGTATCCAAACAGCTGAATCAAACACTAGAGAAATGGTGCAGAAGGGAGGGCTTCAGGTTCCTGGATCATTGGGATCAGTTCAGGGGCAGGTGGGACCTGTACAAGGTGGGTGGGTTGCACCTGAACTGGGCTGGGATCCTCACAGGGAGATTAACTAGTGATGTGTCGTAGGAATTAAACTAATTTCAATGGGGGAAAGGGAATCAGGATATAGCATCAGAGGGGACAAACAAGTTACATAGAGGGCTGGGAGATAAGAATAGCAATGTTGTTATAAGGAGTGGTCCAGAAACATGAGGAACTAGACAGGGGGAGAAATGCAGAGCAGACTAAGCTGGTTTTGGAGTGTATGTGTGTAAATGTACAGAGTGTGACAAATAGGATTGGTGAGCTGTGGGCTCCAGTTGTCACATGGGATTATGACGTAGTGACAATAACGGAGACCTGACTCAAACAAGGGCAGGAATGGGAGCTGAATATTCCTGGCTACAATGTGTTCAGGAGGGATAGGGAAGGGAACGAAGGAGGAGGTGGCAGAATTGATTAAAGCAAATTTCAGAAAGTTATGAAACCAATGTCTTTGCAGTAATAACAAGACTGGCAAACTAATAGTGTAAAGTGTAGAGAGGGAAGAATTTGAGAAATGTGTGCAGGATAATTTTATGGATCAGTATGTTTCCAGCCCAATGAGGAAGGAAGCAGATCCTTCCTGGATCTTCCTGGATCTAGTTCTGGGGAATGAATTGGGCAAATGGTGATCACAAAACAGAGGGCTTTTAAGGTGAGGAACAGGATCTTGAATTCCCTGAATGATTGGAATGGGAGAACATAGAATCATACGGCACACAAGGAGGCCATTCGGTCCATCAAGTGTGCCGACTCTGTGAAAAGAGCAATTCAATCCCACTCCCATAACCACGCAAACCCGTCCTCCCCAAATAAATGTCTTGCTCTCTTTTAAAAGTTGTTATCGAATCAGCCTCCACCACCTTTTCAGGCAATGCATTCCGGATTCAAACAACTCACTGAGTGAAAACATTTCTCCTCATCACCCCCCTGCTTCTTTTTGAAACTGTTTTAAATCTGTGACCACGAGTCACAAATACACCCACCAGTGGAAACAGTTTTTCCCTGTTTACCCTATCAAATCCCCTCATGATCTTAAAAACCTCTATTAGGTCTCCTCGTAACCTTATGTGCTCCAATGAGAATAAACTTTTAAAAGAGGGGGAAAGAGACTGTATAAGAAAAGATTAGCAGGTAACATAAAAGAGAACCCTAAGGTATTTTATAAGCATAAGGCAGAAGGACAAACCTGGGAACTACAGGCCAGTCTGTCTAACATCCATAATGGGGAAACTTCTAAACACTATAATCCAGGACCAAATAAATTTTCATTTAGAATAATATGGGTGTAAAAAAGGCAGTTGAACATAGATTTGTTAAAGGCAAATTTTGTCCAGCAAACCTGATGAAAGATTTTTTGATGAAATAACAGTACAACTCATGTAGTTTACATGGATTTTCAAAAGGCGATTAATGAAGGTGCCACATAAGAGACTTGTAAACAAAATTGAAGCCCACGATATTAAAGGGACGGTGGCAGCATGGATACAGAACTGACAGGGAGACAAAAAGCAGAGAGTGGTAGTGAACGGTTGTTGTTCTGACTGGAGGGAAGTGTGCAATGGTGCTCCCCAGGGATTGGTACTGGGATCACTGCTGTTTTTGATATATATAAATGACCTGGACTTCGATATAGGGTCGAGGGAAGGGGAAGGGGAAGGAGAGGGGGAAGAGTTAGTGGGAGAGCCGAATGCGCGGTCGAAGAAGAAGGTCTTGAGACTGGCCTTGAAGGAGGAAAACGAGGAAGAAAGGCGGAGGGGCTGCGGGATGGAGTTCCACAGTGTGGGACCAGCAAGGCTAGAAAGCCTGGCTACCGATGGTTGGGCGGTTAGGGCGGTGGACGCAGAGCAGGCCTGAGTCTGCTGAACGGAGGGGGTGGGTGGCTGATAGGGGGACAGTAGGTCAGAGAGATAGATGGTGGCAAGGCCGTGAATGGCCTTGAAAGTGAGGACGAGGATCTTGAATTTGATTCTCTGGGGGATGGGGAGCCAGTGAGGACGGGCGAGGGGGGGAGTGATGTGGTCACGGAGCCTGGTACGGGAGAGTACACGAGCTGCAGAATTCTGAATGATCTGCAGCCTGTGAAGGGAGGAGCTGGGAAGGCCGACGAGGAGAGTTCCCGTAGTCGAGGCTGGAAGTGATAAAGGTGTGGATGAGAGTTTCGGCGGCGTGGGGGGTGAGGTGTTGGCGGAATCTGGCAATATTGCGGAGGTGGTGGAAAACTGTGCTGGTCATGTAGCGGATGTGGGGGAGGATCAACCTGATGACATAGATTTTAAATGGTTGTTAACAGAAACAGAGGGGAGTTAAGGGAAGATTTTTTTATGCAGAGAGTTGCTGGGATCTGGAATGCATTGCCTGAAAGGGTTGTGGAAGCCAATTTGATATTAACTTTTAACAGAGAAGTAGATAATTATTTGGGAAGGATGGGTTTGCAGTGCTGTGGGGAGAGAACAGAGGAGTGGGATTAATTTGGATAGCTCTTCTCAAAGAGCCGGCACAGAAACTTCTGTGCTGTATAATTCTATGAAGATATGAATAGGGAGATGGTAGCTCATTATGACCTCAGCAAAATGTTTAGAGCTTGGAAGCTTTGTCCATCGACAGAGTACATTATAGCCTTCTGTCCCATCAATAACAAGCACATTGTTTCTTTATCCATTATGGCCAATATTATTTCAGCAATACTGTTACGTTTCCCAAATGTGGCCACAGACGATTCTGGTCCCCGATAAAAATAATAATTTTATGCCTAACTTAAATGGTTTCATTTCTTGTGCTATTCTGTGATTGACTGACTTTGCAAGGTTTTGTGAAGAAAGGATTTTCTCAAACGTGGCCTGTCAAAAGTACATAAATAAATTAAAATCAGGTGGAAAAGTTTGATACTTCAGAAATGATATGCCAAACTAACTGAAAGTTATTTCAGACAAATCAGATTAATTGCAATCTTAGAATAAAAATGTGTAATTTATTCAACACAACCATGAACAGGTGGTGAAAATGCCATTTGTTTATTGAAGCACTGTATCACTCACTAAGTGATAATCTTAATTCCCTAATATCACAAATCTGTTCTGCTGCATCAGAACAAGGACATGACTGCTTCCTTTTACAGGGAAACAAGCGTACAGCTTAGAAACAGGAGTAGGCTATTCAGCCCCTCGAGCCTGTTCTGCCATTTTATAAGATCATAGCTTAAGTTCAGTTACCCATATTCTTTAATACCCTGACATAACAAATAGATAAATATGTCTGCCTGTGCCATGAAGATGTAAACGGATACTATCAGCGGCTGGGTTTCAGCCTCTCTGCCCCCACCCTTCGGAATTCCATCCCACAATCCCTTCCCTTGCCTCCTTCAAGGCCCTCCTTTTCGACCGTGCCTTCAGCACCATCCTACCTCTCTGGCCACCCTCATCCCAACTCTGCCATCTCCCCAACTCTTCAGCACCTTGGGACGGCCTCCCAATTTGAATGACGCTCCACAAATGTAATTTTCTTGATGTTCATTTGGGGGAGTTCCAGATTCCCACTACTCTTTGGGTGAAAACTGCCTCCCAAATTCACTCCTAAATGGTCTAGCTCTAATGTTAATATGATGCCCTTTGTTCTGGAAGCTCCTACTAAGAGGAAATAGTTTCCCTGTATCAATCCTCTCAAATCCCTTTATTATTTTAAAAACCTCAATCAGATCACCCCTCAACCATCTCAACTCAAGCTTCAAGCCAACCACAGGACTGTAAAGTATTTGAAATATGTGAAGCCTGGTATTCAACTAGTTCATAGGAAGATTCTAACTGACAGTAAATAAGATCATAGAATCATATAGCACGAAAGGAGGCCATTCAGCCCATCTAGTCTGTGCCGGCTCTTTGAAAAGAGCAACTCAACCCCACTGCCCAGCTCTCTCCCCATAACCTAACAGACCTGTTCTCCCTAAATAAAGATCTAATTCTCTTTTAAAAGCTGTTATCGAATCAGCCTCCACCACCTTTTCAGGCAATGCATTCCAGATTCGAACAACCTGCTGAGTGAAAACATTTCTCCTCAGCTCCCCTCTGCTTCGTTTTGAAACTCTTTAAATCTGTGACCACGAGTCACAGATTCACCCACCAGTGGAATAAGTGAAATCCTTATTCATCCTGTCAAATCCCCTCATGATTTTATAAACCTCTATTAGGTCTCCTCTCAACCTTCTCTGTTCTAGAGAGAACAAACCTGGCCTATCTAGCCTTTCCCCATAACTGAAGATCAATGAAGAAATAAATTGTAATTAATCAGAGAGAATATTCTAATATCCAGAATGAATTAGGTTGTGTTTTCTTCAGATTTTCTAAGTATCAAAGATCCACGCATTATAGCCCAGCTGTTAACCGTAGCATCCAGCATTATCCAAACCGCAATGTGCCAGCTATGTGAATGAGAGAGGCTCCTCCCAAGCCCTGCATTGCACAATAACATTGCAGCTGCTCCTAGTACCTGAACAATGCAGCAAGAGCAGAGTCACAACAAGCCAAAATCAGCTCTCAACAAAGATGGGACTTTCTCGATCGAGAATGCAAATTAGTTTCATTGTTTAAGCACGAGATAACTATGACAAGCAGAGCAACGAATGAGAAATGAATGTGAAGTCAGCATCAAATGCACAATCCACAGGCTGATGTAGCACTTCAATCACAAACACGCAACACACGTACAACAGGGATTGGCAGAAGGAATTATAGTTGCTTGATCTAGAAACCTTTAACATTCCCTTCCCATTATTTAAAAAGTTAGCTACTTTGAGAAGTGTCAATTTTTTTTTCTTAAATGAAACTCAACAGGGCACTGGCTACGAATTTCTGGTACCAGAATGCCAGGTAACTGTATCGATTGTGTTGTGCTATTTGACAATCACTCACCTCATGAGCACATGTACAATCTCAAAAACAGACCAGATAGATGGCAGATTCATCACTGATCAATGTAGCAAAGTAATCCAAATAGCCAACAGATCAACTGGAATATACAGTCAAAACAGGTGCACACAATGTTCCAGCTGATGTACAGGTATAACAGCAACAAAATGATACTTGTACAGCACCTTTCACAATCGGGAGGACATCCCAAGGCGCTGGACAGTCGGTGTTTCAGACCTAAGCTAGGGTCAGGGACAGGGAGGGTAGAGGAAAAGGAGGGGAGGGGGGTCACCGATGAGTCTCGAGGCGAGACTTGAAGGAGGCTAGGGAGGGGGCGTGAGGCAGAGGGACTGTGGGATGGAGTTCCAGAGGTTAGGGGGCAGAGTGGCTGAAGGCTCACCCGCCAATGGTGGGGCGAGTGGGTTGGAGGGATATGGAGCAGCAGGCAAGGGCAGCAGGGAGTAGTGGGCAAGGCAGACAGTGGGCAAGAAGGACAGTGGACAAGAAGGACAGTGGGCAAGAAGGAACGTGGGCAAGAAGGAAAGTGGGCAAGAAAGAAAGTGGGCAAGAAAGAAAGTGGGCAAGAAGGGTAGGGGCAGTGAACGAGGGGGGTTGGGGAGCAGGGGCTGGGGGGGTTTGGGAACAGGGGTTGGAATGGATGGGGAGCTGGGACTGGGGGAGGCAGTTGGGAGGGGGCGGCTGGGGGGGTGGTGAGCAGAGGCTGGGGGAGGCAGTTGGGGAAGGGGGGACTGGGGGTGAGCAGGAGCTAGTTGGGGAGGGGGCGGGCTGGGGTGGTGAGCAGGAGCTAGGGGAAGCAGTTGGGGAGGGGGGGGGCGCTCACCTTGGTTTCCTTGACGACCTGTTTGCCGCCCTCTGGGTACCACTGCACTCTGACGTATCCCTTCTTGAGCGGCCTCTCACGCCCGGGCCCCTCCTCATCCGTGTCCGAGCTGTCGCCGCTGCTGACCTCGCCATGGATCAGCCCCACGATGCCGTGCCGCAGCGACCCCCGGTAGGTGCCAGACACCAGGTCATCGACGAACAGGAGGCGCTGACTCCCGGGGGCCGAAGCCGGGGCCTTTGCTGCCGCCGCCGCCATCACCCACAACAAGAGGCTGCGGCGACGCCAGTGACTGCTTTACGTACACGTATAGTGACGTCACCGCGTCCAGGCAGTCCGAGCCCCGCCACTGCCAGCCAATCACAGAGCATCACGTGGCTAGCCAGACCGATCAGAGAGAGGCACAGGTACACCTGACGGGGATTGATTGGTTGTTTCTCTCTCCAGACCAATAGCCAATCAGTAAAGGGGCAAAGGTAAGCAGAACAATCAAAACTCAAAGGAAAGTCTGATCCTATTGTATTTTATGGTTTTGTTTACCTATATATAACAGTCTAATAATAATCCTTATCACTTCTCTAATCTATTTATATTGAATAGCATGTATTCGTGTGTGTATCTGTACACTGTATTTGGTAGGGATTAGATGGCGGAGAAATGCAGAGCAGACTCAGTCAGTCTTGGAGTATATGTGTGACCCAATGGAGTGCTAAAACAGAATCTATTTGGTTAGACTTAAGGAGCAGAAAGGGAGCTGTTACTCTAGGTGTACACTACAGACCACCAAATAGTTGGAAGGAGACAGACAAGCAAATCTGCAAGCAAATTTCAGAAAGATGCAAAACCAATAGAGGTGATAATGGGGGACTTTATTTATCCTAACACAGACTGGCACATAGACTGGTGTAATAGGGCAAGTAGGGGAAAGGATTCCTGAAATGTGTGCTGGTAATGTGGACGTGGAGCAGGCCAGAGCTCTCTGAACTGAGGGAGAGGACAACAACAACAACAAATTACACTTATAGAGCGCCTTTCACGTCGGGAGGATGTCCCAAGGCGCTGCACAGGAGGCGTGTGACCCGAACTGGGAGGGGAGTGTTTGGGAAGGGGTGAGACACGAAGGGGAGGTCGAAAAATTCGGGGTGGAACAAAAGGTACGGTTGAAGAGGAAAGTCTTCAAACCGGCCTTGAAAGAGGAAAGGGAAGAAACGAGACGGAGGGATTGGGGGATGGAATTCCATAGGGTGGGAGCGGAGAAACTGAAGGCCCGGCCTCCGATGGTGGGGGGGTTCGGGCGGGGGGCTTGGAGCAGGCCAAGTCCTGTTGAACGGAGGGTCCGGGTGGGCTTGTAGGGGGAAAGTAGATTGGTTAAATAGGCAAGGCCTTGAAGGTGAGGACGAGGATCTTGAACTCGATCCTCTGGAGAATGGGGAGCCAGTGGAGGCGGGCGAGGGTGGGGGTTATATGGTCGCAGAGGCGGGTGCGGGATAATACACAGGCTGCAGAGTTTTGGATGACCTGCAGCCTGTGAATGGAGGAACTGGGGAGGCCGACGAGGAGAGAGTTTCCATAGTCCAGCCTCGAGGTGATGTACGCGTGCACGAGTGTTTCATCAGCGCGGGGGGTAAGATAGTTGCGGAGCCTGGCAATGTTGCGCAGGTGGAAATAAGCAGTGCCGGTCAAGGCATGGATGTGGGGGAGGAAGGAGAGTTTTTGATCGAACATGATGCCGAGGTTCCTGATTGGCTTTGTGAGGTGGAGAGTGCAGCCTTGGATGTTGAGGCTGGCAGCGCCCGATGTGCGAAGGCGCTGGCTTGAGCCAATCAGGAGGGCCTCGGTCTTACTCACGTTTAATTGCAGGAAGTTGTCCCTCGTCTAGGACTCAATGTCGGACAGACATGCTGTCAGAACATCGATGGTCTGGGGGTTGAGGGATGAGGCAGAAAGGTACAGCTGGGTGTCGTCCGCATACATGTGGAAATTTACCCCATGTTTGCGGATGACATCGCCCAGAGGGAGCGTGTAAAGGGTGAAAAGGAGGGGGCCGAGGACAGAGCCCTGAGGGACGCCGTGAGAAACTGTGCGGGGGTTTGAGGAGAAACCGTTGGAAGAAACAAAGTGTAAACGGTGGGTCAGGTAGGAATGGAACCAGTCAAGGACTGTGCCTTGAAGGTTGAGGTGGGAGGAAAGACGTTGGAGGAGGATGGTGTGATCGACTGTGTCGAACGCAGCAGACAGGTCAAGGAGGACGAAGAGGCAGAGGGAGCCCTGGTCACAGGCAGTTAGGATGTCATTTGTAACCTTAACCAGGGCAGTTTCTGTGCTGTGAATTGGGCGGAAACCTGATTGGAGAGGTTCAAGGAGTGATTGATTTGAAAGGAAAGGTGGATAAGGGGTTAGGAGGTCACAGGTGGGGCAAGACCATGGAGGGCTTATAAGGTGAGGACCAGGAGATTGAATTGAATCCTCTGAATGATGGGAACAGGAGAGCAACAGTGATCACAACATCATTATGTTTAGAGTACTTATGGAAAGGGACAAGGAACAATCAACTGATAGTCAACTGGAGATAGTGAAGATAACCCATTGCCTCTTCCAATTGACTAAGAGTTAAAAAAGGACCTGGCTAAAGTGGACTGGAAAGAAAGATTGGCAGGTAAACAGCTAACGAGCAAGGGGAAGCCCCAGTCACTGCCCTGCCCCCCCCCCCCCCGCCGGGTCACTGCCCCCCCCCGCCGCGTCACTGCCACCCGCCCCCCCCCCCAGCCGTGTCACTGCCCCCCCCCCACCCCAGCCGGGTCACTGCCAGTTCACTATAGAAACATTGAGATAGACATACACTAGAATGTGACTAGAGAACGGGATTGGGAGAATAACGCTGAAAAAGCTTCAGACCAGTGAGTCACACAGGCAGAGCCAAAGACTGGACAATGAGTTATTGATAATGTTCAGGCCATCAAGGACAAGTAAGTCAGGAGGTCTGGTCGGGGTAGATCAGATGGAATGGAGCAAATCTTCTAAGGTATACAAAGTAACTGACTCGAAGATACGGCAGAATGCAAAGAAAAGGTTGGCTATATTGTACACTTTATTTACACTGCTGTATATTTATATAGATACAATATATATTGTATGCTGTGTGGAGAGCTTAGAGACGTTGAGAAGTATAACACGGTAGCAGAAACATAGAAGTCAAGAACGAACGGACCTCTGAAGGGAGGTAGAGATCCTAGTCTAGCTCTTGCCAGACTAGACCACAGAAGGGAGCATAGAAACATTGAGATAGACATACACTTGAATGTTCTCGCTGGAGTGGATGGCAAAGAACACTGCTGCAGAGACAAACAAGCCAAAGACGTTTGCAGCCTGGACCAAGCCAGAGACTGTGTTTAATTCTTGGGCCTGCCAAGGAACGAGTCCTGAGCAACCTCTTGTTTATTCAGTAGTATCTTTCCTAACTTACTAAAACATGCACCCAACAGGCAAAGGCAGTCAGACATTGCTTAGGCACATCTCTTATACCACATAAAGTTTTCTTTTATGTTTAGAATTATGATATTGAATTAATCTTGTTAAGATAGTATTCTAGTTGTTTAGAATTATGATTTTTGAGTGAATCTTGTTAAGATGGAGCTCCTGTTAGAGCACTTGTCTTGCAAGCTGGGGAGACCAAGCTGGAGAGACCTGTGTTTGAATCCAGGCAAGTTTCCTTACTCCACAGGCTTAATAATAATCCCTCCCAAAAAAACACAATAATAAAATTGGTCATTTCAATCCCCGACTGTGTGTGGGACACTGCTGTGTGCGCAATTGGCTGCTGCGATTTGCCCACAAATATATACAGTCAATTCACTTTACAGTATATTCTGTGAAACGCTTTGGGACGTTGATAAGATGTGGAAAGCGCTATATCAAATGCAAGGATTATTATATACATATAAGATTTTAGTTATCATTTAAGTGCGACGAATATTGATGATGTGTGGGGTAACTGTGATAAAATGCACCACTGATGGTATGTAACCCTTACAAATGATTTTCTGCAATTCACAATAAAACTCTTTAAAATATATATCTGGTGTTGTTTCTGACAAACGCTTCACCCCCCAACCCCCTCTAAGGTGCGAAAACCTTCCACCCCCCCATCACTGCCCTCTGTTGGGTACTGTATTAAAAATTAATTATAGTTAGTTCCAATCAGGCACCAATTTAAACAATCTATCCACAACACAGGCATGGTCAGCAACCTTGAGCAAAAGGGAGAGAAACAACTTGTCTACACAAAGCACCAGGTGCACATTCCCCTGCGCTGAGACAACCTTGGGTACAGGTCCATGCCAATTATCCAAGGAGCGCAATAACATCAGGAGCTTCTAGGATAAATAAAGAATTGAAGGAGAGCGGCTCGAGATATAGATAGAGACAGAGGATTCAATTAACAGAGGCGCAAAGGATTGTACTCATTTGGGAAATTGCCAAGTGAGTAGCAGGAGAGCCATCTCAAGGTCTGGGAAAGCAAGGAGCAGACAAAACAGGCCTGGGTAGATGGGGAGGTGTTTGAGAACCGCTCTGCTCATCAAGATAAACGAGGCTGGTGGAGAAGTATAAAGATAGGAGAGAAAGAGTGGCTCATTACAACAGTTGGGGAGTGTCTCAGGGTAAACCGGGATCTCCAGCCGACCACTGTTGTCCAGAACTACTGGAACAGGTCATGGTTCCAGTTGTTCTGTTTTACAGGCAGAGACGGGTCAGTTAGAGATGGAAAGTTAGAAGGAGTGAGTATTGTGAGAAGCCAGAACCTGACTTATGGTGTAACAGCCTGAATCCAGCATTGTATTCTACATAGAACTGGTAGTATAATTCTTTTATTCTATCATTCTAAAATTGCTTATAATCATTATATCACTATACCTTTATTAAGGATTGTTGAGTCATTATTTTGAACTCTCGGGATCAGAAATCACAACACCCCTCTCCCGGGTGTTGTGATATAGCACTTTTCATGTCTTCTGAACAACTCAAAGCGCTTCACAGAATAGATAATAAAGTAAATTGACTGTACACTTGTGGGTGAAACACGGCAGCCAACTGCGCACAGCTGCATCCCACAAACAGTTGTAGATTGAAATGACCAATTTTTTTGGAGGGATGATTATTAGGAACAGTGACTGTTAGGCTCTCGCTAACGGGTCCAGGTTTGTGAGCAATTGTATAATAATCCTTGCATTTGATATAGCGCTTTTCACATCTTCTAAACATCTCAAAGTACTTCACAGAATTGAAAGTAAAGCCAAAATGTTAGTTTCTCAGACCCAGATTTATTGCCAACCTGCAGTGCTAATCAGCGCTACGGATGGATACAGTCCAATCTTTAACCTAAACTGACCTCAGGAAGACACAATTGCACTAAATAATAAATCAAAACATTGCAGTGACCCCCTGCAGGACACCAGCCTATCAGCAGGATCTGGGGTGTCTGCTGCTATGGACCTTGCTGTATTCCTAGCTTCACCTCACTATCTGCCTGAAGACCTTCCTCTTTGATCACACTATTGGCCATTTCCTCAACCTGCCCAACCCACTTGACCCTATCACTCTTTTCAATTTTAACCCCCAACTCAGTTGCCTTGACTGTCCAACACCTTTGAGCTTTCAATTTGTTTACAATTTGTTATTGTTTTAAACATTTGAGTGTGACAAATTGGAGAACAATTTTGTTCTCATTACTGCCCCCCCAGGAGACTATCCCCAAATTCCTGCCCCATGTCATTGAAGTTTATCAAGAACTGCACCAAAAACTAAACTGAACTTGGCACCAAAACTGCAATTAGCTCCGTTTGCATTTCTACTGAAAGTATTAAAGCAGAAAAGTGATTTTTTTTTTTGTCTGTCGTTTAAATTGAAATGAATGTCAGTTTGATTTGAATCATCTCTGCAGTTGTTATTCAGGTCCATTTCAGCCAAATTTACCAGAGACACTTCATTCGATGCAGAGATCCATTTATTGTCTCATTGGTTCAATGGTAATGTTTATATGAAGTTTGTGATAAGAAGAAACCTCTTTAATCATTTCTTAAAGAACTTAGGATGCAATTTATTTTTATGCTTAGGAAATAAAGAATTTAATTTTCAAAGTTTGTAAGTTGTCTTAACAATGAATAAATTAAGCTTAGGTCCTACTTAGATACAAATACCAGCCTTCACTGCAGCAGTGCCAGGATGCTCCTGTACTGACTTCCAAATTAACAAGGATTACCTGTGGGATCCTTAATGATCACCTAAACACACAGACAGGACCTCAGTGTAAGATTTCATTCTGAAGGATATTATCTCTAACTATGCAGTGCTCTGCCAAGCTTTCAAGGAAAATCTTCTTCCATAACACAATTATGTATTTTTGAAAGATCTGTCCTTGGTTGAGATATAAAGATTTCAAAGGCTAGAAATCCTGTCTAGCCTTAGGATGTAAGACTTTATTTCAAAATTAAGATTGCTCAAAATTTATGGGAAAAAAATCAAGAATAGGATAATGAGAATGTGTCAGCAAAAATATTTACTTCGAATAACATAGGAACTGTACCATTCATTTTTGCTGTATAGAAAAATAATATTTTCCTGAACACGTTTGGTTGATGACTAGATGACATTTGAGTCTGAGATCCCCAATCCTAAATCTCCAGGATATGCATCTTAATAAGGACAATTATTATCTGGAAGACAGAGAGAGTCCTGGTCACAAATGTTAGTTCCAATCTTGGAGATCGCGCCAAATAAATGCTTTGTTATTCAGGAGCAGAGATGGGACAAAGTGACAGTACAAGACAAAATATGAGGAGATCAATATGCTACTTTCTTGGAAGTTTGTTTGAATAATTAACAGGCAGGAGAACTCAACCAAAGACTACGCAGCAGAAATCATCGAAAACTATTTGCAGAGACCATCCTTCACCTTACTGGAGAATATCCTGTACTTCACATTAGTACTTTGCAAATTTTCCTCCAAATGCTGAGTGAATTTGTCTGTGGTTTCCAAAGAAAATAAACACAGTTTCCGTATATTCGACATATTTGTAAAACTGATCAATAATAAGCATGAGTCAGATAATATCATCTAAAAAGATGTATAAAGCTATTGTTACCAAAACATAATAAACTGCAGTGATGAGGTGTCAACCGATTGCAAACTGCTGCTTCCAATTATCCATGGAGTTGTCTTTCAGATTTTCTTACTGCAACATCACCAGTCCATATGATAGTGTTCACAGCTCTTTGGGGAATAAATCCCAGTCAATCCTATTTAAGATGCAACTCTCAGTATAGATGCTGTAGTAACACTCTCGGAAAGGCCCTTTAGCTCCTCGTGTCATGTTCAGTGTAACATGTGATTCAGGTCATACTTCTCACAGAACTTGTTGGTGAATGGGATGCAGGTGAGATATTCACACCAATAACAGTTGACTGGATATACATAGAACCAAATGATTAGAGAGGCAACAAGTCCGAGAAAAACCAAAACAGAGACAATAATCAGTAGTTGTTTTCCGTATTTATCAACTTTACCAAAGGTAATATATGGTAAGAAGATAAATGAGAGTAGGAGGCCACTAATAAACCCAAAGAGATGTGCAATATTGTCTATCCAAGGGAACAAGCCAAAAATAAAGAGAAATAGGGCTATTCCATTCAGCTTCATGAAGGCCTTCCATGGTTTCTCCAGAATCAGCCAACTTTGAAACAATTCCACAAAGAGACAGGCCAGCAAACCAAAAAGGGAGCCAGCAGGACCCACCTAAAGCAAGAAAAGACAATCACTATTACAGAAATTATACAGTTTCCTTTTTAACAATCATCCACAACAACAACAACAAATTATAACAACAACAACTTAAACTTATAAAGCGCCTTTCACGTCGGGAGGACGTCCCAAGGCGCTGCACAGGAGTCGTGTGTCCCGAGCTGGGAGGGGAGTGTTCGGGAAGGGGTGAAACACGTAGGGGAGGTCAAACAATTTGGGGTGGAACAAAAGGCACGGTCAAAGAGGAAAGTCTTCAGACCGGCCTTGAAAGAGGAAAGGGAAGAAATAAGGCGGAGGGATTGGGGGATGGAATTCCACAGGGTGGGAGCGGAGAAACTGAAGGCCCGGCCTCCAATGTATTTAGTGCCCACTACCTCTCCCCCGGGATCCATCTCCCTCCTACCTCCCCCCCCCCCCCCCCGCCTTCTCAACTCTCCTCCGCAAATTGAAACCCACATCTGCTTCCTTGACCCCATCCCCATCTCTCTCATCATCTCCCAGCTCCATCTCCTAGACCAACTCCATCAACCTCTCTCTATCCATCGGCACTTTCCCCACCCCTCTAAAAACTGCTGCCATCACCCCTATCCAAACAAAACCTTCTCTCGACCCATCCCTACTCTCCAGCTCTCCTCATTCCTCTCCAAAGCCCTGGAATGACTTGTTGCTTCCCAGCTTTGCTCCTTTCTCTCTCGCCACTCCCTCCTTGAATCCCTTCAATCTGGCGTCTGTGCTGCCCACAGTATGGAGACAGCCCTGGTCAAAGTCTTTAACGACATTCTAAACATTTGTAACCAGGACTTGTCATCCTGACCTCTCCACTGTCTTTGACACTGTCAACCATTCCATCCTCCTACATCACCTCTCCTCCTTTCTCAATCTCCATGGACTTGGTTCGACTCCTACCTCTCTCATCGCCTACACTTTGTCGCCACCAACGGTTTCTCTTCCAACGCCCCCACTGTTACCTGTGGCATCCCCAGGGCTCTGTCCTTGGCCCCCCACGTTTCAACATTTACATGCTCCCACTTGGTGACATCATCCGCAGACATGGGGTTAACATCCACATGTATGTGGATGACACCAAACTCTATCCCTCTGCATCTACTTTCGACTCTAGGACTATCATTGTCCTGACAGACTGTCCGTCAGACATCAAGTCCTGGATGAGAGCTAACTTTCTACAGTTGAATGTCAACAAGACCTCCTAATTGGCTCGTGCCAGCACCTTCATGCATCAGGCGCTGGCAGCATCAACCTCCATGGTTGAACATCCAACCTCACCAAGCCAGTCAGGAACCTAGGTGTCTTGTTCAACCCTCAACTGTCTTTCCTCCCCCACATCCAAGCAATGACTCGCTCTGCCTTTTATCCATCTCCATAACATTGTCCACTCCATCACTACCTCACCCCCAAAGTCGCTGAAACCCTCATTCAAGTCTTCATTACATCCCGGCTTGACCTGCTTGTCAGCCTTTCCAATTCCTCCCTCCACATAATCCAGAACTCTCCGGACTGTATCCTCTACCGTTCCAAACTCTGTGACCCCATCTCCCTCATCCACGCCCAACTCCATTGGCTCCCCATCCTCCAGAGGATCCAATTCAAGATCCTGGTCCTCACATTTAAAGCCCTCCACAACCTCGCCCCACCGTACCTCCGTGACCTCCTATCCCTTTACGAACCTTCCCGCCCCCTCCGCTCAGCTGGCTCTGGCCTGCTTCATGTCCCCTGAGCCACCCATCCCACCATTGGCGGGCGAGCCTTTAGCCACTCTGCCCCCAACCTCTGGAACTCCATCCCACAGTCCCTCCGCCTCACCCCTTCCCTAGCCTCCTTGAATTCTCACCTCAAGACTCTCCTCTTTGATGGATCTATCAGCAACTCCTAATCCCCCCATTCTGTCCCCGCCCCTGTCCTCAGCGTGGGTCTCAAGCAGTGACTGTCCAGTGCCTTGGGATGTTCTCCTAACGTGAAAGGTGTTCTACAATTTTCTTGGTTTTGTTGTTTCACTTTGGATGATCATCCCAAGGTGCTGGAAGCTTCCTCTCAATTCTAATTCATACCCTACCAACTGTCTTCCTTCCTCTCCAGAGAACACTGCTAAATGCTGGAGATTTCTATGGACTGCCCCAGTTGTTGTTGTAGTGGATGCCTTCCAAACCCAAGCAGGTCTGCACTAATTAAAGGGTAACCAGCCAATATAGCTCAGTTTATACCTATCTGAAACATTGACTTCCAGTGCCTTGGGACGTCCTCCTGACGTGAAAGATGCTATAACAACAAAATTACACTTGTATAGCACTATTCAAGGTTATATTGGTATACAAGGTAATATTAAAGGTTTGGACATTAGACTAATTGGTCTATAGTGACTTGGATGCCTCTGGTATTAGATTCCCGGCACAATCTTCGTACCCAATGATGTGCGAAAAATTGTAATAAGAGTTACAAAATACAGTAGATTGGACTTTTCGTTAGAGTTTTGGTAGATTAGTTGATTTTAGTCGATAATTTGAGGTAATCTTGTCCCTCACACTAGTAATAAGTCATTGCACAAAGCTAACATTACAACAACAACATTACATTTATAGAGCACCTTTCACGTTGAGAGGATAATAATAATAATAATAATAATCCTTACATTTATATAGCGCTTTCCACGTCTTATCAACATCTCAAAGCGCTTCACAGAATACAACAATGTCCCAAGGTTGAGACCAGAGCACTGGGGGAGGGAGAAAACAAGAGGGAAGAAAGGGGGGAGAAGAGGTAGGGACCAGAGCAGGGGGTGGGGGGTCGTGGTTGCGGGGAAGGAAAGTAGGAAAATTTATTGTATATTTGTGGGAGAAATACAAGGATGTCCCAAGGTGCTGAACAGTCAGGTCAGGACCTGAGCGGGAGGGGGGAAGGGTTGGGGTAGGGGGAATAAGTAGGAAAGGGGGGGAAGTTAGGAGGGCAGCAGTAGGCACAGTCGAAGAGGAAGGTCTTGAGACCGGCCTTGAAGGAGGAAAGGGAGGACAAGAGGTGAAGGGATTGTGGGATGGAGTTCCAGAGTGTGGGGGCAGAGAGGCTGAAAGCCCGGCCACTGATGGTAGGGCGATTCGGGCGGGGGACGTGGAGCAGGCCAGAGCCCGCTGAACGGAGGGGACGGGCAGGCTGATAGGACAAAGGACAAACTTGCATATGTGATAATACCATTTCACTGCCAGAAATAGGTCAATTTTGGGTGTGACCCAGCAAAACATTGACAAATCGGCAAGAGAGAATTCACTGTAAAGTGAATTGACTGTATATTTGTGGATGAAATGCAGCAGCCGATTACGCATAGCATCCCTAGTGGATTGAGTGACCAAATTACTGTGTTTTTGTTTGGAGGGATTATTATTAAATTAAATATCTGAGTGTGGAGTAAGGAAACTTGCCCAAGGTTTTGCCCTGCCTGGAATCGAACCCAGTTCTCTCACTTGCAAGGCAAGAGTAATTTTGTTGTTGTTATTGCAGCAGGATTTCAAACAAAGCAGCTACTAAGGAACAATGTCTCTCTGCAAGCAGAAAGCAAAGACTATCATTTCAACAGTCCATAGCACAAGCTCGTCAGCTGCATTCGTCCACAAGCTCGTCAGCTGCATTCGTCCACAAGCTCGTCAGCTGCATTCGTCCACAAGCTCGTCAGCTGCATTCGTCCACAAGCTCGTCAGCTGCATTCGTCCACAAGCTCGTCAGCTGCATTCGTCCACAAGCTCGTCAGCTGCATTCGTCCACAAGCTCGTCAGCTGCATTCGTCCACAAGCTCGTCAGCTGCATTCGTCCACAAGCTCGTCAGCTGCATTCGTCCACAAGCTCGTCAGCTGCATTCATCCACCAGGTGAATAGCATGAAAACAATGGGATTTGTCTGCACACAGCGTTATAATAATGAACAAAACTACAGCTTCACTTCTCTTACTGAAATAATCAATCTGGTTGAACAGAAACTCAGCTATTTAATTAATACATGAGCTAGGTTTGGTCTCAGTGATTGGGGCTGCACAATAGTCTCAATTTTCCGGGATCTGGCAAATACTTCAATGTCTCAAAATCCTTCTATGTTCTGTAAAGTACTGTTCACAAATACACAACAGGGAAGCTGCACCACAGTCAATACATTTAGCTCAGCTCAATTTGGGAATCGACAGTTTTGGAGATGGAACTACCTGGTGCCTTTTCTGTAGATATTGTCTTTTGGCTGGGATAATAGAAAAGTGTGGAAATATTTGGCAAAATGCAGAGATTTGCTACATTTTACGGGAAATTGCAGAGGGGTTGATTGGTGCTATTGAATGATGAATTTTGAGCTAACCTATCCTTTTTTTTCTCATTTTTTTAACCTAAACATGAAGAAATGATCATAGATTATTGAAAAAGTAATTTATTCATGTTTTCGTTAACAAAAACAGAACATAACACCTTTCAAAATAAGTAAAAATGCAGTTTGCAGAGAAATTAAAAATTTTCAATCAACTTTTCATCGAAACAAATAAAAAATTCTCAGCTAAAACTGCATTGAGTGCTGATTGAATTTTAACAATGAAAAGTATCTTTATATTTTCTTCTGCTAGGCTTTGTCTATTATCTTCGATCAGCCGAATCAGATCCATTCTTGGCTCCCTTCTCTTCCTCATCTACATGCTCCCTCTTGGGGATGTAAAATTTATGAATTCTCTACCCCAAATGGCTGTAAATGCTCAGACCTTGAACATATTCAAGACTAAGATTGATAGATTTCTTGTGGATAAAGGGATTAAGGGATATGTGGATAAGGTGGGTAGGTGGAGTTAGATTAGAAGATCAGCCAAGATCAGCCATTATTGAATGGCGGCGCAGGCTCGAGGGGCCGAATGACCTCTTCCTGCTCCTAATTCTTATGTTCATCCGCAGACATGGGATACATTTCCACATGTACACAAATGACACCCAACTCTATTTCTCTACCTCACTTTGCGATCTCCAGTCCCCTGATGTTGTGTCAGCCATCAGGAGCTGGATGAGCATGAACTTCCTGCAGCTGAATGTTGACAAGATGGAGGCCATACTCTTTGGCTCTCGTCAACGTCTCCATTCGCACGGCTCTCACAAGGTGGACTTCCCGGCCTGCCCCTAAAACTCTCCAAACCCGTGCGCAACCTTGGTGTCAGATTCGACCCCCAAATGTCCTTCCTCCCCCACATCCAGTCCCTCACCAGCACCGCTTTTTTCCACCTCCGATGGATCGCCCGTCTCCGGCAATACCTCACCCCAAAAACCTCTGAAACCTTGGTCCACGCCTTCGTCACCTCTAAGCTGGACTATTCAAATGCCCTCCTCACCGGTCTACCCTCCATTACAATCCATAAAATCCACCTCAAACAGAACTCCGCCGCTCACCTTTTCACCTGCACCAAACTTCACTCCCCCATTACCTCAGTCCTTGCCAGACTTCACTGGATCCCTGTCCCGGAGAGGACCGATTTCAAGATCCTCACCCTTGTCTTCAAATCTCTCCACTCCTCTGCACCCCACTACCTCTCTGACCTCCTCTCTTCTCAAAACAGCAGCTGTTGCCTTCGCTCCTCCGGTTATGGTCTCCTCCTTGCCCCCGAATCCTCTGCTCCACCCTCAGTGGCCGTGCCTTCAGCCACTATGCCTCGAAGCTCTGGAACTCCCTTCCCCACTCCCTTGGTCTTGCCCCATCTCTTCCTACTTTCAGGTCACGTCTAAAGACCTTTCTTTTTGACCAAGCCTCCGGTCACCTTTTCCGCCCTGCCCCTGGCTCGGGCCCAGGATCCATTATTGTGAATGGGACGTCCTCCCGACGTGAAAGGCGCTCTATAAATGTAATTTGTTGTTGTTGAAGCGCTCTGAGACGCCGCCCGGCGTGGAGTGAGGGCGCTATATAATGAGGGTGATGTTGTTGAATAAATAGAAAATAAACTTTCAACATCAGCCACGCTCACTGATGTGCGTAAATGTACCGTTTTGCCATTTTCGGAAGTTTCACATGTGGTTCAGGCTGAACTCCCCATCAGGCTGCTATTCAGTGGTGAGCTGGGATGCTTTCTGCCGTTCAAGGTTTGAAATAGTTGAAAGGGCAGGAATCACATTACTATAGAAGTCTTTTTACTGGTGACATCATCTGCAGACATGGGATCAACTTCCACATATACGCAGATGACACCCAACTGTAACCCACTGCCTCCACCCTTGACTCCAGGACTACCGCTGTCTTGACAGACTGCTTGTCTGACATAGAGTCCTGGATGAGAGCTCATCTCATTGAGCCAGTCAAGAACCTTGGTTGACCCTCAACAATTTTTTCTACCCCACATCCATGCCATGACATGCTCTGCCTTCTCCCATCACCTGGCTCCGCTACTGTCTAACACTGCAGACCATTGAGACCCTCATACACACAGTCATGACATCCTTGGTTGTTGGCCTCCCCAGCACCTCCCTCCACAGCCTGTAGATTATCCTGAACTCTACAGTCCGTGTCCTCTCCCATATCATGCTCTGCAACACTATCGCAGTCATCCTCGTTTGACTCTATCGGCTTCCTATCACACAGAGGATACAGTTCAAGATCCTGGTCCTCACCTTCAAAGCCCTCCATGGTCTCACTCCCCCCTATCTCTGCAAACTCCTACACCCCAACCAACCTGCCCACTCCCTCCACTCAGCTTCACCATCGCCAGCCGACCTTCAGTAGAAGTACTCTGCCCCAACCCTCTGGAACTCCATCTCATCGTCCCTCTGCCTCACCGCCATCCCCCCCATTGCCTCCACCCGCCCTAATCCTGAGCCACCCAGCTCGGGTCCGGAACGTTGATTGTCCAGCATCTTGGGATGTCCTCCTGATGTGGAAGGAGCTGTGCAGATGTCATTTTGTTGTTATTTTTCTGCATCCAGTGTTGCTACTTGGTGAGGATCACAATGGAGTATAAGCTGTTTTGGGGGTAGCAATTGATGGATAGGTTTTCAAAATCAGTCCCACCTTTTCACTACTGATGATTCACATGATGATTTTCATGATTCTCTGGAAAAGGTTGACACATACCTCTTTCTCACTCACTCTCAGAACAGGCTGCCAACCTTTCCCCTGTCTCTGATCTATGCTCCAGCAGTGGCACAAAAACAACTGTAAATGTTGCTCCTGTAAGTACAGAGACGAGCTATGGGCTGATGTTCTTCAATGAGTTTTATGAGCTCAGATAAGTGCTCTCTGACAAAGGTTGCTTTGTCTAGCAGCTCTGCAGCATTATTGTTCAAGAGCATTTTCAGTTTCTTCACTGCTAAGGCCTCTGATATAATTCCTTTAAAAAATTCTGCCAAGACAGGTAAGTGCCAATACAGCCTTCACCCAGGAGCACCAACACATACGAACAGCAAAGACTGGCATCACTGGGTTAATTCCATTCTATGTCTCCATAAAGTACTGATCATAGAATCATAGAATCATAGAATCATAGAATCATAGAATTTTACGGCACAAAAGGAGGCCATTCGGCCCATCTAGTCTGTGCCGGCTCTTTGAAAAGAGCGATTCAATCCCACTGCCCTGCCCGCTCCCCATAGCCTAATAGACCCGTTCTCCCTAAATAAAGATCTAATTCCCTTTTAAAAGTTGTTATCGAATCAGCCTCCACCACCTTTTCAGGCAATGCATTCCAGATTCGAACAACTCGCTGAGTGAAAAAATTTCTCCTCAGCTCCCCTCTACTGCGCCTTGAAACTATTTTAAATCTGTGACCACGAGTCACAGATTCACCCACGAGTGGAAATAGTTTTTCTCTATTTGCCCTGTCGAAACCCCTCATGATCTTATAAACCTCTATTAGGTCTCCCCTCAATCTTCTCTGCTCCAGAGAGAATAACCCTAGCCTATCTAGCCTCTCCTCATAGCTGAAGTCCCTCAATCCTGGCACCATCCTAGTAAATCTTCGTTGTACCCTTTCCAATGCCTTCACATCCTTTCTGTAGTGTGGTGACCAGAATTGAACACAGTATTCCAGCTGAGTCCTCACCAAAGTCCTATAGAGGTTAGTCAGCACTTCCTGACTTTTGTACTCTATACCCCTATTTATAAAGCCTAGTATCCCATATGCCTTCTTAACAGCCTTGTCTACCTGTCCTGCCACCTTCAACGAGTCACTAACACAAATCCCCAGGTCTCTCTGTTCCTTCACACCATTTAAAATTGTACTATCTAGCCTATATTGCCTCCCTTCATTTCTTCTCCCAAAATGCATCACCTCACACTTCTCTGCATTAAACTTAATCTGCCATGTGTCTGCCCACTTTACCAATTTGTCTATATCCTCTTGCAGATGGCTACTATCCTCCTCACTGTTTACTATTCTCCCTAACTTAGTGTCATCTGCAAACTTGGAAACTGTACTCCGTACACCCAAGTCCAGATCATTGATGTAGATTACAAACAGCAATGGTCCCAAAACCGATCCCTGTGGCACACCACTGCTCACTTCCCTCCAATCTGAAAAACAGCCGCTCACTACAACTCTCTGCTTTCTGTCTCGCAGCCAGTTGTGGATCCACGCTGCCACTGTCCCTTTTACGCCATGGGCCTTTAATTTCATAATAAGTCTCTCATGTGGCACTTTGTCAAATGCCTTTTGAAAGTCCATGTAAACTACATCAACTGCGCTACCATTATCCACCCATTCCGTTACCTCATCAAAAAATTCTATCAGATTTGTAAGGCAAGATTTGCCTTTAACAAATCCATGTTGACTGTCCTTTATTAGCCTATATCTTTCTAAGTGAAGATCTACCTTGTCCCTGATTATGGACTCTAGAATTTTGCCCACTACCGACGTTAGACTGACTGGTCTGTAGTTACCAGGCTTGTCCTTCTGCCCCTTTTTATACAAGGGAGTAACATTAGCTATCCTCCAGTCCTCTGGCACGACCCCTGTGTCCAAGGAAGATTGAAAGATCGTGGCCAGAGTCCCTGCTATTTGCTCCCGTGCCTCACTTAGTAACCTAGGGTGCATCCCATCCGGACCAGGTGACTTATCCACCTTGAGCGACGTCAACCTTTTTAGCACTTCCTCTCTGGTTATAATTATTCTATCCATTTCTCCTACCCTCTCCTCTAATACCATGGCATTGGCTGTATCATTTTCTTTTGTGAAGACAGAGGCGAAGTACTCATTCAGTACATCAGCCATGCCCTCTGCCTCCACAATGAGATTTCCTCCTAGGTCCTTAATTGGCCCCACCCTCTCCTTGATGCTGGCTCATTGGACTTTGGCACAAGACTTTCTTGACCACAGCATTTACTGTGTTTATGTCCTCTAGTATAAAAGGCCACATTTCCAAAATCAAGTTCAGAAGATGGACAATGCAATGAAATATGTATTGCATTAGGAAACAATCCTCACAATATTGTGTTAAATGCTTGTAGCTTGCACTGCAGTCTGGTAATTGCAAGCACTTTATCAAAGTTAACCCATTTTACATTTAAGACTCTTAGAAGAGCTTGTGACACAGTGGCAAAGTGACTCGCTGCAAGAACTCTACTGCAATAAGAAGAGGTGTCACCCCAACTTTCTGCTCTACACAAGCAGGCTGTCAGAGCAGGTCTTTGAGGTCCAGATCCACCTAGAAATGAAAAATTGAAATTGATCTTCATGATGCATTTGTTAAAAAATGTTCTGTCTATTTGTTTTTGATGCTGTGGTTGTTTTATGTGCTTTTAAAATTCAATCAAAAAGGAGGGAGATTATATTTTGCAATCACAAAGTAAGATTTTCTTTCCAAATGAAAGTAAAAGCAAATAATGTTACATTTTTATAATATATATATCAAAACTATTTACCATTTATCCCCAATTCCTCCATTCACAGGCTGCAGGCCATCCAAAACTCTGCAGCCCATGTACTATCCCGCACCCGCCTCCGCGACCACATAACCCCCACCCTCGCCCGTCTCCACTGGCTCGCCATCCTCCAGAGGATCGAGTTCAAGATCCTCGTCCTCACCTACAAGGCCTTACACGGCCTTGCCCCACCCTATTTAACCAATCTACTTTCCCCCTACACGCCCACCCGGACCCCCTGTTCAACAGGACTTGGCCTGCTCCAAGCCCCCCGCCCGAACCGCCCCACCATCGGAGGCCGGGCCTTCAGTTTCTCCGCTCCCACCCTATGGAATTCCATCCCTCAATCCCTCCGTTTCGTTTCTTCCCTTTCCTCTTTCAAGGTGGGTTTGAAGACTTTCCTCTTCGATCGTGCATTTTATTCCACCCCGAACTCTTCGACCCCCCCTTCGTGTTTCACCCCTTCCCAAACGCTCCCCTCTCAGCTCGGGTCACACGCCTCCTGTGCAGCGCCTTGGGACGTCCTCCCGACGTGAAAGGCGCTCTATAAATGTAATTTGTTGTTGTTGTTCTTCTTCTTCCCGCTGTCTTGTGTTCTCAATGTTTCCAAGATTTCATCAATGTTGTACATGCAAACATTGTCAATTGTGTTATAGCAAACACAGCAAACCAACTGCCCTTTTCTTCATAAACACATCTGGATAGAGTGCCAGATAGTGTGTGATTCAGCTGCTCTTCCTATCGAGGTTTACTCACCAGCAGAGGGGGTTTCCCGCACGCGCTGCTCTCGTGATCCCCAAACTCCCACTGCGCGCACGTCCGGTCAGCATTGTAGTAGCCGCTCATGCAAACAGCACAAGACATCTGGGGCCCAGCACATTGTGTGTAAGATTAGTACCCGAGGGGCTGTTTGTAGAGGGTTTCCTGACACCAAGGACTGTTGTAGCGGAGAAAGTGTGTGCACTTTCTAATTGGCCAGGTTAGTGGATGAGCTCAGCTGTCAGGGAGGCAGGTTCTGGGAAATTGTTAACAGCTCTAACTCTAACCTCTAGTTTGTTCAGTGAGGCTGAAGAGCAAGATTGATTCAATCCTAGTCCTACCTCTCCTTTTCCAGGGCCACAATTAAATTTTGCCCAATGAGTTATTCTTCATGTACAGCATCTGTTATGTTTTTTTTAAATCAACAGAACAAGACATACAACAAAATTACATTTATAGAGCGCCTTTCACATCGGGAGGATGTGCTAAGGCGCTGAACAGTCAGTGGTTGGGACCCGAGCAAGGGGGAGTGGCAGGGTAGGGGGGAGGGGAGGGGACGGGAGGGAGAGAGACTGGGAGGGCAGCAGAAGGCACGATTGAAGAGGAAGGTCTTGAGACTGGCCTTGAAGGTGGCGAGGGAGGGAGGGAGCGAGGCAAAGGGACTGTGGGATGGAGTTCCAGAGTGTGGGGGAAGAGAGGTTGAAAGCCCAGCTACCAATGGTGGGGCGGGATGGGTGGGGGCATGGAGCAGCCTGGAGCCCACTGAACAGGGGGCAGAGAGGTTTATAGGGGGATAGCAGGCAGAGAGATAGGAACGGCCAAGGCCTTGAAAGTGAGGACAAAGATCTTGAATTTGATTCTCTGCGGGATGGGAGCCAATGGAGCTGTCCACTAGTCATACTAGTCAATTGGCAATCAATGATCTCAACATCCCATTAATAACGGATAGTAGATCCTGTGTCCACCAGGCACAGACTCTCCCCAAGGTCACCAGGTCCATGAGGTCCTACCTCAGCTCTGTATGGCAGGAAGATGGCACTGGCCAGGTTACCAACAACTCCACTCAGAAGGTAAATCACTGAAATGCGCAGCCATCCTGCTAATTTTTCAAGGTCTCGAAGTACAGTCATCTGGAAAACCACGGAGATGAGACAATGGATAATCCTGTCCAAAGTAAAAAGTAGAAACTCAGCTTCACAGCAACTTAATACACACAATTATCTAGGCAACATTACTACATTTTCCATTGTCAAAACCACTTACAAATTACCTTCCTAAGTTTCTGACACTGCAGGCTAGACTACCAACACCAGTAGAAACTCATTGCAACTTTACTCCCCACCAATTTCATGAAGGAAAATCTAGTTCCACTCTTTGGTTTGTGGTGAGTCCTGCTGGAAAGGAACTTGCTTTGTCTAATTTCTTACCCAGCGTGAAGGAACAAAGCCAGCCAGAGCCTGTAAAACTGATCGGGAACATCTGGATTTAGGAATGGTAACAAACCACATATCTCATCCATACAGTAAACCTGTGGAAACAAGAAGCAGCAGTAAGTAAGCATCTCAGCCGAAGCCACTCTGGCTCTTGATAGGTTCTCATTTCAACATGACATCGGATGAAAAACAATTACATTTATACGGTTCCCTTCACACAGCGCAGCCATGTGGAGCACTCAATAGGTGCTCAGGTGTAATTGTGTAAGACAAATGAATGGGACAACAACAACAAAATTGCACTTATATAGCGCCTTTCACGTCAGGAGGACGTCCCAAAGCGCTGAACAGTCTGGTCGGGCCCCGAGCGCGGGTGGGGGGAAGAGATAGGGGGGAGTGAAGGCGCGTTCAAAGAGGAAGGTCTTGAGACCGGCCTTGAAGGAGGAAAGGGAGGAAGCGAGGGGGAGGGGCTGCGGGATGGAGTTCCACAGTGTGGGAGCAGAGAGGCTGAAAGCCTGGCCACCGATGGTTGGGGGGTTAGGGCGGTGGACACGGAGCACGTCTGCTGAACAGAGGGGGCGGGCGGCTGATAGGGAGACAGCACGACAGAGAGATTGGTGGGGGCAAGGCCGTGAATGGCCTTGAAAGTGAGGATGAGGATCTTGAATTCCCCCTTAAGGGGATGGGGAGCCAGTGGAGATGGGCGAGGGTGGGAGTGATGTGGTCGCGAAGCCTGGTGTGGGAGAGTACATGAGTTGCAGAGTTCTGAATGATCTGCAGCCTGTGAAGGGAGGAGCTGGGGAGGCGGACGAGGGGAGACTACTAGTCCGGCTGTAGTCAAGCCGGAGCCAAGTAGTCCAGCTTGACTACAGCCGGACTACTTCCAGGCTGTAGTCAAGCCTGGAAGTGATAAAGTTGTGGAAGAGAGTTTTGGCGGCATGGGGGATGAGGTAGTGGCAGAGTCTGGCAGGTCATGGAGTGGATGTGGGGGAGGAAGGATAGTTTGGGGTCGAACAAGACACCCAGAATCCTGATTGGCGGAGGTGGAGGGAGCTTGAACGTTGATGTTGTCAGCACCTGAGGTGCGGAGGTGCTGGCGTGAGCCAATCAGGAGGGCCTTGTCTTGTTGACATAGACACTGCATACCTGAGAACACAACGTGGCCTCCTCATGGAAATAACCATTCTGAAACTCACAGTATTCTCGGGTGGTAATTGCACATCTGCAGAAACCAAAGCAAATAAAGTTAATCTTTAAATTGAAGCAGGGGTACATCATAGAATTATACAGCACAGGAGGCCATTTGGCCCATTTCCTCCCTGGTGCAAGGGTTGAAGATGTCACCAAACAGATACATAAAAGCCCGGCCAGAGGAACATCCAGAAGTTGTGGTCCATGTAGGGACCCATGATATTGGGAGGAAGAGGCCTGAGATGCTTCAGGGAGAATATCAGAAGCTGGGGAAAAAACTGAAAACTGGAACCTCGAAGGTGGTGATCTCTGGATTATTCCCGGTGCCTCGAGCAGATGAATTTCTAAACAGTAGGATAAGGCACATGAATGCTTGGCTGGAGAAGTGGTGTAGAAAGGAGGGCTGCAGGTTCCTGGATCATTAGGACCTGTTCTGCAGCAGGTGGAACCTGTACAAGATGGATGGCTTACGCCTGAACAAGGCTGGGACCAATGTCCTTGCAGGGAGATTATCTAACGCTGTAGGGGGGGCGCTTAAACAAATTTTGAGGGGGGATAGGAATGCATACGGTAGTTCAGTTAGAGGAGGGGTAAGACAGGGGACAAGGGGAGGGGTAGAACAGGAGAAAAGTATAGAGCAGGCCAATTCTGTCTTGAGGTGCATGTAAATGCATGTAGTTTGACAAACAAAATTGGTGAGCTGCAGGCTCAAGTTGCTGCAAGGGGATATGATGTGGTAGCACTAACAGAGACCCGGCTCAAGGAAGGGCAGGAATGGGAACTGAACATTCCTGGCTATAATGTATTCAGGTGGGATAGAGAAGGGAGAAAAGGAGGGGGGGTGGCAATATTAATTAGGGACTCGGTTACAGCCTTAGAAAGGATCGAAGTGGAAGAAGGCGTGAAAAACGAATCTATTTGGTTGGAGTTGAGGAACAAAAAAGGAGCAGTTACACTGTTAGGGGTATACTATAGACCACCAAATAGCGGGAAGGAGATAGACGAGCGGATCTGCAAGTAGATTTCAGAAAGATGCAGAGCTAATAGAGTAGTGATATTGGGTGACTTTAATTATCCCGATATCAACTGGCAGAACAGTAGTGTAAAGGGCAAGGAAGGAGAAGAATTCCTGAAATGTGTACAGGACAACTTTCTCGACCAATATGTTTCCAGTCCAACAAGGAAGGAAGCAGTGCTGGATCTAGTTTTGGTGAATGAGGTGTGGCAAGGAGAGCAGGTTTCTGTAGGTGAGCACCTAGAGAATAATGATCACAATATCATTAGGTTCAATGTAATTCTGGAAAGGGGTAGGGAACACTCAACTGGAATAAGGCTAATTTCAGTGAGTTAAAGCGGGACCTGGCCAAGGTGGATTGGAAAGAAAGATTGGCAGGTAAAACAGCTAACGAGCAGTGGGCAGTCTTCAAGGAAGAGATAATTCGGGCACAGGTTAGAAACATTCCAACAAAGGTAAAATGTAGGGTATCCAAACCTCCCTGGATGACTTGGGCAATTGCGGTTAAAATAAAGCAAAAAAAGAAGACTGATGACAAGTGTTAGGCCCAGAATACAGAAGTCAACCAAGCAGAATATAGGAAGTGCAGGAGAAAACTAAAAAAGGAAGTTAGAGGGACAAAATGAATGCATGAGAAATGATCAGCAGGTAATCTTACATTCTTATTTGTCACACTCTGTACATTTACACACATGTACTCCAATACCAACTGAATCTGCTCTGTGTTTCTCCCTCTGTCGAGTCCCTTGTTTTTCTGGACTACTCCTTATTACATCGCTATTCATATCTCCCAGCCCTCTATGTACCTGTAACTGGTTTATCCTCTCTGATGCTACATCCTGATTCCCTTCCACCCCTTAAAGTTAGTTTAAACCCTTCCCCATAGCATTAGTTTACTTCCCTGTGAGGACATAGGTCTCAGCATATTAACAAAGATATGGCAACTTAAGTACATAATTTACTGAAATCTAGTCCAGAAGGTGCAGAAAGCAAACAATAAGGGGATATTTCACTGTCTACATACTCCCCCTTGGTGACATCATCCGCAAACATGGGGTTAACTTCCATATGTATGAGGATGGCACCCAACTCTATCTCACTGCCTCTACCCTCAACTCCAGGACCACTGCTGTCTTTACAGACTGTCTGTCAGTCATCAAGCCCTGGATGAGAGCAATCTTTCTATAGTTGGTCAACAATATATATTGCTATATAAATGTAAGCATTATTATTATTATCATTTAACAAGACTGAGGTCCTTCTGATTGCCTCGTGCCAGAACTTTCATACATCAGGCGCTAGCAGCATCAACCTCCATGGTTGCACTCTCCACCTCACCAAGTAAGTCAGGAACCTAGGTGTCTTGTTCGACCCTCAACTGTCTTTCCTCCGCCACATCCAAGCCATGACCCACTCTGCCTTCCCTCACCTCCGCAACATTGCCCGACTCCGTCACTATCTCACCCATTAGGTGAGATAATGACAGAGTCGGGCAATGTTGCGGAGGCTAACGCCCTACTTGTCAGCCTCCCCAACTCCTCCCTCCATAAGCTGTAGATCATCCAGAACTCTGCATCCTGTTTCTCTCTCGTACTAAGCTCCATGACCCTATCACCCCTATTGTCGCCCGACTCCATTGGCTTCCCATCATTCAGAGGATTCAATTCAAGATCATGGTCCTCACCTCCATGGCTTTGCCCCACTCTAGCTCTGCAATCTCCTAGCTCCCTACCTACCTGTCTGCTCTCTCCACTCACCAGGCTGCAGACTGCTCAATGTTCCCCCACCCACCTTCCATTGGCAGGCGAGCCTTCAGCCACTCTGCCCCCAAACTCTGGAATTCCATCCTGCAATCCCTCCACCTCGCCCCCCCTCCCTAGCCTCCTCAAAACCCTCCTCTTCAACTTTGCCGTCAGTCACCCCCCCTTTCCTCCACCCTGGCCAATTCCGACCCCAGTTCGGTTCTGAAACACTGATTATTCAGTGCCTTGGGAAATCCTCCCAACATGAAAGGAGCTATACACTTGTAATGTTGTTGATGTTGTTATTAGACTTTGCAACAAATGGTTTGAAGTGGTTCTGCAGGAAGAGCTTGTAGTCACTTGAAGAATTGCTCAGTTTTTGTTGCCTTAAGAAGGATGAACTGGACATTGGGTTCATCCAGTAATGATTCACTGAACCAGCATTGATTGGTTTGCCCAACTCTGCGCTGTACTTTGTTGGAATCTTAGTATTATCAGAGATTAAGGTGTTATAATAACAGTGTGTTTAGGGTTAGATTCAGCAGGTTTGAGGAGATGAAAGGTTCCCGTCCCACCATCCACCCCAGGGCACACACCTCCCCTTGGTCCCAATGCAGCATGGTCGTCCCTTGATAGCGCAGTCCATGTGTCTCAGCCCTGTGTGATTGTTCTGTTGCTGGTCAGTGCAGATCTGAAGAAAACAATGAGTTCCTGCAATGTCATTGAATAATCAAACATTAAAGGACTGATTTATTCCATTACTCCAAGAAAAATACTGTCATCAGGAACTACTTAATACTTAGGAATGGGTCTGGCCTAAAATATGAAAAGTTTTGCACAAGTCCTTCTCCAATCAGAGTGTAAGACTATTGCAAACACAGACCACCTGCTACACCCACCATCCCCAAATACAGTCTGGTATCCACAATCTCTCCAACCCATCCCACTTTCTCTCCCCCCTTTTCCCCTTCTCTCCCTCTTCCCTCTTACCCCCCTTTCTCCCTGATCTTCTGGAGTTTCTGTAGCTCAGTGGTTCAAGCACTCGCCTTTACAAGTGTTAGGCATGTGTTTGAATCCAGGCAGATCAGGGCGAAACCTTGTTCTTACTCCACATGCCTAACAATAATGCCTCCAAAAAAAAATGCAATAATAAAATTGGTCATTTCAATCCACGATTGTTTGTAGGACACTGCTGTGTGCAATTGGCTGTGTGTTTTGCTCACAAATATACAGTCAATTCACTTTACAGTATATTTGGTGAAGCGCTTTGAGACTTCAATAAGATGTGAAAAGCGCTACATCAAATGCAAGGATTATTATTATTATTATTATCTTGCCCCCACTCACCTTTCCCTCTCTCTCTGCCCTTACCCCACTTTCTCCCCCCTCTTCCTCCCTGACTTTACCTCACCCCACCTTTCTCTCCCCCTTACCCTCTTTTCCCCCTTTTCTCCCATAGTCCCACTTACATGACTGTTTGTGGGACACTGCTGTGTGCAATTTGACTGCCGTGTTTCACCCACAAATATACAGTCAATTCTCCTACTCTTCTTCATCCTGCCCCGACCCCTCGCTCTTGTCCCTGCCTGACTGTACAGCGCCTTGGGACGTCCTCTCGACATGAAAGGCGCTATATAAATGGAAGTTTTGATAGATTGTTTGATAGATCCCCAAGCTCCCTCTGATCCTAAAGGTAAACCCCCTCCCCACAAGAATTATTCCCCAACACAACAGTGTGAAACACTCACAGGCCATATGGTGATGTCATCCTCCCACACATGGGGAGCAGTGGAGGCTGGTTCCTCACAGGTTCTGGACAAACACAAACATTAAAAACAAACTGACCTAAATATTAAAATTCGTGACAGGTAATTTGCAAAACGATAAGCATAGAATCATAGAATCTTACAGCACAAAAGGAGGCCATTTGGCTCATCGAGTGTGTCGCGGCTCTTTGAAAAGAGCAACTCAATCCCACTGCCCAGCTTTCTCCCCATAACCTAACAGACCTGTTCTTCCTAAATAAATATCTAATTCTCTTTTAAAAGCTGATATCGAGCTTTTCAGGCAATGTATTCCAGATTCGAACAACCCACTGAGTGAACACATTTCTCCTCAGCTCCCCTCTGCTTCGTTTTGAAACTATTTTAAATCTGTGAGCAAGAGTCACAGATTCGCCCACCAGTGGAAACAGTTTTTCCTTATTCACTCTGTCAAATCCCCTCATGATTTTATAAACCTCTATCAGGTCTCCTCTCAACCTTCTCTGTTCTAAAGAGAATAAACCTAGCCTATCTAGCCTTTCCCCATAACTGAAGTCCCTCAATCCTGGTACCATTCTAGTAAACCTTCTTTGTACCCTTTCCAATGCCTTAACATCCTTTCTATAGTGTGGTGACCAGAATTGGACACAGTACTCCAGCTGAGGCCTAACCAAAGTTTTATAGAGGTTAGTCAGCACTTCCTGACTTTTCTACTCTATACCCCTATTTATAAAGCCGAGTATCCCATATGCCTTCTCAATAGTTTTGTCTACCTGTCCTGCCACCTTCATATAGTCACTAACACAAATTCCCAGGTCTCTCTGTTCCCTCATACCCCTTAAAATTGTGCTGTATAACCTAGATTGCCTCCCTTAATTTCTTCTCCCAAAATGTATCACTTCACACTTCTCTGCATTAAACTTCATCTGCCATGTGTCTGCCCACTTTACCATTTTATCTATATCTTCTTGCAGCTGGTTACTATCCTCCTCACTATTTACGATTCTCCATAATTTACTATCATCTGCAAACTTGGAAACTGTGCTCCCTACACCCAAGTCCAGATCATTAATATATATTAAAAAGAGCAATGGTCCCAATACCGATCCCTGGGGGACGCCACTGCACACTTCCCTCCAGTCTGATAAACAGCCGCTCGCCACAACTCTCTGCTTTCTGACTCACAGCCAGTTGTGGATCCACGCTGCCACTGTCCCTTTAACGCCGTGGGCCTCTACTTTCCTAATAAGCCTCTCATGTGACACTTTGTCGAATGCCTTTTGAAAGTCCATGTAGACTACATCAACTGCGCTACCCTTGTCCACCCTTTCCGTTACCTCATCGAAAATTTCTATCAGATTTGTAAGGCAAGATTTGCCTTTAACAAATCCATGCTGGCTGTCCTTTATCAGCCTATATCTTTCTAAGTGAAGATCTATCTTGTCCCTGATTATAGACTTTAGAAGTTTGTCCACCACTGACGTTAGACTGATTGTAGTTCCCAGGTTTGTCCTTCTGCTCTTTTTGTACAGGGGAGTAACATTAGCTATCCTCCAGTCCTCTGGCACCACCCCTGTGTCCAAGGAAGATTGAAAGATTGTGGCCAGAGTCTCTGCTATTTGCACCCGTACTTCCCTTAGAGTAACCTAGGATGCATCCCATCCGGACTGGGTGACTTATCTGCCTTGAGCGCCATCAACCTTTTTAGTACTTCCTCTCTGTTTATATTAATTCTATCCATTTCTTCTACGCTCTCCACTAATACTGTAGCATTGGCTACATCCTCTTCTCTTGTGAAGACAGAGGCAAAGTACTCATTCAGTACATCAGCCATGCCCTCTGCCTCCACAATAAAATTTCCTCCTTGGCCCCTAATTGGCCCCACCCTACCCTTGACCAATCTTTTACTCTTAATATGTTTGTAAAATACCTTAGGATTTAATGTTACCTGCTATTTGTTTCTCATGCAGTCTTTTTGCCCCTCTAACTTCCTTTTTCAGTTCTCTTCTGCACTTCCTATGTTCTGCTTGGTTGACCTCCATATCTTGGGCCTGACACTTGTTATAAGCCTCCTTTTTTTTTGCTTTATTTTAACCCCAATTGCCCTAGTCATCCAGGGAGGTTTGGATGTCCTGCATTTTATCTTTGTTGGAGTGTTTTTGACCTGGGCGCAAATTATCTCTTCCTTGAAGACTGTCCACTGCTTGTTAGCTGCTTTAGCCAATCCAGTCCACCTCGGCTAGGTCCTGTTTTAACTCACAGAAATTAGTCTTCTTCCAGTTGAGTGTCTTCACCTTTGAGTGTTCCTTATCCCTTTCCATAATTACTCTGAATCTAATGATATTGTGATCACTATTTCCTATTAGGTGATCGCTCACCTACAGAAACCTGTTGTACTTGCCCCCATCTCATGCCCCAAAACTAGATCCAGCACTGCTTCCTTCCTTGTTGGACTGGAAACATACTGATCAAGAAAGTTGTCCTGTACACATTTTAGGAATTCTTCTCCCTCCTTGCCCTTTACACTGCTATTCTGCCAGTCAATGTTGGGATAATTAAAGTCTCCCATTATCTCTACTCTATTGGCTTTGCATCTTTCCGAAATCTGCTTGCAGATCTGCTCGTCTATCTCCTTCTCACCATTTGGTGGTCTATAGTATACCCCTAACAGTGTAATTAACTGCTCCCTTTTTATTCCTTATCTATAACCAAGATAGATTCGGTTTTTTGGCCTTCTTCCACCTCGTTCCTTTCTGAAGCTGTAACTGAGTCTTTAACTAATATTGCCACCCCGCCTCCTTTTCTCCCTTCTCTATCCATCCTGAATATATTATAGCCAGGAATGTTGAGTTCCCATTCCTGCCCTTGTTTGAGCCAGGTCTCCGTTACTGCTACCACATCATATCTCCTTGCAGCAACTAGAGCATGCAGCTCACCAAATTTATTTGTCAAACTCCATGCATTTACTCCAAGACAGAATTCACCTGCTCTGTACTTTTCTCCTGTCCTACCCCTCCCCTTGTCCCCTGTCTTAACCCTCTCTTATCTGAACTACTGTTTGCATTCCCATCCCCCCACAAAATTAGTTTAAACGCCCCCCTACAGCATTAGACAATCTCCCCGCAAGGACATTGGTCCCAGCTTTGTTCAGGTGTAACCCATCCATCTCGTACAGGTTCCACCTGTTGTTCCACTTCTTACATTTAGTACCAACAACAACAACAAAATTACATTTATAGAACGCCTTTCATGACAGGAATGTGAAGGAAGCTGCGATCTGACACTGGAAACAGGAATAGTTGCTATTGTTTTCACAGAATCATTATAACATTGTCAGATTGCACTACATTATATGGGGTTGTTTTGTACACTAAGTATCATAAGAAACAACAAGAATAGCAAATTGCATTTATATAGCACCTTTCACATCAGGAGGATCTCCTAAAGCACTGGGCAGTGGAGGGTTTGCACCAAAGCTGGGGATTGAATTTGGGAGCGGTGAGGGCCAAGGGGGTAGGAGAATGACCAAAGGCACAGACAAAGAGGGAGGGTGCTGAAACAGACAGTGAAGGAGGAGAGGGACGGAGTGAGGTGATGGGACATTGGAATAGAGTTCCAGAGACAGGGGGCAGAAAGGCCCTTCACTGAAGATAGGGTGGGCAGGGTGATAAACGTGAAGTAAGCCAGTGCCTGCCAAGTGGGTTGGTAGGAAGTTAGAAGGTCACAAAGGTAAGGTGGGACCACCCCCTGGAAATCTCATGATTCACATGCCTTGGATCCTGGTGACAAACAGCCCCTGAAGATCGTGTCTCGTTGCTGGAAGCTTCACTGTCTGGCCACTTTGCAAAGGTAGCAAGCGTTTCCTGCATTTGGAAAGAGGAACTGTCAGTGGTTTGGGGATTGGCTCCGTCCTTCAACATCCACATGCTTCAATATAAAATTGAAATTGATGCACTGCCTGGTACAGCTTGGACCCAAAGAGAGATCTCTGCTTGTATCATACTGGTCAGTCTCATATTACACATTTGTAACACTCAGTTGAACAAATGCGCACACACAGAGCAAATACTGTTTCAACTAGATTTTTTCTCTCGAACAGATGCCTTTCTGAATACACAAAAAACAGGTCAGTAAGTGAGAATCCCATTGCTGAAATGTGTTTGTGAATGAGAAGGTTTAACCATAAAGAGCAGTGTGTCCTGGCCAGATGCTTACCGAACAATCTTCCTTTAAGGTTTGTACACATCCAGAGCCATCATTCTGAATACAGCAGCCAGTGTTCCGTTCACGCCTCATCTCCTCTTCAATAAAATTAGCGATGAACTGATCCCTCCTTAAACAGGGAGAAAACTTGGCTCCAAGGTGTATCAGAGCATCCTGCAATCAACAGTCTGAGTATTACATGCCAGCATCATCCCGACTGGTGCAAGTCTAAAATATCTACACCTCATTGTACACTTACTGAACTCGGTCCTATCCAGAAGTTTTCCTGCTGAACATTTTCCACACTCTCATACACACCTTTATTCCTCAGCACCTGAAAAAGGAATTAGATGAAATGGTTTTGCAATGATTTTTTGAACTCTAAATCCAAGTTCATACACCACTTTCTGTCTTCTATTGGTGAAGAAAATGTCAACTTGTACCTCTTAATCTAACCTAATTTATTCATTAGTCTTACAAATGATGTCACTATAATTTAGGTTACTTTTCTGGCTGGACAGAAGTGTGTCTCCCAGTAGTAGGTATAGGGACCACTGCTGGTTTTGATCAGCATCAATGACCTGGACTTGGATATAGAGTTCCAAATTCCAATTTCCAAATGGTAGGTGTGTCTGTGACCCATGGTCACAGTCTTAAGATATCTACCAAAAGAAGCAGAGGGGAGGTTAGAAGAAATGTTTTTACTCAGCGAGTTGTTCGAATTTGGAATGATCTGCCTGAAAGGGTAGTGAGGTCTGATTCGATAGCAGCTTTTAAGAGAGAACTAGATAGGTATTTGGGGAAGACGAGTTTGCAAGGTTGTGGAGAAAGCTGGTGATTGGGTTTAATGAAAGTAACTTGGTCGGTCAAAGAGCCGGCAGAGACTCGATGGGCTGAATGGCCTCCTTCAAATGGCCGTAACATTCTATGATTCTATGATCCCGTAATCCCTCTATTTTTAAAAAAAATCTATCAGTCTCAGCCTTGAAAATGTCCTCAGCCTTCTGGGGTAGTGAATTCCATAAATATGGAATGTTTCCTCAACTCTGTTCTAAAAGGCTGACCCTTAATTTTAAGACTGTGACCCCTGGTTATAGATTCTCCTACCAGTGGAAACAGTCCCTCGGTGTCTACTTTATCCTTCCCTTTAAGAATCTTATATGTTTCATTAAGATCCTCCCCTAATTCTTCTGTACTCTAGAGAATTTATTCTCTAGTTTATTCAACCTATCCTCATAGGTCAGTCCCCTCATCCCAGGAACTAACCTAGTGAATCTACGCTGCAGCCCCTCTAAGGCAAGTATGTCCTTTATTAATTAAGGAGACCAAAATTGCACACAATACTCTCGGTGCGGTCTCACCCTTTGATGAGACCGCACCGAGAGTATTGCAGTTGCAGCAAGACTTCCCTACTCTTGTACCCTATACAGTTGCAGCAAGACTTCCCTACTCTTGTACTCTAATGTACTCCAATGTACTCGAATGTCCGATAGAGTTCCATAGGGTGGGGTAGAGAGACTGAAGGCTGACCATTGGCAAAGATTTCTATTCTTATTTCCATCTTTTTTTCTTTATTTGGGTTTTGATTTTAGTTAAGTGAAGAATAATAAATAGAGGTAATGTGAGTATTGTCCTGAAAGTGTTGAACCAGATAGGCCTCTGTAGCGATCCCTCAGTATCCCTCTTATCTTCCCTCTTACCCACCTTTCTCCCTGATCGTGCCCTCCACCCACCTTTCCCTCCCTCTCTCCCTTACCCCTCTTACTCCCCCCTCTTTCTCCCTGACTTTACCTCACCCCACCTTTCCCTCCCTTTCCCCCTTACCCTCTTTTCCCCCTTTCTCCCCTGGCCCCATTTCCGCTACTATTTGTGGGACACTGCTGTGCGCAATTTGGCTGCCGCGTTTCGCCCACAATACACAATACAGTCAGCTTTCCTGCTCTCCTTCCCCCTTCCCCAACCCCTCCCCTTGTCATCTTTCCCCCATTTTTCCCCTAATCCCACTTCCATGACTGTTTGTGGGACACTGCTGTATGCAATTTGGCTGCCGCGTTTCATCCATAAATATACAATCAATTTTCCTACTCTTCTTCATCCTGCCCTAACCCCTCTGCTCTTGTCCCTGCCTGACTGTACAGCGCCTTGGGACGTCCTCTCAACGTGACAGGCGCTATATAAATTGAAGTTTTGATTGATTGATTGATCCCCAGCTGACGTGACTGCTCCTGCAGGGAGCAAGAGTTCACAAGGCACCTGCACTACCTGGTGCTACCACAGGAAGTCACAATTGATTGTTAAACATCAGTGCATTTCCAGCCAATCCAAAATTCAGATCGAATCCACCATCAAATACTCATCATATCATGTTCTCTGTACGTGTGAGAAACCATCCCTTTTTACTCAATCTCTCATGGGCAGAGTAGAAGACACCTACAGCAGAGAAAGTTTATGGGGGCGGGTGCAGTAGTGTCATGATATGGGGGGGTCAGGGTCGGGACAAGGGAGCCGGGTCTGAGTATGGGGGCGTAGGCAATCCCTCTGCCTTGCCTCCTCCCTCCCCACTTTCAAATTCTGCCTAAAGACCTTTTTTTTATTGTTCTCCCCCTGATAATTTGGTCATTTCAATCCAAGATTGTTTGTGGGACACTGCTGTGTGCAATTGGCTGCCATGTTTCACCCACAATTGTACAGTGAATTCACTTTACAGTATATTCTGTGAAACGCATTGAGATGTCTAAGACTTGAAAAGCGCTATATCAAATGCAAGGATTATTATATTAAATTTAACTATCCATCGGCAGATCTGGCTGGATCTTATCAAGTACTACCATTCTGCCCTCGCCTCTACTAAATCGTCATTCTACTCCAAAACAATCTTGGTAGCCATGGACAATCCCAGGATCCTCTTCCCCATTACTAACCAGTTCCTCCGCCCACCCTCCCACACCTCGCCCACCCTCACCTCCAATGTCACCTGCAAGGAGATGGTGGATTTCCTCGAATTAAAAGTCAAGGGGATCCACTCTGCTCTTTCATCTACTATGCTCTCCCAATCTCCGTCTCCCACCCCGGCCCCTAGCCACCCCTCCCTCCACACTTTCGAACCTGCCACCCCATCTTCCCTTACCCACCCAAGATACAGTGTCCAGTATTTTACAGAATGACAATTTGTATGCCACCTTAACTATCGTATCCACATCAATTAACCTCCAAACCCACATTTCAGAAGCTCTCATTAATCCAGACAAACTGACCAGTTTTGTAGCTGTATGTTGTGCAAATCCAATTGGAGCAATTCCATACGTTACAATGGACAGCAGTGTGATTACAATATGCACCATTGTGATCCAGTATGTGAAGTAAGGCCTGAAGGAAAATAATTTGTTAAATAGCATTAGATAAATAATGAGTTGAAACCTGTGATAAATAGATGAAAATAGTTCCAGAAACAACAACAACAACGATTTATATTGCACCCTCCATGCCGGACGGCATCTCAGAGAGCTTCACAGTAACGGATCCTGGGACCGAGCCAGAGACAGGGGTAGAAAGGTGACCAAAGGCGCGGTCAAAGAGAAAGGTCTTTAGCCGTGTCCTGAAACTGGGAAAAGAGGGGCCGAGGTGAAGGAAGTGAGGAAGGAGTTCCAGAGCCTCGGGGCATAGTGGCTGAAGGCACGGCCGCCGAGGGTGGAGCGGAGGATTCGGGGACATGGAGGCCAGACCTGGTGGAGCGAAGGCAACGGGAGCTGGTTTGAGGAGAGAGGAGGTCAGAGAGATAGGGGGGGTGCAGAGGAGGGGAGGGATTTGAAGACAAGGGTGAGGATCTTGAAATCAATCCTCTCGGGGACAGGGAGCCAGTGAAGTCTGGCAAGGACTGGGGTAATGGGGGAGCGAAGCTTGCTGTGGGTGAGAACGCAGGCGGCAGGGTTCTGAATCAGATGGACTCTGGATTGTGGAGATGGGGAGACCAGCGGGGAGGGCTTTCGAATAGTCGAGCCGAGAGGTGACAAAGGCGTGGACCAGGGTTTCAGCGGCTTTGGGGTGAGGTACTGCCAGAGCCAGGCGATCTGTCAGAGGTGGAAGAAGGCGGTGCTGGTGAGGGACCAGCTGTGAGGGAGGAAGGAAAGTTGGGGGTCGAACCTGACGCCGAAACACACACACACACACACACACACGATTGTTCTTCAGCCGCTGGTCCGTGGAGCTGTATCAAACTCACGAGTACACAAACATCACCTGAGATGTCTTTCCGATGTGAAGAGTTCACTATACAAGTGTAATTTGTTGTTGTTGTTGTGTACCTGTGACTGCTCACACCCTCCAGTTTCCTCTGGATGCTGCTGCTGAGCCGGTGTCTGTAGTTCCTGTTCAGCCACTTGCCCACCATCCCCAGTCCGTACAGTCGTCTCTTCTTATTGAATGCAAAGTTTCTGACCTGTGAGGTGATGCGCTTGCCTCTCTTGGGCAGTGCTGTTAGGGAGTGACAATGTTTCACAATCTCTTTACCGGATGGTGCACTGCGGGAGAGGAAAAAAAGAGCAAACTTTACTGAAGTAAAAAACCGCTGCATTTAAATGTCAGTTTAATTAAATGGCTGAGCAGTGGAGCACTGAACAGTTCTGGAAAATAACCACTTCCTCCCCACCCCCCCACACTCCCTGCCATGCTTTACTGCGAGGATATAGATAGGCTAGGGGAGTGGGCAGGTAGATGGCAGATGGAATTTAATGTGGGGAAGTGTGAAGTTATTCACCTAGGTAGCAAAAATAGAAAAACAGATTATTTTCTAGAGGGGGGTAAGTTAGATAGTGTTAGTGTACAAAGGGATTTGGGTGTCCTTGTACACCAGTCCCAAACAGTTAGTTTGCAGGTGCAGCAAGCAATTAAGAAGGTGAACAGCATGCTAGCGTAGCATGCTAGAGTAGGGAAGTCTTGCTGCAACTGTATAGGGCTTTGGTGAGACCGCACCTAGAGTATTGTGTGCAGTTTTGGTCTCTTTATTTAAAAAAGGACATACTTGCCTTTAGGGTCCGGCGATATAGAATTGTTCCGATATTGATATATCGGGGCTCATATCGATATCACCAGATTTTTTATCTTGTGCACATGCACGGAAATGGTAATTAGCGGGAGGAGGGGGAATTACATGTCTGATTGTGTTTGGTGGTAGGGTGATGCGTGCGCATTCAATATGCATACTCTAGGCCCAGGAGGTTTGCGGTGCCGGCGACAAGGTCAGTTAAATACTATCTATGGTTTTTTGTTAGTTTAAGGGAAAGTAATAGGCATTTGAACCTGTGGTTGTATATTTTCTGTATGCTGTAACGTGGCATCTGTTGACGATATACCAATATTTTGTTGACATACCGATTTTATTTTCATACCTAATTTTTCAATATACCGATATATTTAAAATTCCGATATTGGTATATTGATTTGAAAATTTATGCCAGTATAACCAATATATCGATATATCGCCGGACACTACTCGCCTTAGAGATGGTACAGCATAGATTCACTAGGCTAGTTCCTGGGATGAGGGGACTGACCTATGAGGATAGGTTGAATAAACAAGGGTCGTATTCTCTAGAGTACAGAAGAATTAGGGGGGATTTTATTGAAACATATAAGATTCTTAAAGGGCTAGATAAAGTAGGCACTGAGGCACAGTCTTAAAATTAAGGGACAGCCTTTTAGAACAGAGTTGATTAAACATTTCTTCACTCAGAGGGTAGTGAATTTATGGAATTCACTACCCCAGAAGGCTGTAGATGCTCAGTCCTTGAACATTTTCAAGGCTGAGATTAATAGATTTTTTTTTAAATAGAGGCATTAGGGATATGGGGATAGGGCAGGTAATTAGAGTTAGGTCAGAAGATCAACCATGATCTTATCTTATCGAATGGTGGTGCAGGCTGAATGGCCTACTTTTGCTCCTAATTCTTATGTTCTTAGCTAAAACGTGTGCGATTTTCATTGTGTATTTACAATGTGAAATAATAATAATTGCATTTGATGCAGCTTAACACATCATTGAAATCTCTCAAAAAGGGCTTCACAGTGTTTTCCCTGGAGTGCGTTGATGTGTATTTTCTAGGCACTGCACAAGATGTATACTGCAGAGAAAATCTAAACGTTGTCCACACACTTCTATATCAACATCTCAGAAACAAACACAATACTTATTATTTATTTATTATTGGCTAGAACATTCCTAGAAATTCCCTTCTCCCATAAACATCAATATAACAAAATCCCTCGTCATGATCCCTCATCATGATCCAACAGTATCCTCAGCCAGAGTACTGTGTTCAATTCTGGTCACCACAGGATGTTAAGGCATTGGAAAAGGTGCAGAGGAGATTTACCAGGATGGTACCAGGAATGAGGGACTTCAGTTATGAGGAAAGGCTAGAGAGGCTAGGCTTATTCTCATTGGAGCAGAGAAGATTACGAGGAGACCTAATAGAGGTTTTCAAGATCATGAGGGGATTCGACAGAGTAAACGGGGAAAAAATGTTTCCACTGGTGGGTGTGTCAGTGACTCGTGATCACAGATTTAAAATAGTTTCTAAAAGAAGCAGAGAGTTGATGAGGAGAAATGTTTTCACTCAGCGAGTTGTTCGAATCTGAAATGCATTCCCTGAAAAGGTGGTGGAGGCCGATTTGATAACAACTTTTAAAAGAGAGCTAGACATTTATTTGGTGAGGATGGGTTTGCACAGTTATGGGGAGAGAGCTAAGGAGTGGGATTAAATTTCTCTTTTCAAAGAGCCGGCACAAACTCGATGGGCCGAATAGCCTCCTTTTGCGCGATAAAATTCTATGTTATGATTCTATGATTGCCTTTTCTACTCGCTTCTCTCTGTCAAGTGAACTAATTGCAATGGTTCTAACATTTGTTGATCAGTGACCATAGAATCTTACAGGACAAAAGGAGGCCATTTGGCCATCTAGTCTGTGCCGGCTCTTTGAAAAGAGCAACTGAATCCCACTGCCCTGCTCTCTCCCCATAACCTAACAGACCTGTTCTTCCTAAGTAAAGATCTAATTCTCTTTTAAAACCATCAGCATCTGAAAAACATTATGTATTTGTTTATTTACGCACAAGGGAGGCTGCAGCTGGTCAGTAGGTTGGGTGTTAATCCCTGGGACACGAGCACTGACACCGTGCGAGGTGGAGAAGGGCGGCGATTCAAACACATCGTCCAGCATCGAGTATATTTCATCCTGACCATCAATCTGTCAACGATAAGAGCAGTTCAAACAGCCAGTACATGAGCTGGCAAATATTCAGATTTGTTCCACAAATACTGAGTGGATCAGTGGGAGGCTTGAGAGCCATGCTTGCCTTATTAAAAAATGAGGAGTCCAGGATACCCAGAACATCTGTGTCCTCAACGTAGCTGTGACACACAAAACTTCTCCTGGCTCCACTCTGGGGTAAGGTGTTCCTCAGAACTGGCTGGCCCTGGACAACGGGGTGGAAATCACACATCATTCACACTCACTCATACTCACAGACATGCATTCTCACATCACTTGCACATATCCTCACTCAATCACACTCACACACATTCACAATCACATCACACACATCATGCACACACACTCACCATTTACACTCACGTACACACCCATACACACTCACCATTTACACTCACTTACACACCCATATACACTCACCATTTACACTCACTTACACACCCATACACATGCACCATTTACATTTACACTCACGCAATCACTCGTTCGCATCCATGCCCTCATATACACACTTACATTCTCCATCCCTTCCACCCACCCCCTCCCCATCCATCCATTCCCCCATCTCCATCCGTCCTCTCCCCTCCTCCCCATGTCTCCCCATCCCATCCCCCCGTCCCCTCCCCTCCTCCCACTCCCTCCCACTCCCCTATTCCCTCCCCCTCTTCTCCCCGCCATTCCTTGGCTCTGTCACCCTCCCCAATAAACCCCTCGGAGCTGACCTGCATGAAAGCTGTTGCTGCTCGCAGGCTCATGCGGGCGACTGACTCTCGTTTACGGGGGAGAAGGCCCCCAGATGGGGAGCTGGTAAAGGAGATGAGTGAGGCACCACCTGCAGGGGCCAGATGAGGGGTAAGTGGGCGATCACCATTATCAGGGTATCTGATCGCTCGACCTTGAGCTAAAGGATCCATAATCTGAGAAAGTAAAACACTCAATATGAAAGTTTCATTGACTGAAGTCGTCCCAAACCAAATTTCTCCCCAAATATCCTCGTGCAATCAGAAACTTTCAGAACAAGTGAACAGGCTATTCTTAGCCTGTTATGTCTCTTGTTCTCCTTTATTATTAATCTTTGCCTTTTTTTCCCCCAATATCCCTTAATGTTTTTACTGCTCGGGTCTTTATCCAGTAATCTGTCTATTCAGCTTCAATAGAAGTTTGGAATCAATTTGACACCCTCAACAACCCTCAAATTTCTTACAAATTTCTCCCCGTATTCTTCTAACAATCCCAATCCCCACCTTGAGAGCAATTCCACAAACAGGCTAAACCCAAAGTTCACAGATCAAGCACTTCCTCCCTCCCTAACTGGGGCAGTCCAGAGAGAAGAATAAAATCTCAGGTGAAGAGAAACACAATCAGGGACCTAGACTCAGGTGACCTAACCTTTGATGGTTTATATGGACCTGGAGATTCCACTCCTCCAAACACGGTGGCCTCCTGATTGGACAGCTCCATGTCCCTCAGATACTGAGCTTTCAGCTTGCCATACCTGCTGCTACAGTGATGCCAGCTCTTCCGCTGCCACTCTTGATACTTTAATTCACCATCGCTTTCTACTCCAAACCATCGGGCTGTCTCCCTATAGCAAGACCACAGAATACAGTTACACACACCAACTCTCACCAGATAGCATGTTATTGTCTGGCTTTGGATAATGACCTGGCCGGAAGAGTATTCGTTTCTCACTGAAATGAAACTTCATAAAGTTGTTTTTATTCCAGAACCTCCCAACTATCAATTATTAAATGTACAACAACGAAGTATTGTGAGGCAGTTACACAGCTAACAAAGGTTTCATTTCAAACTATACAGTAACTCCCTCCTTTCGGTCTCTCCATGCTTTGTTTTAGATGGTCTTGAATAAATACACAAAACCCATAACCTGTTTATGAATATCCCAATCTAAACTTCCATATATGTAAAACTCCTAGCAGGAAAATTTCCTTGTTTTCTGGAACAAATTACTCACTTGCCCCAGAGTGACGCACCCTACCTAGCTAATCCTACTGAGAATTAGATGCAGGTTATAATACAATAATCCTCGCATTTAATATATTGACTTATCACATTGCCAAGATGTCTCAAAACGTTTCACAGGATATACTGCAAAATGAATTGACTGTATACAATTTGGATGGCACACGGTAACGTGGGCAAACCACCATGGAACAAATGATTAATTTTATTTGAGGAGAATTGTTGGCCTAGGCACCGGGAGAACACTCCCCTGTCTTTTCAAACAGTGCTACAGGATCTCTATCATCCACCTGCCCAGGGCAACAATGCTACACACGCCTAGCACTGCGTTCGAGTATAGGTCATGTTTTTGTTTGGTTTTTATCTAATTTTTTTTTAGATAGCAAGGCACTGAGTGGGTAGAGCCAGAAGAGATGTGCAAGTGAATACTGTGAGCCAGATGTTCTATATTTATCTGTGTATCTGGCATGTAAATGTATCTATCTATCATAAATTCATGTCCACTCAGGGATAGACATGGGGTGGGAGGGGGAGGAGCAAACTCGACAGATTGGGTGGGGGGCATGAGATACAGGGTTGGGGAAACTCGATGGGGTAATTCTTCTTCTGCTCCATCTTCCAATTAAAAAAACGAGAGTTTCAGTGATTTGCAACAACAACAAAATGTATACTTGTATACAACAACAACAACATTGCACTTATATAGCGCCTCTCACATCGGGAGGACGTCCCAAAGCACTGAACAGTCTGGTCGGGACCCGAGCGGGGGGGCGGGGGGGAGAGGGGAGGGTTGAGGTAGGGGGAAGGAGAAGGAGAGTGGGAGAGGGGGAAGAGTTAGTGGAGGAGCCAAAGGCGCGGTCGAAGAGGAAGGTCTTGAGACCGGCAGAGAGATAGGCGGGGGCAAGGCCGTGAATGACCTTGAAAGTGAGGACAAGGATCTTGAATTCGATCCTCTGGAGGATGGGGAGCCAGTGGAGATGGCCGAGGGTGGGAGTGATGTGGTTGCGAAGCCTGGTACAGGAGAGTACACAAGCTGCAGAATTCTGAATGATCTACAGCCTGTGAAGGGAGGAGCTGGGGAGGCTGACGAGGAGAGAGTTCCCGTAATCGAGCCTGGAAGTGATAAAGGCGTGAGGGATGAGAGTTTTGGTGGCGTGGTGGGTGAAGTAGTGTCGGAGTCTGGCAATATTGTGGAGGTGATGGAAGGCTGTGCTGGACATGGAGCTGATGTGGGGCAGAAAGGATAGTTTGGGGTCGAGAGGTGGAGAGAGCAGCCTTGAACGCTGATGTTGTCAGCGCCTGAGGTGCGAAGGCGCTGGTATGAGCCAATCAGGAGGGCCTCCATCTTGTTGACGTTGAGTTGTAGGAAATTTGCCCTCGTCCAGTACTCAATGTCGGACAGACATGCAGTCAGAACGCCAGTGGTCCTGGAATCGAGGGTCGATGCAGATAGGTAGAATTGGGTGTCATCCTCATACATGTGGAAATTTACTCCATATCTACGGATGATGTCGCCCAGGGGGAGAGTGTAGAGGGTGAAGAGCAGGGGGCCAAGGACAGAGCCCTAGGGAACACCGCATGTGACTGTGGGGGCTGGAGGAGAAGCCGTTGGAGGAGATGAAGTGAAGGCGGTGGGAGGGATAGGACTGGAACCATTCGAGGACAGAGACTTGCAGGTTGAGGAGGGAGGCGAGGCAGTGGAGGAGGATAGCGTGGTCCACGGTATCGAAGGCAGCGGATAGGTTGAGGAGGACGAGGAGGCAGAGGGAGCCCTGGTCTCAGATGGTCAGGATGTTGTTTCTGACCTTGACCAGGGTAGTTTCCGTGCTGTGGGAGGCAGGGAAACTCAATTGGAGGGGTTCGAGGAGTGAGTGCTTTGTGAGGAAAGAGCAGAGCTGGGAGGCAACCACTCTTTCAAGGACCTTGGAAAGGAAGGGGAGGTTGGAGATTGGCCCGGTAGCTTGATAGTTGGAACGCATTAAAGAAGGCTTTTTTAGGATGGGGGTGATGGTGGAGGTTTTGAAGGGAGTGGTATGGTCCCAGATGAGAGGGACAGGTTGATCATGTTGGTGATTAGAGGGGCTAGAAGGTAGTGCTGGGTGGTGAGGAGAGGGGTGGGGATGGGATCTAGGGAGCAGGTGGTGAGCTTCATTGAGGAGATGGTCTCAATGATGGAGGATGAGGAGATGGGGTCGAAGGTGTGGAGGGAGGTATGGTTAGGAGATGAGGTGTGGAGGGGGAGGTGGGGAGGGAGTGGAAGTTGGGGGGACAGTGACCTCAGAGCGGATTCCCTCGATTTTGGTCACCAAAGGTATAGCGCTTTTCATGTCAAGAGGACGTCCCAAGGCGCTGGACAATCATTGTTTCAGACCCGAGTGGGGACAGGGAGGGTGGAGGGAAAGAGGGGGATTTGGGTTGACCGATGAGACCATCAAAGAGGAGGGTCTTGAGACGGGACTTCAAGGAGGCTATGGAGGGGTCGAGGCGGAGGCACTGTGGCACAGAGTTCTGGCGGTTGCGGGCAGAGTGGCTAAAGGCTTGCAGATGGGTCAGGGATGTGGAGCAGGCCAGAGCCTGCTGAGCGGAGTGGGTGGGCAGGTTGGTAGGGGGTTAGCACGTCATGGATGTAGAGTGGGGAGAGGCCATGGAGGGCTTTGAATGTGAGAACCAGGATCTTGAATTGGATCCTCTGGATTATGGGGAGCCAATGGAGTCAGATGAAGGTGGGGGATTTATTGATCAAACAATGTGTTTGTGGAAATGCGATTGTATATTCTATTTAAACTATCTTGCCAAAACAGATCACCCTTAAAGAAAGAGAATCACCTGCGTATGCTCTGAGAGATTGACGTCTGCCGCTGAAGCCCAGGCTGTTTCCCCATAGACAGTCGCTTGTTCATTCGTGTCTCAGCCTCCGGCATACTGACACTTTTGAAAAAAACTGGTCTCAGCAGCTGGAGAAAGAGTGATCATGAATCAACAGCAACAGCTGTGTCCTCGGTCAACAACAACAACAAAATTGCACTTATATAGCACCTTTCACGTTGGGAGGAAGTCCCAAAGTGCTGAACACCAACAAGGGATGTAAAACCTTAATTCTCTCCGCCCTTCTTTAAGTACCTGCTTGAAGCTACTGTATGATCTGTTTCAGATATAGGAAAGAAAGTGTCTTCCTTCAAAGGGATAGAAACCTGAGCCAAATTTCCAGGCTTTTCTGACTGTGAGGAGATGCTGGATTTCCACGTCCAAAATCAAGGGAATCCGTTCTGCCCACTCAACTGCTACTCTCCTCCCCATCTCTTCCCTCCAACACCTACCCATCCCTCCTTCCACATTTTTGAATCCATCTCCCCCTCTGTCATCACCACCACATCAACCCCCTATCAACCAGTCCACGAGCTCCACTCAACAGGCTCCGACCTGCTCCATGTCTCCTGCCCAACCATCGGTGGCTGGGCTTTCACCCACCCTTTGGAACCATATCCAACAATCCTTTTGCCTAGCTCTCCCATTTGACTCTTTTTTGACCATGCCTTCAGCCGCTCTCCCACCTCTCTGCCCACCCTCACCCCAACTCTGCCATCCCCCCACCGCCCCCAAACCCCCAACTCTCCCATGCTTGGGTCCATGACATTCACAGGAGCCAAAGTCAAGGTAATGAAGGGATTTGGTCGTGTCTCTACCTTAGCATCACCTTCCCCGCCCACCTCCTGCTGCTCAGAGAGGGGGATGGAGACAAACAGATTAGCTGATTTCCTGTGCTGCAGCCAGCGGGTACCATGTCCTCCAGGCTCATTCTCCTCACTCGTCATTGTCGCAGTTCAGAGTCTGAAAGATATATTACACAGAGTTAGGGTCTGGGCTAAGAAGCAAAGTCCCTGCAAAAAAGCCACAAGATTGGATGGCGCTAATCTAGAGAATGCACTTTCTCACACAGTATCATACCCAGACCTGAGACATCCAATAAATTTAGGTGGGTTTCAGAGGCATCAGAGAGGCTGAGCTCAACTGCTTTACATCATCTAACCTCCAGGAATAAATGCAAACCTCTATCATACAGACATCCCACAACAGTCATTGATGTCTCCCTCACCCCATCTGTCCAGGTCAATAGAAACCTGATCCAAATTAGCAGAATCTTAAATCTAATTCAGTCACATTCAGACTTTGAGTGTCGAATGGCAAAGTATAGGCACCAAGACACTCACTGGCAAAATATACGGACAGCAGCTAAGCACAGATATCACCCACAGAGATGGCCAACAAAATGTTAACTTAAAATACATTTAACAGAGGCAGGCGGTCGGGTAAAATCCCTCTGATCGCAAATAATGGTTCTGATAATGGTTCTGGCAGCGGCACAGCTGTTCCCAATGATTGAAACAAAGATCATTATGGTCATATGCAAAGCTAATAAGACATGGATTGAGAACAACAACAATTTGGATGTATATGACACCTTGCACGCCAGACGGCGTCTCAGAGCACTTTATAATAATCCTGCGCCCAAGCCAGGGGGAGGCGGATACAGGTGACCAAAAACGTAGTTGAAAAGAAAAGTCTTTAGGCATGACCTGAAAATAGGAAAAGACGGTGCAAGGCAAAGGGAGTGAGGAAGGGTGTTCCAGATCCTCAGGGAGAAGTGGCTGAAGGCACCAACGGTAGAACAGAGGATTCGGGGGACAAAGAGGAGGCCAGATCCAGGAGAGTGAAGGCAACAGATACTGCTGTGAGGACAGAGGAGCTCAGAGAGGTAGGGCGGTGCAGAGGAGTGAAGAGATTTGACAACAAGAGTGAGGATCTTGAAATCGATCCACTCAGATAAGGAGCCAATGAAGTCTGGCAAGGACGGGGTAATGGGGGAGGAGAGTTTAGTTCAGGTGAGAATGCGGGAGGCAGAATTTCGAATAACCTGGGTGAAGAACCACAGACACTTAGTCCAATAACTACATTCACTAAATATTGTAGCATTTTTCGAATTCTATCGATATTGATCAAGAAATAGCTCAATGGGCTCTGGCCTGCTCCATGTCCCCCGACCCACCCATCGGTGGGCGAGCCTTGGGCCACTCTGCCTCCAATCTGTGGAATTCCACCCACAATTCTTCTGCCTCACCCCCTCCCTAGCTTGCTTCAAGTCCCGCCTCAAGACACTCCTCTTTGACAGTACCATTTGTCACCCCCCTTCCCCTCCCTTCTCTCATGCTCCTTGATCCTGAACCCAGTTTGGGTCTGAAATACTGATTGTCCAGTGCCTCCGGACGTCCTCCTGACCTGAAAGGAGCTGTACAGATGTAATTTGTTGTTTTTGTAGTTACTAGAGCAAAAACATCTACCCACACACTGCCCCAGGTTCCCAGTGCCCTCCTGCCACCCACCCACTGCCCCAGGCACCATCAGAAAGAGCAACTTTACAAAGTTACTCAATAATATCATTAAGAGGATGTCTCCACAATCAACGTCCCAAACATTGGGGCTTCCTGAATAGAAACTGTTCATTCAAGTGGAACATGTCGAGTCAAATGATTGTCGTGTACATTTCAGAGAAATATATTACCCCTAACCTCCTGACAATGCTGCTGTGCGGTTTCCTGTAAAAGCTCAACTTGTTTTCTACAGAGGAACTTCAATGTTGAGCAATCCATTGCAGTAATCAGCCCAGATACAACCAGTTAAACACTATTATAATTTTTGCAGAAATTAACTGGAGAATGTTCAGGCTTTGTTCAAGTTTGATGTTGCTCAGTCACTCTTACCTGAGTGCAGAGTTTGGACAGCAGGTCCTTCCCTGGGTTACAGGCACCGCTCTAGTGCAGATGGCACAAACTCAGCCTCACAATCCGCCAGTTGTGGCTCAAGGACCTCCACACCTATCACCTGTACCTCTCACAGCCAAAACTGCCTTTTACTGCAAAGTAATTTTGGAGGCGAAAAATAACCCAGAAGCACTGTCCTCCATCCTCACCTCAACCGCCAAGTGCTAAGAAATTCCAGACATTTTTGTGTCAAAGATTGAAAAGCGCTCTGAGACGCTGTCTGGTGTGGAGGGTGGTTATATAAATCGAAGTTGTTGTTGTTGTTGAAAATATCCGCTTGGCTGCATCCTCCTCATCCACGTCCCCCAGACCACTCCCTCCTTTCACCGTAGCCCCCACCACTCCCCTGTCCCCACACTCCTTTGACCTAATTACTCCCACCTGCCTCTCAACTGCCAACTAGCATGTTCGACACAGTCACCATCCTCATCCTCTGCCTCTCCTCCCTAATCCACCTCAGTGGGCTACACTAACCTGGTTTGAGTCCGACCTAACAAACCACCTTCACTTTATCTCCTCAAACGTTTCTATGCCCAGTCACCTGCGCTGTACTCCATCCTCGCTCCTCCTCTTCCTCATCTATATGCTCCCCCTTGGCAATGTGATGCACAGACATGGGGTAAACTTCCACAAGTATGCAGATGACATCCAAATCTACTTCTCCTTCAGCTGCAATTCCAGGCTTGTTCTGGCAGACATCAAGGCCTGGATGAGCAAAACTTCCTGCAACTATATATTGACAAGATGGAAGCCATACTCATTGGCTCCCATCAACATTTTCTATGCTGCGGCTATAACCTCCACAACCGAGATCATAGACTCAGCAAACCAGTGTGTTATCCAGGCACCGGATTCAATCCACAGCTATCTTTTCTTCTCCACATCCGGTCTGTGAGTAGGACTACCTTCCTCCCCCACATTGCCCACCTCTGACTGTATCTTTCCTTAGACGCAGCTAAATAGTCATCCATGGGTTCATCACCTCCTGACTCAAATAAACTCTTTGCTGGTCTCTCCAGATCCACCATTCACAAGATCCAGCTGATCCAAAACTCCACCCCCCACATACTCACCTGAACTGAACTCCATATCCCCATCACATCAGATTCCAATAGTTCCCTATAGCCAAACAGATAGATTTCCAGATCCTGACACGTTTTCAAGTCCCTTCATGCCCTGGCTCCTCCCTGATCTACTTACACCCCCAACCCCTGCCTTCATTTGACTGATTCTGACCTGTCGCTCATGTCCTCCATCCCACCATTGGTGGCCGTGCTTTCCCACGACTCCCCAAAACTCTTGACCAATCTTCCTCTATCCCTCCATCTTGCCCCCTCCCTTCCCCATCTTCAGGTCATGTTTGAAAACCTTCCTATTCGATCATGCCTACAGTCACCTCCCCCACCCCAGCTCAGTGTCATGCTCCGCTACTGTCAAGTGCTCTGAGACACTACACTGTGTGAGGAGCGCTATATGAATGCAAGTTGTTGTCCTGTGACCTGCCCTGCCACCATCGGCAGTTGAGCCTTTAGCATCTCTGCTCTTATCCTTTGGAACTCCATCCCACAATCCCTTTTCCTCTCTTAAGGCATGTCTCGACCATGCCTTTGGCTCCCTCCCTAACTCTTCCCCCTCTCACACCCTCCTTCCCCTTACCCCTACCCCGACCCCGACCCTCCCCCCCCTCACCCTGCTCGGGTCGACCTGACTTTTCAGCGCTTTGGGACATCTTCCCGATGTGAAAGTGAAATTTTGTTGTTGTCTCAAGACCCTCCTTTTTGACTGTGCCTTTAGCAGCCTCCTACCCTCCCTCATGCCAAACCCACCTGTTCGGGTCCAAATCACTGACTGTCCAGCACACTGGGCCCGATGTGAAAGGCGCTATACAAATGGAATTTTGGATTGTATTTCTTTTATGTTGTGATCTGCTAGAAGCAGCTGCTCCCCACCTGAGATAATAACAGCTGATAGCTTGGCAAGTCCCAACATGTTGCTGCCAGCCCCTAATACCAGAGAATCAGCATCAGATTCACATTGTTTCATCATCAAAATAATAACAATCCTTGCATTTGATATAGCTGCCTCATCACGTCTTCTACACGTCTCAAAGCGCTTCACATAATATACTGGGAAGTGATTTGACTATATTTTGTAAGCAAAATGTTACAGCCAATTGCACACAGCAGTATCCCGGTAATCAGTCATGGAGTGAGTGACCACATGATTTTTTTGATGGTTTTATTAACCTCATAAAGCAATCAATCGAATTCCTACTCACACACAAGTAAACACAGGTGTGTGGAGTAGGGAAACTCGCCTAAGATTTTGCCATGTACAGTCAGTCAACACCAATTTCTACAAGGCATATTGACGATTTGAGCCCCTGCGCCAGCGCACGTACACACATGCACACCTGCCTGCCCGTGTGAACACCCACCTGCCAGCCAGCCCGCCTGCCAGCCCGCCAGCCAGCCCGCCCACCAGCTCACCTGCTCGCCTGCCCGCCCGCCCGCCCGCCAGCCAGCCCGCGCAAACACCCGGCCGCCCTGCACGCACACACTTGCACCTAGTCAGTAGAGAGTTCTTCGAGTGTGCGCAGCACGAACACCACAAGCTGACAGTTACAGGATGTTTGAAACATCAGGGAAATATCCAACTTATAAATCACTGTGTGAAAACCACAACCCACTGGCAGTTAGGTGTATAACGGCTGCAGATTGAGACGACATTCAATTAGTTTCCTTACTCCAAATGCGTCTGTTTACCAGCGGTAAGTAGGAATCGTGTAAAAACCATTGGTAGATCACTTTCCGGGGGTAATTTTACAAAGTGAAAAAAAGTGAAATAATTTTTTTTTCCTTCTTCTTATCCCCGTGTCCCAGATTAACCTAGGCCCCCACCCAGAGAGCAGCCACTCCACCTCCCACCCGCTGGATGGGAGGGGGTTCAATTAGCAGCAGCTCTCAGATGATTGACAGTCTGCAGCCAGTGGTCCAGCTGTCAATCAATCACAATTTAACCCATTCACTCTTCCCTTCCTTGTTTCTTCCCCATTCCCCCTCGCCACCCCCACTGACTGACAGCTTGTGAATGGTTGGGAACCGCAGTCAATCAATCAAATTTGACTCCTCCCATCACCGTGCCAAAGCTGCTGGTTTGGGGTGGGGGTGAGGGGTGGGGGGTTATCTGGATTAACTGGCATATTTAAACAGTTCACACTAACAATTCTTATTTACCTGGTGTCCGGTCAAAGCCACTTCAAGTGTAGTTTGAAAGGATTTTCTCCAAATGTGTGACATCAGATTCCCCAAGGCCGTACGCAGGGGGAGTGCGACGGGTGCGTACGCACCCCCCCAAATTATAAAAGGTCCACATTTTCCGGGGTAGAGAATTGCATTTTTTTATCAAATTTAAATACCAAGTAAATTTATTGAACATTTGTGTAACAATCAGTTCTTCAAAACTATGTATAAATTATAAATACACATCTTTGAATGATTTAGTATTAATATAAAATTATCGAGTCGCACACCAGAATCGGCGTCTACCCAAAACATACCGCGTCGATAGACCAGTCCATGACGCGGCGAGTCTGTGACTCGTGATTGGATAAACATAGGCGCCAAGACACAAATCCTCGTTTGGAAATCATCCCGTAAACAGCCACAAGGGGCAGCACCAATTCTGGAGTTAAAATCATCTTTTCATCTGATCACCGTAAGTAAAAATTGCTCACGTTTTGAGAGGTGTGACTGTAATGCTAGCAAACAATGACAACATATTTACAAGCTTCTGAGAAATTAAAGCTTTTGAGAACCCAACAAAAAAGTTATATGCTGGACGGGAATGCCTATCTTTAACAAAAATACTCATGGACGTAGACCTAGGCTTTAGCGCCTATTCTACGTGGTGTGTCAATCGGAAATCATCCCGTATACAGTCACTACATAAAAAGGTAACACCACTTTGTGGAAGCTGAAATCGTATTTTAATCTGATAATGTTAGCAATTGATAATAGTGCCTTAGTACATTGTCAGACAGCTCAGAGGCTTCACAGAACGTACTGTAAAGTGGCCAGTTTTTGCCCAGGATTGTCCCACAAACACCGATGGAGTGAGTCACCGATTTTATTTGGGGGCGTTTGTTGGCCAGGACAACAGGAGAGAGACTTCCCTCCGCTTTTCGAGTAGTGTCAGAGGATCTTTTCACATCCATCTAAACAGACGGATCAGACCTCGGTTCAGCATCTCAACCAAAAGAACAGCCTCTAACCCCCCCCCCACACACAGCACCACATTGAAGTGTCAGCTTCCTCTGTGTGATACCGAGTGCCGACGTGGGGTTTGAACCCACAACTTTCTGACTCAGAGGCCAGAGTGCTATTCACTGTGCCAGGCGACTCGCCAGGTGATGCTGCTGTCTTCTATCACCTGTGGGAAACTTTCTTTCCCTCCTACTCAGTGCCTCTGAATCTGAAGACATTCCCAAGGTCGAGGTTGCATATCTGACTGATTGACAACTGAGATTTATTTTCAGGGTTTGTGGGCAGTGTCACGTAATTGGCTATAACTTAAAGGATTGTTAACCTGCACCTGTTAGAGTTGAGGTCCCCAGAACTGCTGCCTCACACCAGCGGGATATAAAGGACAGGTGCAGTCGAGTCTGCAAAGCAACAGCTCTTCCTACACAAATCTCTTCAACGTGACTCCTCTGAAAGTCACTCTTTCTCTCTTTGAATAATAATATAATCCGTGCATTTCATGTAGCGAGGTAGGTTAGGGTCGGTCTACCTCGTGTTCTGTGACCGTGCAATGGTTCCCATAGGATAGTAGCACTATGGACAGTTTCCTCCCGGCTTCTCCAGCTATGTCCGCTAAACCTAAGACGCCTCTGCGGTAATGTCTGTGATACCAGTGTGGTGGTGTACCATATAGCTCACTATTTGTCAGATGCTGTCGCCAGTAAACGTTCAGGGCGTCTCTTAGAAGCCTGGTATATACCTCACGAGTCACCTAATCTCCTGGGTTTGCCTAAGTGTCCAGCATTCTGCTCCGTATAGGAGCGACTTTCAGCACTCGCGTTAATGCACATTCATTATAATATGGAAATCGATATTGGTAGAGCGGTTGACTTCAAAGCGACCGAGGCGTCTCGAATACAGAACGCTATTAAAGAATTAATTTCCCCTCCCTTATTTTTTCAAGTATTTTTTCGTCAGATCAGTATTGCTCGATGCCTTTCATTTTGATTCTAAATAAATAAATAAAAACTAACTACACTATTGCTCACAGTTCAACGATATTTTCAGGATAATGCTGATAACAGGCTTGTAACACGTGTGAATTAACTGTTTGACACTGATTTTCAGTTTCTGTATATTTTCTTGTCTTTTATAAAATTTGCTTTGCTGGAATATCTGAGCCCATCATTCATACTTTACTCTTACATAATTGTTCATTACAGTCCGAAAGAAATTTAGTCTTAGGATAACAATGCAGAACAACTTATTAATTACCGTCAATCTGTAGTTTATGATCATTTTCTCTATACGCATACATTTATCAAGCATTCGTCATTGTACTGTGTTAATTGGATTGTAATTTACTTTATCGTTCGCATTCCTTACATCATCGAGTCAACAATCGTGTTGGCTTTTATCGGCGAACACATTCGACCTTCCCAATTAGACACTGACTACCGAGGAAAATAAAAACACTGAATAAATAATGATGCTTTTAAACACCAAGGGCATGAAACATTTACCGTTCATATTGGATCTTCTGAACCGATTAAATAAGACCTCAAACTGTGTAAAACGTCGGAGCCTCGAGGGGGCCTCGGGGGCAGCCCCCAAGCCCCCGGCCATTGTTGGTCCCATCACTAGCAATTCGCACCCCCCCAAAAAAAATCCTGCGTACGGCCCTGTTCCCTCAAGAAATGCCCACAAGAGAACATCCAGATTTTCACAATTTTCATTCAAAATTGAATATATTTTTTATCAGGACATATTGGACAACAGTGGACAGGTCTCTGAACTTAGGTTGACACAGTTAATAATAAAAATCCTTGCATTTGATATAGCTCTTTTCACATCTTATCAACGTCTCAAAGCACTTCACAGAATACACTGTAAAATGAATTGACTGTATAGCAGCAAATACAATAAAAGAACAGCTAGTTGCTGTACGTTTGTCATTTGCAGACAGACGGTAACTTTGCCAACTATGGAGCCTTGGCACAGTCATCCCATCCCTCAGGCAGGTCACACATATTTACCGGTGTGGCTCAGAGCTGCCCCTCCTGCACAGCTCAAGATTGTAACTGTGTCCTGGCAACACAATAGCTCAACCCAGTGACAACTCAGGAAGCAACTCAGCGTCAGTGCCATACTTTCCAGCCCCAGAGAACACAAACATTAACCACTCACCTCAGGAGAGATCCAATTAACCTCATCACCTGCTCCCCACCCCCACCCTCATCACCTGTCTAACCCCAAATCACTCTCACCTGCAAGTTTGCCCTCTGCCCCCTCAGCCTGGGTGAAGTTGCTGTAAAATCTGTTTTTATCTATTTTGTGATTTTTATGGGTGGGGGAGTAAGGAGCAGGCCAGTCGCTGTAGCCTGCCATTGGTCGGGTGTAGATGTGCCATGAGGTGGGTAGCCTGTGGCTGGATTTCCCTAACCACCCTTCTTCCCTCTCCCTTCCCCAGCGTACCCTCCCCACCTGCTCCCTCCCCTCCCCGGTTGTTCTCGCGCCCTCTCCCTTCTCCAGTTGCCCTCTTCTCTCCTCGGTGGGTCTCTGTCCTCTCCTCTCCCCGGCTGTCCTCTCCCCTCTCCGGCAGTTCTCTCCCCTCTCCGGCTGCCCTCTCCCCAGTTGCTCTCTGCCTCCCTCCCGGGCTCCCCCTGATTCACCCACTTCCCAGGTGGTAGGGGAAACGAGAGCAGGGAGACGGGGGAGAGTAGGGAGAGAAGGCCAGCCAGCTGTAACCTGCCTCAATATGTACCTTGCATTATTAGGGGAGGCTTGAGGTGGGTAGCCTGTGGCTGGATTCCCCTAACCCCCCTTTTCCCATTGCATAAGAACATAAGAATTAGGAGCAGGAGTAGGCCATTCAGCCCCTTGAGCTTGCACCACCATTCGATAAGATCACGGCTGATCTTCTCACCTAACTCTGATTACCTGCCCTATCCCCATATTCCCTAATCCCTCTATTTAAAAAAAATCTATTGTCTCAGCCTTGAAGATGTTCAAGGACTGAGCATCTGCAGCCTTCTGGGGGTAGTGAATTCCATAAATTCACTACTCTCTGAGTGAAGAAATGTTTCCTCAACTCTGTTCTAAAAGGCTGACCCTTCATTTTAAGACTGTGACCTCTGGTTATAGATTCTACTACCAGGGGAAATAGTCCCTTATTTTTCTACTTTATCCAGCCCTTTAAGAACCTTACATGTTTCAACAAGATCTCCCCTAATTCTTCTGTACTCTAGAGAATACAGCCCTAGTTTATTCAACCTATCCTCATAGATTAGTTCCCTCATCCCAGGAACTAACCTAGTGAATCTACGCTGCACCGCCTCTAAGGCAAGTATGTCCTTTATTAAATAAGGAGATCAAAACTGCACACAATACTCTAGGTACAGTCTCACCAAGGCCCTATACAGTTGCAGCAAGACTTCCCTACTCTTGTATCTAAACCTTTTGCAATGAACGCTAACATGCCATTCACCTTCTTAGTTGCTTGTTGCACCTGCAAACTAACTTTTTGCTACTGGTGTACAAGGACACCCAAATCCCTCTGAATACTAACACTATCTAATCTCTCGCCCTCTAGAAAATAATCTGTTTTTCTATTTTTGCTACCTAGGTGGGGGAGTGGGACTGATTTGGTAGCTGTTTCACAGGCACGATGGGCAGAATGGCCTCCATCTGTGCTATATGATTCTATGATTCAAAACAATCTACATCACTGGGGGGGCGGGCTTTGTGTTTGCAGATTGTATCACAGGAACAACAACTTAATGCGATTTCATGTATTTCATGATTACCTGATTTCTCGCTCATGGTCCTGGTCTCTGCGTGCACATTTTGGCTACCACCCTGACCCGAACCACCACCTAAATGTCTCTCCTCCCATCCCCCACCTCTATCTGCTATACTCTCCCTCTGTCCTTCTCTCCCACCACCCACCACCCCGCCTTTTCTCTCGCCTGGACCCCATCACCACTTCCTTCTGCTCCAGTCTGGGCCTCCTCCACTGGGCCCTTCATGGCACCAGATGCTGGGTGTCCTGGAGCAGTCACCCCAATTGGCCCATCATTCACTCTCTCTGCTCAAACCACCTCCTTAAGGCAAGCACTACTTCCCCCTCTCTCTTACATACCCCTACTTCCCCACCTTCCTCACACTCCACATCCATTTCTTCTGTACACCCTCAAATCCTCTCTGTACCACTCTCTCCTCCCACTAGCACACTCTCCCTTCAAAACGTCCGTTCCCTCTCCAACAAAGACCTCAGTATCTATGATCTCATCCTGGATGAGCAAATCTATATTCTTGGGCTTACGGAAACCTGGCTCTCCCGCAGTGACCTCATCCCTCTAGTTGAACTCTCCCTTCCAGGCTACACCTTCCACCACACCTCCACCCTAACCAATGTGGCAGTGGGGTGGCCCTTATCTCCAAAGCTTCCCTCGGTCTTTCCCCTTATTCCTCTGGCTGTTTCTCCCTGTCATCAGCTCCTACCATGACCCCCTTCCTACATTCCTTCTCCCCCGTCTCTCCTTCCTCCCTCTCATTCACCATCACCTCAATGAAGCCCACCACCTACTGCCTCGACCTTCTTCCCACCAATTTACTGCTCACCGAGCTCCACCACCTCTGCCCACTGCTGCTGACATAATAAACCAGTCCTTCTCCACAGGATCAGTCCCTGCCCCCCTCAAATCTGCTGTCATCACCCTCCTCCTCAAAAAACCTACCCTTGATCCCTCAAACCTTAGCCACTACCGCCCTATTTCAAACCTGCACTTCCTTGCAAAAGCACTCAAACACATTATTGCCAAACAACTCCGTGTCCTCCTCTCCTCCCACTCCCTTTTTGAACCCCTCTAGTCCGGTTTCCGCCCTGCCCACAGTACAGAGACTGAGATTGTGAAAGTCACAAACAATGCTCCCTCTGCCTCCTTGTCCTCCTGGACCTCTCCGCCGCATTCAACACAGTTGACCACACCATCCTCCTCCACCGCCTTCCTCCATCATCCACCTCAGTGGGTCCACACTCACCTGGTTTGAGTCCTACCTCACAAAGCACCAGCAATACATCGTCACAAACACTTTTCCTCCCGCTTTGGCCCAGTTACCTGTGGGGTACCCCAGGGATCCATCCTTGGCCCCCTCCTCTTCCTCATCTATACGCTCCTTCTTGGTGATTTCATCTGCAGACATGGGGCACACTTCCACATGTATGCGGATGACACCCAATTCTATTTCTCCACCTCACTTTGTGACCCCCAGTCCCCTGATGTTCTGTCAGCCTGCCTGTCAGATGATGTTCTACTCTGCGTTTCTCACATTTCCTCCCTCTTGACCTGGATATTCTCTGCACTCCATACCCTTCATCTGTATCATCCCAAATTTGCTAGTTCATCTATTTCCATTTCTGTTTCTCTCTCCATCTCTCTCATATTTACTTTTGTCAACTCTTCAATCTGGAAACCAGTATAAATCAGAACAAAATGATGATACAACAACAACAACAAAATTACATTTATAGAGTGACTTTCGCATCGGGAGGATGTCCCAGGGCGCAGAACAGTTAGGTCGGGACCCAAGCAGGGGAGGAAGGGTTGGGGTAGGGGTAGAGGGGGAAGGAGATTAGGAAAGGTGGGAGAGTTAGGAGGGCAGCAGAAGGCACGGTCGAAGAGGAGGAAGAGGTTGAGACCGGCCTTGAAGGAGGAAAGGGAGGAAGTGAGGCGAAGGGATTGTGGGATGGAATTCCACAGTGTGGGAGCAGAGAGGCTGAAAGCCCGGCCACCAATGGTTGGGCGGTTAGGATGGTGGATGCAGAGCAGGCCTGAGGCTGCTGAGCGGAGCGGATAGCTGATAGGGAGGCAGCAGGCGAGATAGGCGGGGGCAAGGCCTTGAATGGCCTTGAAAGTGAGGACAAGGATCTTGAATTCAATCATCTGGAGGATGGGGAGCCAGTGGAGACAGTCGAGGGTGGGAGTGATGTGGTTGCGGAGCCTGGTGCGGGAGAGTGCATGAGCTGCAGAATTCGGAATGATCTGCAGCTTGTGAAGAGTGGAGCTGGGAAGGCCGATGAGGAGAGAGTTCCTGTAGTCGAGCCTTGATGTGATGAATGCATGGACAAGTGTTTCAGCAGGTGGGGGTTGAGGCAGTGGCGGAGTCTGCCATTGTTGCGGAGGTGGTCGAAGGCAGTACCGGTCATGGCACGGATTTGGGGAGGAAGGACAGTTCAAAGTGCCCAGATTCCTGCCTGGCTTCGAGAGATGGAGAGTACAGTTTTAAATGTTGATGTTGCCAGCGCCTGAGGTGCAGAAATGCTGACACGAGCCAATCAGGAGGGCCTCCGTCTTTTTGAAGTTTAGTTGGAGGAAGTTATCCCTCATCCAGGACTGCTGTGGGCAGCTTGGAAACCCGATTGGAGGGGTTCAAAGAGTGAGTGGGTTGAAATTGGTAAAGGATATAGACAAATTGGTAAAGTGGGCAGACACATGGCAGATGAAGTTTAATGCAGAGAAGTGTGAGGTGATGCATTTTGGGAGAAGAAATGAAGGGAGGCAATATAGGCTAGATAGTACAATTTTAAATGGTGTAAAGGAACAGAGAGACCTGGGGATTTGTGTTAGTGACTCGTTGAAGGTGGCAGGACAGGTAGACAAGGCTGTTAAGAAGGCATATGGGATACTAGGCTTTATAAATAGGGGTATAGAGTACAAAAGTCAGGAAGTGCTGACTAACCTCTATAGGACTTTGGTGAGGCCTCAGCTGGAATACTGTGTTCAATTCTGGTCACCACAATACATGTGAAGGCATTGGAAAGGGTACAACGAAGATTTACTAGGATGGTGCCAGGATTGAGGGACTTCAGCTATGAGGAGAGGCTAGATAGGCTAGGGTTATTCTCTCTGGAGCAGAGAAGATTGAGGGGAGACCTAATAGAGGTTTATAAGATCATGAGGGGTTTCGACAGGGCAAATAGAGAAAAACTATTTCCACTCGTGGGTGAATCTGTGACTCGTGGTCACAGATTTAAAATAGTTTCAAGGCGAAGTAGAGGGGAGCTGAGGAGAAATTTTTTCACTCAGCGAGTTGTTCGAATCTGGAATGCATTGCCTGAAAAGGTGGTGGAGGCTGATTCGATAACAACTTTTAAAAGGGAATTAGATCTTTATTTAGGGAGAACGGGTCTATTAGGCTATGGGGAGCGGGCAGGGCAGTGGGATTGAATCGCTCTTTTCAAAGAGCCGGCACAGACTAGATGGGCCGAATGGCCTCCTTTTGTGCCGTAAAATTCTATGATTCTATGATTCTATGATTCTATGAAAGGAAAGAGCAGAGCTGGAAGGCAACCACTCTTTCGAGGACCTTGGACAGGAAAGGGAGGTTGGAGATGGGCTGGTAGCTTGAGAGCTGCAATGCATCGAGGGAAGGTTTCTTTAGGATGAGGGTGATATTGGTCGTTTTGAGGGGAGTGGGAATGGAGCCGGATAAAAGGGACACGTTAATGGTGTCAGCGACTAATAGGGCTAGAAGGTGGAGCTGGGTAGTAAGGAAAGGGGTAGGGATGGGGATCCAAGGAGCAGGTGGTGGGCTTCATTGAGGAGATGATTTTTGTGATGGAGGATGGGGAGATGGGATTGAAAGTGTGGAAGGAGCGATGAGTAGGAGATGGGGTGTGGAGGGGAGGTGGGGAGGGGGTGGAAGTTGGAGGGTCGGTGACCGCAGAGCAGATTCCCTCGATTTTGGACTGAAGGAAATCCAATATCTCCTCATAATGAGGGTTGGAGGAAAGGACCTGTGAGGCGAAGCAGGAGGGACGGAAGAGCTGGTTGGTGGTGGAGAAGAAAAGCCGGGGGTTGTCCTTCGTCTCCAGGATTATCTTGGAGTAGAAGGATGCTTTGGCAGAGGCTAGAGCAGAGTGGTAGGACATTGTGAGGTCCAGCCAGATATGCCAGTGGACCATTAGGCCGGATTTGAACCAGGTGCGTTTAGCGGCCCGCATCTGACCTTTGAGAGAATGGAGATGGGTGGTGAACCAGGGTGAGATTTGGGAGTAGGGGGCAGTTCAAAAAGCGATGGGGGCAAAAGTGTTCAATGTGGTGGAGAGTGTGTTGTGGAAGAGAGTGAGTGCGAAGAATGGGTCAGTGGAGGAGGTGGGCTGGAGGGAGAGGAGTTCGAAGGATTCCAAAGCAGCAAAGAAAGTTTGTGGGGTGATCTTCTTCCATGGGTGGCAGAGGATGGTGGTAGGTTTGGGGAGAGGGTTAGAGGAGTTGAAGGAGATGAAATGGTGGTCGGAGATGGCCTTGTCAGAGATGGTGATATCCAAGACATTGAGGCCTCAGGTGACCACCAGGTCAAGCGGGTGGCCATGAACGTGGGTGGTGGAGTGGATGTGGAGGGAGAGGTTGAGAGACAAGAGGAGGGAGGAGAATTCTGAGGAGGTGGAGCAGGAGGGGGTGAAGTGAAAGTTGAAGTCACTGAGGATGATGCGGCGATCAGAGGAGGCGCAGAAGGACGCAAAGAGAGTGGAGAGGTAAGAGATGAAGGTTGGGGAGGGTTTTGGTGGACTATAAACCAGGAGGATTTTGAGGGAAGATGGGAGGAGTGGGAGAGGGTGAAGCGATCAAAGGAAGGAACCAGAAGAGTAGGGGGATAGGGCAAGTGGCGCCCTAGAGATGAGGGCCACACCACTGCCACGGCAGGTGGGGCGTGATGGGATGTATAGCCGGGTGGTGTGGCCTTGGTGAGGGGGAAGGTGTCCCGTGGGGTGATCCAGGTCTCCGTCAGGTTCATGATATCAATGTTCTCATCGAGGATGAGATCGTTGATGGCCAGAGTCTTGTTGCAGAAGGAGTGGACATTTTGGAGGCCAATGCGGAGGGAGCAGTTGGTAGAAGGATGTGTGGGATGGGAGGGGGGACTGGATTGGTCGGTGGGGTGGGGATGTGGATGAGGGAGGAGAGGTATTGCGGCGGTGATGGTGTGGAATGGGGCAGTAGGTGTGGCTGCTGCTGGACAGCCAATGCTGAGTGCCACGGGAAGTCCAGCGGAGGATTCCCAGGCTGGAGCAGAGGGAGGCTGTGGGAGGGTCAAGTGGGGATAGGAGGCGGGGAGGGCGGAGAGAGAGCAGGGCAGAGAGGGGGGAATTGATACCAGGGCATACATGCAAAATAGTATTTTCACAATAAAGCCTAATTTATTTAAATGGACAATTCATCTGAGCTCGGTTCAACAAATGGGAAAAGCAATTTTACTTTGTCTTTTACCCTACCGTAGAGTCCTGTAGCTCAGTGGTTAGAGCACTTGCCTTACAAATGTGATATCTGTACTCGAATCCAGGCAGGTCAGAGCAAAACCTTGGGCAAGTTTCCTTACTCCACACGCCTTTAATATTATTAGGCATGTGGAGTAAGGAAACTTGCCCAAGGTTTCATCTTGATCTGCCTGGATTCGAACACAGGTCTCCCCAGCTTGCAAGACGAGTGCTCTAATCACTGAGCCACAAGAGCTCCAACTAATAATAATCCCTCAAAAAAAAAGCACAATAGTAAAATTGGTCATTTTAATCCACGACTGTTTGTGGGACACTGTTGTGCGCAATTGGCTGCCGCATTTCGCCCACAAATATAGTCAATTCACTTTACAGCATATTCTGTGAAGCGCTTTGAGACGTCTAGAAAATGTGAAGAGCGCTACATCAAATGCAAGGATTATTATTATCTCCATTCCTAATTCTAATGTCAGGTCCCCTTTTTTCAAAAGTGTTTCTCTTCATTTCATATAATTTATGCAAACTACTATCCGGTTACAAATCATTTTGTCTCTTAATGTTCTGTAGTTGCAATTTTTACTTAGGGTTCTCAGTACCTCACAGTACTGAATGAGTAGGTCCCTGGTTTCTTGTTCCAAGCTTAAATCGTTCAATTATCACAATATATTTTCTACAACATCTTTCTCTCATAATATTCATCATCTAATTCATCTACACATCTCTTTCCAGTGTCGCAAAATATTCCCTTGCTTCCTCGCCTGCTACATTCAAAAATACATGTACTGCAGAGTGCTGTTCCTGTAGTACTGTATTTTCATTATGGTTGCTGCTGGTCCAAAAATGTTAAAGCTCTTTCAAACCATTGCCAATTGTACCTTAGCCTTCCAAACACCTTCAGTGGTCTTGGTATCTTCACATACCTTGGTATAGCATTTAATTCTGCTTCTCTCTGCATTTTGATTTTCAACCCATTTTCCCTCATGTGGCCAGTTTCACTCCAGGTTCCGGTTTCACTCTGACACCACGTAATGTTATTTAATCCACAAAACACAAGGTAGATTCACTCAGTCCTTGAATTCAAACTTTACAAATCAATCTCCTCCAAATCTCTCTTTCTAAATCTGTAAGTCACTCTGCCCTGAAACCTTTTATACTTACATCATCCATATTCCAATTGCCAGTTATGTCATTAGAGCCAATCAATCAATCAATCAATCAAAATTACATTTCTATAGCACCTTTCACGTTGGGAGGACGTCCCAAGTTGCTGTACAGTCAGGTAGGGATCAGAGCAGGGTGGTGGGGAGGGGTTGGGAAGGAGAGTAGGAAAATTGACAGTATATTTGGGGGCGAAACGCAGCAGCCAAATTGCGCACAGCAGCATCTCACAAACAGTCGTGGAAATGGGATTAGGGGGAGAAGGGGGGAAGGAGGGTAAGATCTGTAACAGTTACATTGCACGTCTTGAGTTTATGCTTCAGTTACATATAATGTATGTGCATCTCAATACCAAACGGTGCTATAAGTAACCTCGCATTAACATATCATCCATATCACTTGAAAGCTATTGACAAAGTTTCTGTAAAAAAAAAGCAGTGTCTGCGTATTTGAGTGAAATCCGAGCCAATTTGTGCTGAGTAATGTCCCCACAAAAGCTATGAACTTAATGACCATTTTATCTGAGGATTATTGATCACGATACAGGGAGAAACGCTTTTCAATCAGTGGCTTGGGATCATTAATGTCCAACCGTGGTGTTGGTGACGTCATGATGAGGGAGGCCTGCCCTTTAAATAGGTTCTATAAGAGTTAGCAAGCAGCCAAGCGGAGATTACAGCAGTGCAGAGATCAGGGTTTAGCACATTAGTAAAACAGTAAAACAATAACAACAAAATTGCACTTATATAGCGCCTTTCACGTTGGGAGGACGTCCTAAAAGCGCTGATCAGTCAGGTCAGGACCCGAGCGGGGGGTGGTGGGGGGGGGGAAGGAGAGGGGGAAGACTTAGAAGAGGAAGGTCTTGAGACTGGCCTTGAAGGAGGAAAGGGAGGAAGCGAGGGGGAGGGGCTGCGGAATGGAGTCCCACAGTGTGGGAGCAGAGAGGCTGAGAGCCCGGCCCCCGATGGTTGGGGGGTTAGGGCGGTGGACGCGGAGCAGGCCTGAGGCTGCTGAGCGGAGGGTGTGGGCACAGGCTGATAGGGGGACAGTAGGTCAGAGAGATAGGTGGGGACAAGGCCGTGAATGGCCTTGAAAGTGAGGACGAGGATCTTGAAATCGATCCTCCGGGTGATGGGGAGCCAGTGGAGATGGGCGAGGGTGGGAGTGATGTGGTCACAAAGCCTAGTATGGGAAAGTACACGAGCTGCACGAACCAGGGTGAGGTTCGGACGTAGGAGGCAGTTCGGTAAGTGAGTGGGGGCAAGAGTTGAATGTGGTGGAGAGGGTGTTGTTGAGCAGGGTGAGTGCGGAGGATGGGTTAGTGCAGGAGGTGGGCCAGAGGGAGAGGAGTTCAGAGGATGAGCGGAGGCAGCGGAGAGAGTTTGTGGGGGCATCTTCTTCCATGGGCGGTAGAAGATGGTGGTAGGGGATGAAGGGGATGAAGTGGTGGTCGGAGGTGGCCTTGTCAGAGATGGTGATATCCAAGAAACTGAGACCCCAGGTGATCACCAGGTCGAGCAGGTGGCCATGAACGTGGGTGGGGAATGGATGTGGAGGGAGAGGTTGAGAGAGGAGAGGAGAATTCTGAGGAGGTGGAGCAGGAGGGGGTGAAATGGAGGTTAAAGTCGCCGAGGATGATGAGGCAATCAGAGGAGGCACAGAGAGGGGTAAAGAGAGTGGAGAGGTCAGAAATTATGATTGGGGAGGGTTTTGGGGGACTGTAAACCAGGAGGATTATGAGGGAGAGATGGGAGGAGTGGAAGAGGGTGAAGTGCTCAAAGGAGGGGAAGGAGCCAGAGGAGTAGGTGGATAGGGCAAGTGGCGCCCTAGAGATGAAGGCCAGGCCACGCGGATGGGGCGAGGGATGTGGTGGGAGGTGTAGCCAGGTGGTGTGGCCTCGGTGATGGGGAAGGTGTCCCCTGGGGTGATCCAGGTTTCTGTCAAGGCCATGATGTCAATGTTCTCATTGAGGATGAGATCGTTGATGGCCAGGATCTTATTGCAGATGGAGAGGGTATTTTATAGGCCGATGTGGAGGGAGGAGTTGGTGGAGGGATGAGTGGGGTGGGAGAGGGGACCGGATTGGGTGGCAGGTTTGGGGGGATGGGTTGAGGTGAGAGAAGAGAGGTTAGCCCCCTGGATCTGTGGCTGGTGGTGATGGTGTGGAATGGGGCAGTTGGTGTGGCTGCTGCTGGATAACCAAAGCCGAGTGCCATGGTGAGCCCGGCGGATCACAGGCTGGAGTAGAGGGAGACTGTGGGAGGGTCGAGTGGGGATAGGATGCGGGGAGGGCAGAGAGAGAGCAGGGCAGAGCAGGAGAGTTGCAAAGGGGCGCTGGGGGTGGGTGGGCAGGGAGGGAAGTGGGAGAGAAGGACAGGGTGGGAGTAGCGGATAGAGTGGGTTGGGAGGATAGATATTTAGGGTGGTGGGGGAGGCTTGGGCCAGGGCGGCAGCCAAAGTGCAGGGAAATGTTCTGAGAGTTATATATATGTTAAGTTGTTGTGTTTGCTCCTGTTGTATGTCTTGAATGTTTGTGTTCTTGATATGTAAAGTGGCCTAGGGTTCCTAGGTTACAATAAACAGTAGCATCTGGGGTAAGTGCCATTTTATTTGTTATGACTCAGACTTAATTTAAGGCTTTGGGGTGTCGTAAATATATAAACTTATGTATATAAATTAGTTAATATAACCGGGATGCTTGTCCTCCTGACTTGAGAAGCCCCATCTCTAATCATTGAAGGGTTAAGAACATAACAATTAGGAGCAGGAGTAGGCCATTCGGCCCCTCGAGCCTGCCCCACCATCTGATAAGATCATGGCTGATCTTCTCACCTAATTCTAATTGCCTGCCGTATCCCCATATCCCCTAATCCCTCTATTTTTAAAAAAAAATCTATCAATCTCAGCCTTGAAGATGTTCAAGGACTGAGCATCTACAGCCTTCTGGGGTAGTGAATTCCATATATTCACTATTCTCTGAGTGAAGAAATGTTTCCTCAACTCTGTTCTAAAAGGCTGCCCTTAATTTTAAGACTGTGACCCCTGGTTAGATTCTCCTACCAGGGGAAACAGTCCCTCATTGTCTACTATATCCATCCCTTTAAGAACCTTATATGTTTCAATAAGATTTCCCCTAATTCTTCTGTACTCTAGAGAATACAGCCCTAGTTTATTCAACCTATTCTCATAGGTCAGTCCCCTCATCCCAGGAACTAACTAGTGAATCTACGCTGCCCCCCCTCTAAGGCAAGTATATCCTTTTTTAAATAAAGAGACCAAACCTGCACACAATACTCTAGGTGCGGTCTCACCAAGACCCTATCCAGTTGCAGCAAGACTTCCCTACTCTTGTACTCTAAACCTTTTGCAATGAACGCTAACATGCTAACATGCCTTGTTAACTGTTTGCTGTTTGCTGCACCTACAAACTAACTTTTTGGGACTGGTGTATAAGGACACCCAAATCCCTCTGAACACTAACTAACCTCTCCACTTCTAGAAAATAATTTGTTAGATAACAACTACCAAACTCCTAAAAAAGCAGATGGAATTTAGTGTCAATATCTCATCAGAGAGGTAACACCTCTTACATGGCAGCAACTACCCCCAGCTCTGTCCTGGAGCATCAACATAGCATCAGCAGATTTCATAGAATCTTAGAATCATAGAATTTTATGGCACAAAAGGAGGCCATTCGGCCCATCTAGTCTGTGCCGGCTCTTTGAAAAGAGCAACTCAATCCCACTGCCCAGCTCTCTCCCCATAACCTAACAGACCTGTTCTCCCTAAATAAAGATCTAATTCTCTTTTAAAAGCTGTTATCGAATCGGCATCCACCACCTTTTCAGGCAATGCATTCCAGATTCGAACAACCTGCTGAGTGAAAACATTTCTCCTCAGCTCCCCTCTGCTTCGTTTTGAAACTTTTTAAAATCTGTGACCACGAGTCACAGATTCTCCCACCAGTGGAAACAGTTTTTCCTTATTCACTCTGTCGAATCCCCTCATGATTTTATAAACCTCTATTAGGTCTCCTCTCAACCTTCTCTGTTCTAAAGAGAATAAACCTGGCCTATCTAGCCTTTCCCCATAACTGAAGTCCCTCGATCCTGGTACCATTCTAGTAAACCTTCTTTGTACCCTTTCCAATGCCTTAACATCCTTTCTATAGTGTGGTGACCAGAATTAGACACAGTACTCCAGCTGAGGCCAAAGTCCTATAGAGGTTAGTCAGCACTTCCTGACTTTTGTATTCTATACCCCTATTTATAAAGCCTAGTAACCCATATACCTTCTTAACGGCTTTGTCTACCTGTCCTGCGACTTTCAAAACAAATCCCAGGTCTCTCTGTTCCCTCACACCCCTTAAAATTGTACTATCTAGCCTATATTGCCTCCCCTCATTTCTTCTCCTGAAATGTATCACCTCACACTTCTCTGCATTAAACTTCATCTGCCATGTGTCATATAAAACATTCAGGCAGTTTTGGATACAACATCAACAAAATTGCACGTATATAGCGCCTTTCACGTCAGGAGGACGTCCGAAAGCGCTGAACTGTCAGGTCGGGATCCAAACGGGGGGTGGGTGGGGAGAGGGTCGGTATAGGGGGAAGGGGAAGGAGAGGGGGAGAGGGGGAAGAATTAGGGGGGAAGCTGAAGGCGCGGTCGAAGAGGAAGGTCTTGAGACCGGCTTTGAGGGAGGAAAGGGAGGAAGCGAGGGGGAGGGGCTGCGGGATGGAGTTCCACAATGTGGGAGCAGAGAGGCTGAGAGCCCGGCCACCGATGGTTGGGGGGTTAGGGCGGTGGATGTGGAGCAGGCCTGAGGCTGCTGAGCGGAGGGTGTGGGCGGCTGATAGGGGGACAGTAGGTCAGAGAGATAGGCGGGGACAAGGCCGTGAATGGCCTTGAAAGTGAGGATGAGGATCTTGAATTGGATCCTCTGGGGGATGGGGAGCCAGTGGAGACGGGCGAGGGTGGGAGTGATCGCGAAGCCCGGTACGGGAGAGAACACGAGCTGCAGAACCCACATAGCTTGGCATTGAGTTTGCTGTGGCATGTTTTCCTGTTAGGGCTTTGGCTGCAGGGTTAACAGCAGATGACTCCCCGACCTCGGTGACTGATCTGCTCTTCCAGGTCCTGCTGATGAGCCAGGCTGGGCTGTGCCGTCATCAGCAGTTAAAGAGATCCCTGGATACACTGCGGACCCGCCTGGCTCTAGAACCAGACGAGGATGGCTTGATTCCAACATTCCATTGCCAAACACGTACACCCAAACAGCCAGTTCAGCTCCAAGGAGACCCCATTTACCCCTCCCCAAGAAGATAGTAACCACAATAGTCTGTGGTGTGTGTGTATATACTGAATACACAATATATATACAGTATGTGTGTGGCTGGGTTTGATTCTTAAAGCTTTATTTTGCTCACTATTTCTCTCTAGCTCTCACTAATCTTACATGGTGTATGTAAGATGGATTTGTCAGTAATTGCTTCAAGGACACAGCGCTGCCAGGATTTAGTGAGATTTGTAGTCAGTAAACCATTGCGTCACAGCAGCTTCTCACACTGAAGGGTGATCTCTGTGACCCAAATATTCACGTGAAATTTAGGAAAGAAATTGTCAGCAGATTCAGTCAGGAGGGGAAGGTGGAGCACAAGGCAAGAGCTTGTTTTGTCTCTAACCTGATTCATTTTAATGTCAAAGTGTGGAAATGAGGAACAAAGTAGCATTCTGTCTTTTGTGCTCTCTCACTAAATTGCATTCCCTCTCCCTCATTTGTTCCCTCTCTCCCGCTCTCACTCGCCCTTTCTCATCCTATCTCTCTCTCTCTTGCTCAGATCCATTCTGCCTGTGTGTGTTTGCACTCTGACACTTGTACTCTCCGTTGCAATATAGAAGATGTGGAAATGGCGCTGCCGATGCTGAGAGGAACGAAAGCAGAAACATGCGAGAATGTGGGAGTGAATCCTTTAATACCAGCCGATACTTTATTGTGAATGTACAACGGTCTGAGAAATAAACTTCAGGCAAATTCACTTCCCAGGCACAGAGAGAAATGCTAATGTTTATCCATCTTTCCGTCACGCCGCCAGCCAACCTCAATGCCAAGGGGTTGACACCTGCTCAGGCCACATGTTGCACTACTCCCAAGCCTGGCGTCGTCTAACAGGAAAGCAGCAATGGAAAGCAGCAATGAACTGAGCCTCAGTTTGTGCAGGAAAAAGAAGCTGTGATTGAGCCTGGGCTTCACTGGTGATCCGTGCCGATACAGCTCTCCAACCCAGAATGTCTGCCCGATTCTGTAGAAACTCCGCTGCCCTTCCACCATATCTTTTCATGTTTCCTTTTTCAAATATTTGTCCAATTTGCTCTTCAAAGCCAGTAAACATTTCTGCTTCTGCCACAGTCGGGTTGTGTGTGTGAGAGTGTGTTATAGTCACACCTCTGCGATGCTCACTTTCATGCTTTTAGAACCATAGCAATCTGTTTAATCGATTCTATTTGTGTTGGTGTTTGAACATAGGAATTAGAAGCAAGAGCCCCATTCAGCCCCTCGAGCCTGTCACACCGTTCAATAATATCATGGCTGATCTTCTAATCTAACTCCACCTGCCCGTCTTATCCCCATATCCCTTAATCCCTCTATTCATTAGAAATTGATCAATCTCAGTCTTGAATATGTTCAAGGACCGAGTATCCACAGCCTTCTGGGGTAGAGAATTCCATGAATTCACTATGTCCTTTCTTAAATAAAGAGACCAAAACTGCACACGATACTCTAGGTGCGGTCTCACCAGAGCCCTATACAGTTGCAGCAAGACTTCCCTACTCTTATATTCTAACCCCTTTGCAACAATCACCAACACAGTTGCTTGCTGTACCTGCAAACTAACGTTTTGTAACTGGTGTACAAGAACACCCAAATCCCTCTGAACACTATCTAGTCTCTCCCCCTCTAGAAAATAATCCGCTTTTCTGTATTTACTACCTAGGTGAATAACTTCACACTTCCCCACATTATATTTCATCTGCCACCTTCTTGCCCCCTCACCTAGCCTATCTGTATCCTGTTGCATTCTTTTGGTGTCATCCTCAGAGCTTACTCCCCCACCTAGGTTTGTATTATTAGCAAATTTAGATATTTTATGTCCTCATCCAGATCATTGATGTAAATAGTTGTGGCCCAAGCACTGATCCTTTTGACACTCCACTAGTTTGTTCTTCTTGTTCTACTAATGATTACCAGTTCCCTGTTCATTCCACCCAAACCCTCTAATATCCTATACATGTCCCAATGTAATTCTCTTTTGTGGCTAAATTGTTCATTTATTTTACAATAAAATTATTATGAAAGTGATTGTATAAGATCAGGGCTAACTCACCTGTTCGCTAACTTTGCGCATTTACTAGAATAATCTGAAAAGCAAAAGGTCACTTTAGTAGTCAGATAAATTACAAATCACACTAAGACTTAATATGTGCATCAGCTGCTAACAGAAAAGTGTAACAGCAACGACGACAATAAATGACATTATTGTCACAAATATGACAAATGCTACAAATATACCATCAATTTTCCTACTCTTCTTCATCCTGCCCCGATCCCTCCCCCCACTGCCGTTGTCCCTACCTAACTGTACAGCGCCTTGAGACGTCCTCTCGACATGAAAGGTGTTATATAAATGTAAGTTTTGATTGATTGATTGATTGATTGACATGTATAGAGCGCCTTTCACGTTGGGAGGATGTAATAACATCACATGTAATATCAGAGTTTATGTGTATGAACTAATCATGATCTGTGCTTCAGAATCAACAGGTTCAGGCCCCACACCAAGAGTTTAAAATCACCAATCTTGGCTGGCACTATACACTGGTACTGTGCACCCACTAATCTGGACTGGAGGAGGTGCCGGCATTCTACTGAAGCGTTAAATTGAGGCCCTATCTGCCCTATCCACCCCATGGCTCCATTGGAAAAGAGAGACAGTTTCTCCCAGTAATACCCCAGATAACATTGGTCTTTCACTTCATGGCTGTTAATGGGTCATTGCTGAGTGCATATTGTCTGCCATGTTTGCCTAAAAACACAGTCACTACACTTTACAGTAAAATCCTGTGAAGCACTTTGATGTTTTGACCACGTGATAAGGCATGACGTCAAACGGAAGGATTATTATTATCATTTAAGACCAACTCACACTGCTCTGTATCAAACAGCTTGCCTTCCGATTAGAAAAAGTGATTGAACACAATAAACCTCTCTTTTAGAGACAGAAACAAATAGCCAAGATCCTAAATACTGCCTAGAATAGCCCTGTGTGAGTGTGGATATCGAGTGAAGATGGGATCAGTGTTCAGCTGCAAAGTTCCCATATTTGGATAACCTGTGAACACTCAGGAATATGGTTCATTAATGTTGACTTTGGCGAGATACAGCATTCTATGATTCTATATCCTGTGGAAGAAAAAATAAATCAACTGCTTTCAGGAGAAAAGTGATAACCAGCCTTTGATCGTACTCACACTCTGATATTACATGTGATGGTCCATTTGAGGTTGCTACGTATCAGTGTGGGCTGAAGGTATGAAGTTTTCTTCAGTGAACAAGGCTGCAAGTTTTTCCATGTTAATGCTTTTACTCTTAGCTTGGCTCTTCTCCAAAGTTGAGCCCATAAGGAGTTTATTTTGACAGAAAGTAAATTACTTCTTTGATCCTCTGAAAAATAAAGTGCAAATTAAAAGTAAAACATCAGATTAGAACATAAAATTCAGGCAGCCTGAAATTAAGGTAAAAAGGAATCTGTCACAGAAAATGAACTTTCTCTTCCCCAGTCAGCCCCAGTGAGAACACCGCTGTTTGTTTCAGATTTATTGTATTAACTCAAATTTGGGATTTTTTAATGAGTTCATTATTACTGTGTGTCTGTATGTGTGTGTGTCTGTGTTTATCAATTCTCTAAACCAACATCTCCACATCTCAGCAATTTAACATTTGATATACTGTATTCTCTATATTAATCTGTGCACAAATTGATAACAACTGTAACATTCTGTATACTTGTACATCCAACTCTGTAAAGTTTTAGATTAACAAACTTAAGAAGGAACCAATTTCACAGCTTCCATTTACAGGAACATTTTAAATAAACATAAAAACGTGTAGCTCCACTATCTATGTCTTTGATTTAAGAAATACAAACATAATCAAATTAAGAGAATTCAGAATGAAGATGTCACCAAGTGATGCTCACATGTATTTTGCCATTTGCCCATCAATAATAATAATCCTTGCATTTGATATAGCACTTTACATGTCTTTCAGACATTGTATAATTCACTGGACAAAGTGATAGAAGAATGTTTACAATTATTCACCAGATGGCATGTAGGATTTATTTGAGTTCAGGTAACTAACATTTTCCTGTCCAATATCCACTATATGAATGATAATCTGAATAAGTGAAGCATTGGCACATTGTGTGTTTAATAAATTTAGATGGTTTAGTTGTTAGTTGGACAGAAAATGTTAGTTCCGTGAAGGGAAACAAATCCTAGAAATTATTATCTGGGGATATAATGTATAGTTTGGGATGCAACATGTCAAGCAACTGCCAGGATGGTGGAGATGAAATAGATGGACTTGACGTTGTCAAATGGGATATTTGAGATGTTTAGCTGGTTTGATTCATGGTAATCTGTGGGAAATGGAGGATGAACAAAATGTACTATTTTTCCCCAAATCCAACCATATAACATCACCTTGGGATGTCCGCCTGATATGACAGGCGCTACACAAGTATAATTTTGTTGTTGTTGATTGTGACCAACATATTTCCAATCCCAGTGACAATCCCATCAATAAAACTGTCCATTCATTTCACTGCTGTTTCTGGGACATATTGCTATGCTTGTGGGACATTGCTATGTTTGTGCAAAAACTGACTGTCACGTGCATCTACAAAGTACTCAGGAAATCCAGTGAATTGCTTTGAGACCTAAAAGTTGATCGGTCGGTCGGTCGGTCGGTCGGTCAAAACTTACATTTATATAGCGCCTTGCACGTGGAGAGCACGTCCCAGTCAGGCAGGGACAAGAGCAGGGGGGGGGGGGGTCAGGGCAGGATGAGAGAGAGCAGGAAAGCCAACTGTGTATTTGTGGGTGAAACGCAGCAGCCAAATTGCGCACAGCAGTGTCCCACAAACAGAAGTTGGGACCAGGGGAGAAAGGGAGAAAAGAGGGTCTGGGGGGAGAGGGAGAGAAAGGTGGGGTGGGGTAAGGTCAGGGAGGAAGAGGGGGGGAGAAAGGGGGGTAAGGGAGAGAGGCAGGGAAAGGTGGGTGGGGAGCAAGACCTGTGAGAAAGTGGGGTAGGAGAGAAGAGGAAAAGGGGGGAAAGGGAGTGAGGGAAGAAGAAGAAGAGGGGGGGACAGGCAAGGGGGCAGGGGGAGGAATCAACAACAATAAACAACAAAAAAAACAATAAACAACGAAAGCAATAATATTAACAACAAATACAATTTGATGCATCAAATGCAGGGATTATTTTATTATGTCACTGCTAATGACAAGCTAGCATTGCTCCACAATCTGTCCCTGAGCTCCTGGAAGGAGATTCGCCCCAACTAAGATATGTATAAACTATGTAAATTGAATCACATTGAAATTGGCAACGTCTATAGGCAATTTAATTGAAATTAATAATTTCAATTATAAAACTGCCTGTGTGTATATGTAAGGTGTATTTGGGTGCCTCCTGTGGGGGTGGAGGGTAAGGTTACAAAACAAAACAAAAATAAACATGTTTTATTTTAATTTCATTTGTTGGTTTGCAACAAAAAATATATTTAAAATCTGTATTGATCTGTTTTCTAGGAAAGTTCTCCTGAGAATTATTATTATTGATAATAATAATAATCTTTGCACGTGAGATAGCACAGGGTTCCTACATACTAATAGGTATACAGAAACATGTGGAGTCAGGAAACTTGCCCCACATTTCACTCTCCTTGGGAATCAAACTCAGGTCCCTCGCTTGCAAGGCAAGTGCTCTAACTATTGAGCTACAGGACTCCACATGCCAAAGCACAAAGTACATTACCTTCCTGGTGACGTGGTGGGGGCGCATTTCTGCACGTCTCCCATCGAGCTGCTGTTAACTTGTTCTGAGAACCTGTTAAGAGAATCAGTTTTCAGAATCTTTCTCACAAAACAAGCAACACCCCTGCCCCCGACTATCCACAGAACACAAACGGCGGGCGGGCGGGCGGGCGGGCGGGCGGGCGGGCGGGCGGGCGGCGGCAGGATAACTTACACTGGTTGAACCTTGTTGCAGAATCTGCGACGCAAGATAATTGCCAGAGTGCTGATGACCATGATAGTGGTGCACATGATGTCGCCCCATCACCAACCAAATCACAACTAAAATTTGCAATTCATAGCAGCAGCTACAGAGCCAGCGATTGCCAGACACTGCAGTGACCAGCAGCACCAGGGAAAGGACAAGACTTATTTTTGTCAAGCTTAGCGATCCAATAATACTGATTAAGATAAGATGCAATGAAGGACAGGGGGTTATACATCTGCCAAGGCTCCAAGTCAATCATTATTACACAACAAGGAAGGAAGAAATGAGTGGGGGATGCAAAGACTGGGGATGGTGCAGCATTAATTCACCTCTAAGATGCAAATTCCAAATAGAAACTTTATATAAATCGGACTGACAGGAAGGGTCACAAAGTGCCAGCTTAAAGATGGGATTCAGAGTAATCTGTGAGATATAACAAGTTATCAGAGAATTGAATTTCAGTTATCAGAGAACTGAAAACTCAGCTAAATTAACTGAGAACTTTTGAGATTTTGTGTGAAACAGAACTAGTTTTACCTCCTCATTATTTGGCCTGTATTTAATAAATAATAATAATCCTTGCATTTTGATATAGCACTTTTCATGTCTTCTAGACGTCTCAAAGCTCCACAGAATATACTGCAAAGTTAATTGACACTATATTTTGTGGGGAAAATATTTACAGACATCTCTTCACCTACCGCATCACATACCATACATGAACTCAACAATCTCATTAGCCCTGATCATAGTAAAAATCTCAAAATGCTTAATTAATTATCATTAAATTAATTACGCCTTTTGCCTAGTAAAATGCCATGAACATCCATGGAATGAATGAATGTTTAATCTGCAGGATTGTTGACCACAAGGATTTCAGAACAACAGCAGGAACAACAAAATTACACTTGTATAGCACCTTTCACGTCAGGAAGACATCCCAAGGCGCTGAACAATCAGTGTTTCAGACCTGAGCTGGGGTCCGGGGTCGGGGAGGGTAGAGGGAAGGGAGGGGAAAGGTTGACTGATGGACTGGTCGAAGAGGAAGGTCTTGAAGCGGGACTTGAAGGAAGGCAGAGGGATTGCAGGATAGAATTCCAATGGTTGGGGGCAGAGTGGCTGAAGGCTCGCCCACCAATGGTGGTGTGGAGACATGGAGCAGGCCAGAGCCTGCTGAGTGGAGAATGCGGGCAGGTTGGTAGGGGGTTAGGAGATCACAGAGGTAGAGTGGAGAAAGGCCATGAAGGGCTTTAAATGTGAGGGCTAGGATCTTGAATCCTCTGGGTGATGGGGAGCCAATAGAGAATGGAGGAGATGGGGTCAGCAGTCTGGTGCGGGAGAGGACATGGGCTGCAGAGTTCTGGATTATCTGCAGCCTATGGAGGGAGGAGTTGGGAAAGCCGACAACAGGGCATGGGAAGAGTCGAGCCTGGATGTGATGAAAGCATAAATGAGAGTTACAGTGGCCTGAGGGGTGAGGTAGTGGAGGAGTCGGGCAATGTTACGGAGGTGAGGGAAGGCAGACCAGGTCATGGCTTGGACATGGAGAAAAGACAGTTGAGGAACAAACAAGATACTAGGGAACGGCGATATGGGAATTTTCCGGATATGGATATATCGGTTGGCTCATATCGAGATATACCAAAATACCAATATTTTCAGTTTTTTCGTACTCCGCATGCGCGCGCGCATCAGAGTGCGCGCGCATTCCGGGCCTATCTTCTCAGGAGGTAAATATCTTTCTCTCTCTCTCCATCTCTGTGTTTTTCTGTCTGTGTCTCTTTATGTCTCTCTCTCTCTCTCCTCTCTCACATCCCCCCCATCTCTATCTATCAGTATATTATCACATCCACCCCGTCTCTCCCCCCACCCCCCGCCGTCCCTCTCTCGCACCCCCCACGTCTCTCTCCCCCACCACGCCCCCAGCCGTCTCTTTCTCCCCCCCCCCCCCGTCTCTCTCTCCCTCCCCCCCAGCCGTCTCTCTCCCCCTCCACCCAGCCGTCTCTCTCCCCCTCTCCTCCCCCCCTCGCCGTCTCTCTCTCCCTCCCCCCCCAGCCGTCTCTCTCCCCCTCCCCCCAGCCGTCTCTCTCCCCCTCTCCTCCCCCCACCCGCCGTCTCTCTCTCCCTCCCCCCCAGCCGTCTCTCTCCCCCTCCCCCCAGGCATCTCTCTCCCCCTCCCCCCAGCCGTCTCTCTCCCCCTCTCCTCACCCCCCCCAGCCATCTCTCTCCCCCTCTCCTCCCCCCCTCGCCGTCTCTCTCTCCCTCACCCCCCAGCCGTCTCTCCCCATCCCCCCAGCCGTCTCTCTCACCCTCTCCTCCCCCCCCCCCAGCCGTCTCTCTCCCCCTCTCCCCCCCCCCAGCCGTCTCTCTCCCCCTCTCCCCCCCCAGCCATCTCTCTCCCCCTCTCCCCCCCAGCCATCTCTCTCCCCCTCTCCCCCCAGCCATCTCTCTCCCTCTCCCCCACAGCCGTCTCTCTCCCCCTCTCCCCCCCCCCAGCCGTCTCTCTCCCCCCTCTCCCCCCCCCCCCCCCCCAGCCGTCTCTCTCCCCTCTCCCCTCCCCCCAGCCGTCTCTCTCCCCCTCTCCACCTCCCCCCAGCCGTCTCTCTCCCCCTCTCCTCCCCACCCCCAGCCGTCTCTCCCCCTCTCCTCCCCCCCCCCCCAGCCGTCTCTCTCCCCCCCACCCCCAGCCGTCTCTCTCCCCCTCTCCCCCCCCCCCAGCCGTCTCTCTCCCCTCTCCCCCCCACCCAGCCATCTCTCTCCCCCTCTCCACCTCCCCCCAGCCGTCTCTCTCCCCCTCTCCTCCCCACCCACAGCCGTCTCTCTCCCCCTCACCCCCCCCCACCCACAGCCGTCTCTCTCCCCCCACCCCTTGCATACCTGTATATTGTATTCGAGGACTATGAATACAAGATGGCGGCTTTGCACCTCGGTCTGTGCATTGTGTATAGAGATGAGCATTCTGGGTCTTGTAGTTCAGTGTGCTCGCATCCTGATTTTTTACCTCAATATATCGTTTTTCGATATATCGGTATTTTTAAAATGTCTATATCGGCATATCGATATGAAAATCATATCGGGTTTTAGCGATATACCGATATATCGCTGTTCCCTACAAGATACCAAGGTTCCTGTCTGGCTTGGTGAGGTTGAGTGAGCAACATGGAGGTTGATGCTGCCAGTCCCTGGTATGTGAAGGCGCTGGCGTGAGCCAATCAAGAATGTCTCAGTCTTGTTGACTTTCAACTGTAGAAAGTTAGTTCTCATCCAGGACTGATGGATGTCTGACAGCAGTGGTCCTGGAGTCGAGGGTAGAGGCAGAAAGATAAGAGTTAGGTGTCATCCACATACAAATGGAAGTTGACGCCATGTCCTCAGATGTCACTAAGGGGAGCATGTAGATAATGAAAAGGAAAGGGCCAAGGACAGAGCCCTGGGGGACACCACATGTGACAGTTTGGGGGCTGGAGGAGAAGCCGTTAGTGGAGACGGTGACAAAGTGGAGTCGGTGAGAAAAGTAAGAATCAAACTAGGCAGGGCCATGATGATTGAGCTGGAAGGTGAGACGGTGTAGGAGAATGGAGCAGTCGATAGTGTCAGAGATGTTGAGGAGGACAAGGAGGCAGAAAGAGCCTTGATCACAGATGTTTAGAATGTCATTCCTTACATAGCAATGAGAGATTGTTGATGGGGCAGTAGCTGAAGAGTAGGTATGGGTCTAGGAAACTTTTTTTCAGGATGGGAGTGATGATAGCTGTTTTTAGAGGGGTGGGGTCAGTGCCGGTGGACAAGGAGAGGTTGATGATGTCGGTTAGGTGGGAGGCTAGGAGGTGGAGCTGCGAGATGAGGCGGCAGGTATGAATGAGTTTGAGGGAGTGGTGGTGGGTTTAATTTTGGAGTAGGTGGAGGTGAGGGAGGAGGGAGAGATAGGGTCTGGATCTTCAAGATCCTCACCCTTGTTTTCAAATCCCTTCACCCCTCTGCACCCCCCTACCTCTCTGATTTCCTCTCACCCCAACCCAGCACCCGCTGCCTTCGCTCCTCTGGCCTCCTCCATGTCCCCCGAGTCCTCCGCTCCACCCTTGGCGGCCGTGCCTTTAGCCACTACACCCCAAAGCTCTGGAATTCCCTTCCTCACTCCCTTCCCCTCGCCCCCTCTCTTCCCAGTTTCATGTCACAGCTGAAGACCTTTCTCTTCAACCGCACCTTTGGTCACCTTTCTACCCCTGGCTTGGTCCCTGGATCTGTTATTGTGAAGCGTTCTGAGATGCTGTCTGGGGTGGAGGGCACTATATAAATCGAAGTTATTGTTGTTGTTGTAGTCACACACCAACAGACAATACAATAACAAAATGACATTTGTAGGGAGGACATCCCAAGGCACTGGTCAGTCAGTGTTTCGGAACTGAACTGGGCTCGGGATCTTAGAGGATGGTGGGGGCTTTGAAGTTGATCACATGTACACACACACACAGAGATTATACACACACAGACTGTGAACCTATCACCCCATTCTCACCCTACTCCCTTGTCAAACGGAGGATTCAATTCTAAATTCTGATCCTCAGCCATAAAGCCCTCCATGGCCTCGCCCCACCCTCTGAGATCTCCTAAAGCCCCTATCAACCTGCCCGCCCCCTCCACTCAGCTGGCTCTGGCCTGCTCCATGTCCCTAGACCCATCTGCCTCAGCTTTGAGGGATGAGCCTTCAGCCACTCTGGCTCCAACCTCTGGAACTCCATCTCACAGTCCCTCTGCCTCTCCCCCCCCCCCCCCCCCCCCCTCCTTGGCCTCCTTCAAGTCCCACCTCAAGACTTTCCTCTTCGAAGGTTGCATTGGTCTCCCCAAATCCCCTCCACCCTCCCTACCCCAGCGCGGGTCTGAAACAGTGATTGTCCAGCAGGGCCTTGGGATGTCCTCACTATATGAATGGCCCTATGGCTATATAAATGTGAGTTTTGATTGATTGATTGATTGATTATACACACACACTGTCGTCACACACAGACTGTACACACATAGACTATAGTCTCAAAGATTATACACATACACACTGTAGTCACACACACACACACACACACACACAGACAGACCAGCTCACTGCCCCCCCCCCCCCCCCACCTCCTCTCCTCTGGATGAGACGCTGGGAGCGGCTCCGCGGGGGCAGCGGGTGATCAGCTCACGGCACCGGGAGGCTGCCCCCCCCCCCCCCCCCCCCCACTGTCGGTTTGGCCGAGATGGAGATGGAGGACACCGCGGGGCGGGGAGACCAGGATCGCCATCTGACCGACACGGAGCGAGACCTGATCCTGCAAACCTGGAGCCGCGTCTTCAGCAGCTGCGAGGAGGTGGGAGTCCGGGTCCTCATCAGGTACTGGAATGGCGGCCCGGGAGAGGCTGGCTGGGGCGGCGGGGACCCGACCGGGAAACCCAGCCGGTAACCATCCCAACACCAGCCCAGGCACAGGGACAGAGACACACAGATAGACTGTGTGTGACAGAGAGAGATCGGGAGTGACAGGGAGAGTGACACAGAGAGAGAGAGAGGGACGAGGAGTCACAGGGAACTTCCCCGCCCTGGACTCAATGAGAGATCGGTCCACCCCCACAACCAGCCCTCCCCCCCACAACCAGCCCCCCCACACCACACCACCCCCACAACCAGCCCTCCCCCCCCCACGACCAGCCCCCCCCCCCCCCACAACCAGCCCTCCCCCCCCACAACCAGCCCCCCCACACCACACCACCCCCACAACCAGCCCCCCCCCCCACAACCAGCCCCCCTACACCACCCCCACAACCAGCCCCACAACCACCCCCACAACCAGCCCCCAGCCCCACAACCAGCCCCCCCCCCACACCAGCCCCACAACCAGCCCCCACCCCCCACACCACCCCCACAACCAGCCCCCCCCCCACACCATCCCCACAACCAGCCCCCCCCCCACACCACCCCCACAACCAGCCCCCCCCCCCACACCACCCCCACAACCAGCCCCCCCCCCACAGTACACCAGCCCCTCCCCACAGTACACCAGCCCCCCCCCACAGTACACCAGCCCCCCCCGCCCCCCACAGTACACCAGCCCCCCCCACCCCCGCCCACAGCACACCAAAACCCCCATCTCTCCACCCCTACACCACACCAGCCCCCCCACCTACAGCACACCAGCCTCCCCTACACTAGCCCAGGCTCCCCACCCCCAGAAAACAGTACAACAGAATAATGCTTACGTTTCCATCAATCAATCAAAACTTACATTTATACAGCGCCTTTCACGTGGAGAGGACGTCCCAAGGAGCTGTACAGTCAGGCAGGGACAAGAGCAGGGAGGGAGGGGTCGGGGCAGGATGAAGGAGAGTAGGAAAATTGACTATATTTGTGGGCGAAACGCGGCAGCTAAATTGCGCACACCTGCTTGCCTCCCGACCTGACTGTCCAGCGCCTTGGGACATCCTCCTGAAGTGAAAGGCGCTGATAAGTGTAATTTGGTTGCTGTTGTTGTTGAAAGGGAGTGTGACAGAAAATGACAGGGAATGTGACAGTCAGTGTGACTGAGTGTGACAGGGAATGAGAGTAGGATGGATTGTATATATTCAATCCCCCAAAGGATCTGTTTGAAGATCTGCCCCACCATCCCCCTATTGTCCCAGTGATGCGACTGTATAGGCCCTGGTGAGACCGCACCTAGAGTATTGTGTGCAGGTTTGGTCTCTTTATTTTAAAAAGGACATACTTGCCTTAGAGGGGCTGCAGTGTAGATTCACTAGGTTAGTTCCTGGGATGAGGGGACTGACCTATGAGGATAGGTTGAATAAACTGGGCCATATTCTCTATGGCTAAAAGAGTACAAAAGAATTAGGGGAAATCTTATTGAAACACATAAGATTCTTGAAGGGATGGATAAAGTAGACACTGAGGGACTGTTTCCCCTGGTAGGAGAATCTATAATCAGGGGTCACAGTCTTAAAATTAAGGGTCAGCCTTTTAGAACAGAGTTGAGGAAACATTTCTTCACTCAGAGGGTAGTGAGTTTATGGAATTCACTACCCCAGAAGGCTGTAGATGCTCAGTACTTGAACATTTTCAAGGCTGAGACTGATAGATTTTTGTTAAAATAAAGGGATTAGGGGATATGGGGATAGGCCAAGTAATTAAAATTAGGTCAGAAGATCAGCCATGATCGTAATGAATGGCGGGGCAAACTGGAGGGGTGCCTATTCCTGGCCTTTCCTGCTCCTAATTCTTATGTTCTTATATGTTCAGGATGTGAACGCTGCTGACCTCTCTGCTTCTCAGATTTTTCAGCAAGTTCCCCTCGGCCAAACAATACTTCAGCCAGTTTCGGCATTTACAGGAGCCACAAGAAATGGAGCACAGCAGTCAGCTGCGGCAACACGCTCGCAGGGTGATGGGAGCCATCAATAGTGTGGTGGAGAAGTTGGACGAACCTGAGCAGGTGCACTCCATCCTCACGCTGATCGGCCGAGCCCATGCCATCAAGCACAAAGTGGATCCTATGTATTTCCAGGTGAGGAAACGCGAGACACTCTCATCTTCAAAATCATGAGCTCTGGCACTTGTGACAGTGTAGATACCTGCGATGATCCACACGTACTGATCCCTCTTCTTCCCTCACTCCATTTCCCCACTTTCTCTCCCCCCTTTTCCCCTTCCCTCCCTCTTCCCTCTTACCCCCCCTTTCTCCCTGATCTTGCCCCCCCACCCACTTTTGCCTCCCTCTCTCCCTTATCCCCGTTTCTCCCACCTCTTCCTCCCTGACCTTACTCCATCCCACCTTTCCCTCCCTCTCCCCCCTTACCCTCTTTTCTCCCTTTCTCCCCCGCCCCCATTTCCACGACTGTTTGTGGGACACTGCTGTGTGCAATTTGGCTGCTGCGTTTAGCCCACAAATATACAGTCGGCTTTCCTGCTCTCCTTCCCCCTTCCCTGACTCCTCCCCTTGCTATCTTTCCTCCCTTTTTCCCCTAGTCCCGCTTCTATGACTGGCTGCGAGACAGAAAGCAGAGAGTTGTGGTGAGCGGCTGTTTTTCAGACTGGAGGGAAGTGTGCAGTGGCGTCCCCCAGGGATTGGTATTGGGACTAGGGTCCGTCTATATGGAAATTTTCCGATTTAGATATATCAATGGGCTCATATTGAGATATACTGAAATATCGATATTTTCGGGTTTTTCGTACTGCGTATGCGCGCGCATTTGGGGTGCGCGCGCATTCGGGGTGCGTGCGTATTCGGGGCCTATCTCCTCAGGAGGTAAATATCTTTCTCTGTGTCTCTCACACTCACTCTCTCCATCTGTGTTTTTCTGTCTGTGTCTCTGTGTCTTTCTCTTCTCTCACATCCCCCCCATCTCTATCTATCTGTATATTATCACATCCACCCCGTCTCTCCCCCCACCCACCCCCACCGCCGTCCCTCTCTCCCACCCCCCCGCCATCTCTCTCCCCACCCCCCCCCACCCCCCCAGCCATCTCTGTCCCCCTCCCCCCGCCCCCCCAGCCGTCTCTCTCCCCTCATCTAGGACTATGACTACAATATGGCGGCTTTGCACCTCGGTCTGTGCATTGTGTATGAGCATTCTGGGTCTTGTAGTTCAGTGTATATCGACTTTTTCGATATATCAATATTTTTGAAATGCCTATATCGGCGTATCGATATGAAAATTATATCGGGTTTTAGCGATATAGTGACATATTGCCGGACCCTAATTGGGACCACTGCTCTTTTTAATATATGTTAATGATCTGGACTTGGGTGTAGGGAGCACAGTTTCCAAGTTTGCCGATGACACTAAATTAGGGAGAATAGTAAATAGTGAGGAGGATAGTAGCCATCTGCACGAAGATATAGATAAAATGGTAGAGTGGGCAGACACAAGGCAGATGAAGTTTAATGCAGAGAAGTGTGAGGTGATACATTTTGGGAGAAGAAATGAGGGGAGGCAATATAGGCTAGATAGTACAATTTTAAGGGGTGTGAGGGAACAGAGAGACCTGGGGATTTGTGTTAGTGACTCTTTGAAGGTGGCAGGACAGGTAGACAAAGCCGTTAAGAAGGCATATGGGATACTAGGCTTTATAAATAGGGGTATAGAGTACAAAAGTCAGGAAGTGCTGACTAACCTCTATAAGTAGGGGCCAAGCCACTGCAGAGAGTCCCAGCTGAGCTACCCTCAAGAGTTGATGCCATTGCAAGAAGAACGTAGAAGACGTTACCGGCATCTGTGGATCCAAACTCTCGCAGCGCTCGCTCATACACATCCCGCAGCTGCAGCATTTTACAGACTTCCTGTGGAGCAAGAGCATCGCAGTTACAACAATAGATTGCTAGATAGGCCAGGTTTATTCTCTCTAGAACAGAGAAGGTTGAGAGGAGACCTAATAGAGGTTTATAAATCATGAGGGGATTCGACAGAATGAATTAGGAAGAACTGTTTCCACTGGTGGGCGAATCTGTGATTCGTGGTCACAGGTTTAAAATAGTTTCAAAACGAAGTAGAGGGGAGCTGAGGAGAAATGTTTTCACTCAGCAGATTGTTCGAATCTGGAATGCATTGCCTGAAAAGGTGGTGGAGGCCGGTTCGATAACAGCTTTTAAGAGAGAATTAGATCTTTATTTAGAGAGAAGCTGTTAGGTTATGGGGAGAGAGCTGGGCAGTGGGATTGAGTTGCTCTTTTCAAAGAGCCGGCACAGACTAGATGGTCCGAATGGCCTCCTTTTATGCCGTAAAATTCTATGATTCTATGAAGCCAGTGTGTCAGGGCGCGTGGGTGAACCAGGGTGGGATAGACTCACAGACCTTGAATCTGCAGTTTGTGGAGGGAAGATTTAAGAAGTTCTTCGAGCAGAGTTGTCATAGTCCACCTGGAATGTGATGAAAGCGTAGATAAAGGTCTCAGCTGAGGGGAGTGGTATTGGCAGATATGGGCAATGTTGTGAAAATTGTGGGATTTTAAAGAACAGAAATGAGAGTCAAACAAGACATGAGATAATGGGAAGGTAAGAGTGAAAACAGGCAACAACAGAACCATGATGGGTTAAGAGGGGAGGTGGTGGAGAACAATAAAGTGGTCCAACAGTGTCAGTCTCAGAGAGGACAAGGGTTTTGAGGAGAGAAGGTTTTTTGAAGGTTGGGTGATGACAGCTGTTTTTGAGGGGTTGAAACTGTGCCGGTGGATTGAGAGTGTTTATAATGTTATATTACTTGGACTAAAAATAGTACCGCATAAGAGATTAATTAAAAAAATGAGAGGCCCACAGTATTAAGGGGACAGTGGCAGTTTGGATTAAGAACTGGCTGAGTGACAGAAAGCAGAGGGTGGTGGTTAATGGGTGTTTCTCGAAATGGAAGGAGGTGTGCAGCGATGTCCCCCAGGGATCGGTATTGGGATCACTGCTCTTTCTAATATATATTAATGATCTGGACTTGGGCATAGAGAGCATTATTTCCAAGTTTGCAGATGATACAAAGTTAGTTAGAGTAGTAAATAGTGAGGAGGACTGTAACCAACTGCAAGCAGACATACACAGATTGGTGGAATGGGCTGACATGTGGCAGATGGATTTTAATGTGGATAAGTGTGAGGTGATACACTTAGGTAGGAAAATGATAGGAGGCAATATAGTCTTGGTAGCTCAATCTTAAGGGGGGTGAATGTACAGAGAGATCTGGGTGTTCAAGTAAGCGAATCATTAAAGGTAGCAGGGCAGGTAGATAAGGCAGTAAAAAAGGCATTTGGTGTACTGAGCTGTATTAGTAGGGGCGTAGAGTATAAGAGTAGTGAGGTTGGGGTTAATCTATACAAAACACTGTTTAGGCCTCAGCTGGAGTACTGCGTCCAGTTCTGGACACCTTACTTCAGGAAGGACATTAAGGCACTGGAAAGGGTGCAGAGGAGATTCACGAGAATGATACCAGGAATGGGGAACCTTAGCTATGAGGACAGGATGGAGAAGTTAGGACTTTTCCCATTAAAGCAGAGAAGGTTAGGCGGGGACTTGATAGAGGTCTTCAAGATCATGAAAGGTTTCGACTCGGGCCAGAGAGGGAAAAGCTGTTTCCATTGGTAGGTGTGTCTGTGACCCGTGGTCACAGTCTTAAGATATCTACCAAAAGAAGCAGAGGGGAGGTTAGAATAAATGTTTTTACTCAGCGAGTTGTTCGAATTTGGAATGATCTGCCTGAAAGGGTAGTGAGGTCTGATTCAATAGCAGCTTTTAAGAGAGAACTGGATAGTAGGGTCCGTCGATATGGAAATTTTCCCTTTTTAGATATATCGATGGGCTCATATCGAGATATACCAAAATATCGATATTTTCGGGTTATCTGTACTGCGCATCCACGCGCAGCGTGCGCGCATTCGGGGTGCGTGCGCCTTCCGGGTGCGTGCGCATTCCGGGTGCGCGCGCATTCGGGGCCTATCTCCTCAGGAGGTAAATATCTTTCTCTCTCTGTGTCTCTCACTCTCTCCATCTCTGTGTTTTTCTATCTGCGTCTCTGTGTCTCTCTCACATCCCACCCATCTCTCTCTATCTGTATATTATCACATCCACCCCGTCTCCCCCCCCACCCCCCCAGCCGTCTCTTTCCCCCTCCCCCCCAGCCGTCTCTCTCCCCCTCCCCCCCAGCCGTCTCTCTCCCCCTCCCCCCCAGCCATCTCTCTCCCCCTCACCCCAAGCCGTCTCTCTCCCCCTCCCCCCCCAGCCGTCTCTTTTCCCCTCCCCCCCCCCCCCGCCGTCCCTCTCCCCCTCCCCCCCGCCTTCTCTCTCCCCCCACCCCCCCCCAGCCGTCTCTTTCCCCCCCCCCCCGCCGTCTCTCTCTCCCCCCCACCCCCGTCGTCTCTCCCCCCCTCCCCCCCAGCCGTCTCTCTCCCCCTCCCCTCCAGCCGTCTCTCTCCCCCTCCCCCCCAGCCGTCTCTCTCCCCCTCCCCCCCCAGCCGTCTCTCTCCCCCTCCCCCCCCCAGCCGTCTCTCTCCCCCTCACCCCCCCAGCCATCTCTCTCCTTCTCCCACCCCTTGCATACCTGTATATTGTATTCGAGGACTGTGAATACAATATGGCGGCTTTGCACCTCGGTCTGTGCATTGTGTATAGAGATGAGCATTCTGGGTCTTGTAGTTCAGTGTGCGCGCATTCCAATTTTTTACCTCGATATATTGATTTTTCGATATATCGATATTTTTGAAATGTCTATATCGGCGTATCGATATGACAATTATATCGGGTTTTAGCGATATATCGATATATCGCCGGGCCCTACTGGATAGATATTTGGGGAGGGCGGGTTTGCAGGGTTATGGGGAGAAAGCTGGTGATTGGGGTTAATGAAAGTGATTTGCTCGGTCAAAGAGCCAGCAGAGACTCAATGGGCCGAATGGCCTCATTCTGTGCCATAACATTCTATGATTCTATGAAAAATCCATTTAAAGTCCTGGACTCTGGCTCACCAATAGTGTCTGGAGGTGAGTCCCACATAACCATTCCAGCTCCCTATAGAAGACAAGGCCACATTTCTGAATGTACCTGAGTGGGTTAGCATGTGACACATTCCTGGGCATGTATATCAAATTCTAACTTTCATTTGACTCTCCTTTCTTTGCTCTTGACTACTGTCTTTGCGATTTTCTTATTCTCAAGCCTACCTTCGTTTCCCTGTGTCTGATTCCCCCCCTCTAGTTATTAAGCGGCGTTATGCTGGAGGTCTTTGTGGAAGATTATGCAGAATGCTTCACCACTGAAGCTCAGAGTGCTTGGAGTCAGTTAATGGCTCTGATTTGCGTGCAGGTGTTAGCAGCTTACACAGAGCTGGGCTGGGCACAGAATTCTTCTGTCTGAGCTGAAGGATGTGATCCTCATATCCACCAAAGACATTAGGCAGTGTTAAGTGATACTTTTGGGAAAGGAGACCTGGCACACAAATCTGTGGATGCGACCAGAACTGTGCCACAACTGTGATGGTGTGATGGAGTCAGAGACACTACTAATGTGACTTATTTGTTATTTGTTTCTTTGAGTCAGTATTTATTCTGCAGCGTATTCCAGTGTTTGCTACAATATAGCACTATGTGGTGTCATTATTGAATACTGAACTATAATCGTGATAATTTAACACATTTATAAGTTATTAAAAAGTCTTATTTTCATCAACGCTCCTCACACCCCAGCCTGGGTTAGATGTGCAGAGTTAAATGATGCATTACGGTGTGAATGAGTCTATTGACACTCAGAGTATGTGTGTTTATGTGTGTGTGTGTGAATGAGCCTAACAACAGCTGTCTGTGATCAAGTCCCCCACTTGGTGCTTGATGTTTCTAATGTGAGTAAATCTCACCTTTTTATAAAATAGAACATTTAGTGTCTTGTTTGAACTTCAAGGCAACAAATCCCTTTAAATAATATTTCTGTAGAACTGTTAAATTGAATTAAGATACTCATGGCCTTGTTGGTGTTTTGATTTTTGTTACAGTTACTAATTGTGTTTTATTGTTCATGGTAAAAGAACCAGATTTGCCAACCATCAGGACCTCAGTATGTGTTTCCAACATGTTTTTCCTCCCTCACCTGCTCTCCACTGCACACCTGAATCCAAATCCTGTTACTTAAATATCATTTCTAAATATTCCTCAAGATTAATGGAAAATCTTTGTTGTGGTTGCCATAGAAACCTTTACCGAGGGCATTATAATAAACTATGTTACAGTTTGAGCAAATGTTTCAATATATCTATTAAACATATTTCATTGATACAATGAAAGCCCGTTTATCCGGCACCCGATCAACCGTAACTTCCGTATAACCGGCATCACAAAAAAAAGGTCCACATTCGATTAACCGGAATTTATCTGGAAAAATGCATTGAAATTTTTATTTTTATTTTCAGCTGAATATCTGGCACACGCTTTAACCGGCATTAGCCAGGTCGCAAGGGTACCGGATAAACGGGCTGTTACTGTACTTCACTCCATATGCGTTTATGTATTCACTGACAGACACATCCATAATATTTATAAACATCTGTATACACACATCTAATATCTACACCGACAATAAATGTTCACATATATATAAGCACAGGTACCACCAGTGCACACAAAAATATGCATATATACACAAACACATATACTGTATATCCATATACAGACACGAACATAATGTCTTTTTGTTCTGGATGTTGAAGGTGTTTCTGCCCATTTCCAAACTCTTCCGTTTGCTGTTTTCTTTAGAAAATGTTTTAAACTCAGCGCCTTGGGGAGAAAGTGTTTGACGAAGCTTTACAGATAGTGAAATAACTTGCGTTCATATAAGAACATAGAAAATGCTAGACAAAAAGAGACTATGGCCCATCTAGTTTTTCTTCCACCTTTCTGGCAGTTGCATTGTCATATGTCTCAAACTACCTGTCTCACCATATCCCATAATGTTATTTCCTAAAAGAAAACTATCACCATGGAGAGGTGGAGATGGAGGTAGTTGCTCAAGGTTGGAATCCTGCTGAAGCCCAGCACCATCCCAATGATTTATACAGTGGCATGGTTACCCCTCTATCTTGGCTTGCTATTGATCTTTTGATATATCCAAACATCTGGTTTGCTCTACTCACTGCCACAGCATTGTTGGTAGAGATTCAATTTATTGTCAATCAGGATCCCCCAGGTCCTCTTTATTTTCCATACATATTTACATTTCACCACATTGAATTTCATCTGCCATCGATCTGCCTAATTCCCAAGTATGTTCCCAAGTATAGCACCCCTCACATAGGGTAGCAGAGCCATGGGCAATGCCACTTCCTTGTGTGGAAAAAAGTTAATGTTAAAGGGCTTTGGCAAAGAGCGGGGCAATGTGATGAGAGCAGAAGGTTCCAAGAGGGAAGACAGCATGGCACTGATCATTAGTCTTCTCTTCTGCTGTAAACTCTCCGTGATGCTTGGATTCAATGAGTCAATTCCACCCCAGACACTTTCTCACCAGGTACCTTTGTTTATCATTCCAAATGTGATTTGTGGGGTTTTGTTCTTAAATAAACTTCACCTGTGATTTTGTGGAATCTGACATTTTCGTCTGAATATTTACATATCTATACAAAATTATACTGCTCTTGCACACACTTGAACCCATGTTTACAACAGTTCAGTGATGTGATAGACAGAGATAGACAGATAGAGGCAGATAGATAGAGGTGGACAGCACCATGGAGAGGTGGAGATGGAGGTAGTTGCTCAGAGTTAGAATCCTGCTGAAGCCCAACACCTTCCCAAATCAGATTGTACCCAATAATATAAATACCATTTCAAGACTTTAAAAAGTTAAAGTTAAAAAGGGTATCAATAAATCTCTTGCCTTAAAAATTACAACCAATAAAGTGTAGAATTGACAATTGTTGCTGGAATATGGCCTTGTAATCAGGACAACCAGGCAGGCTGCTGTTCTGAGGGAGTCAGCCTGTAATGTCAGTGTGGACATTGGACACTTTTTAGGGTTAAGAATCTGCTCCTGATAATTCACTGAGAATTTCTGGTCAGGAATGCATTGCCAGAGAAGGTGGTGGAGGCTGATTCGATAACAGCTTTTAAAAGAGAATTAGATCTTTATTTAGGGAGAACAGGGCTATTAGGTTATGGGGAGAGAGCTGGGCGGTGGGATTGAGTTGCTCTTTTCAAAGAGCCGGCACAGACTAGATGAGCCGAATGGCCTCCTTTTGTGCCGTAAGATTCTATGATTCTATGAAAGCCAAGTGTTCCCTCAAATCTGTTGAAAGCATTTAAGCAACACAAATGATAAAGTTGACCAGAGAATGCCAGTGCAGCAATGAGACAATAAACAACAACAACAAAATTGCACTTATATAGCGCCTTTCACATCGGGAGGACGTCCCAAAGCCCTGAACAGTCAGGTCGGGACCCGAGCGGGGTGGGGGAGGGGGAGGGTCGGGGTAGGGGGAAGGGCAAGGAGAGTGGGAGAGGGGGAAGAGTTAGTGGGGGAGCCAAAGACGCGGTCGAAGAGGAAGGTCTTGAGACCGCCCTTCGCGGAGCAGGCCTGAGTCTGCTGAACAGAGGGTGCAGGCATCAGAGAGATAGGAGGGGGCAAGGCCATGAATGGCTTTGAAAGTGAGGATGAGGATCTTGAATTATTTCCTCTGGGGGATGGGGAGCCAGTGGAGCCGGGCAAGGGTGGGAGTGATGTGTAATAAACAGGTGAGAACGCCTGCCCTGATGCCTACTTTGTGATAATGAAGGATGTCCATCCCCACACTGGAATCTGTTTGATTCTGATAGGAATCATGCTGAAGTGTAAGGGTTGTTTCTGAGTTGTGCTCAAAACTCAGACCTCATCCTACCAAACTGCAGAGAAAATTGGGAAAATAGCCAGGTTCTGGGACAGAAGTGGAAATGGTAACATGGATCTTGGTGGGACAGAATTACATCAACAACAAACAATAACACAATTACATTTGTATAGAGAGGATGTTCCAGGGGGCTGGACAGAGTATTTCGGACACAAGTGGAAGTCCCAGGGCGTCCCAACACCCAAAGGCATCTCTTACCCCACACTCAACTGTGCCTCTCTCATGGAGTTAAACCTTTCAAGAGCAAGGCTGCCACTTCTCTCAGAGCAGACTGTATATCTGTCTAACATTACAATCCAGGGAAGCTACACATCATAGATAATATTCCATGACAGGACTGAGAGCAGCATTGAGCTGGCCTTTGATCTTGGACGTCCACTCTCCTTTGTTTAATCTGCAAATTTAATCTGTACCTAAACAGGTTGCACTTAGAATTTGGCCCGAATGTAATAAATTTGATGCCTATGGAATTTCTCACAGCTTTGGCACAAGGCCAAGTTAGTAAGGAGAGCTCCAACACTGCAACTCATACACAGTGAGTGTCCTGTACAGATCCCCAGGCCCCCCTCCCCACCTCCCAGGCCCCCCTCTAACCCCAAGTCCCCCCTCTAACCCCCAGGCCCCCCTCTTTCCCCCCACCCAGCCCCCCTCTAACCCCCACCCCCCCAGGGAGCCCCCTCTACCCCCTGCCCCATGTGACCCCTCTACCCCCCCCAGGCCCCACCTCTCCCCACCCCCCCCTCCCAGGCCCACCCTCTACCCTCCCCCACCCCACCCCAGGCACCCACTCTCAACCCCCCCCCCTTTACCCCCTCTTCCCCCAGGCCCCCGCTCTAGCTCCCCACCCAGGCCCCACCCCCTCTATCCCCCCCATACCCCAGGACACCCTCTCTCTCCCCAGCCCCCCCTTTAACCCGCCCACCCCAGGTCCTCCTCTCCCTCCCCTCCCCCAGGCCCTTGTCTACCCCCCTCCCCAGGCCCCTCGTCTCCCCCCCACCCCAGGCCCCCCTCTACCCCCCTCCACTCCAGGCCCCCCCTCTGCCCCTCCCCCAGGCCCCCCCTCTGCCCCTCCCCCAGGCCCCCCCTCTGCCCCTCCCCCAGGCCCCCCCTCTGCCCCTCCCTCAGGCCACCCACCCCTCCCTCTCCTCAGGCCCCGCCCCCACCCTCTCCTCAGGCCCCTCCCCCACCCTCTCCTCAGGCCCCTCCCCCACCCTCTCCTCAGGCCCCTCCCCCACCCTCTCCTCAGGCCCCTCCCCCACCCTCTCCTCAGGCCCCTCCCCCACCCTCTCCTCAGGCCCCTCCCCCACCCTCTCCTCAGGCCCCTCCCCCACCCTCTCCTCAGGCCCCTCCCCCACCCTCTCCTCAGGCCCCTCCCCCACCCTCTCCTCAGGCCCCTCCCCCACCCTCTCCTCAGGCCCCTCCCCCACCCTCTCCTCAGGCCCCTCCCCCACCCTCTCCTCAGGCCCCTCCCCCACCCTCTCCTCAGGCCCCTCCCCCACCCTCTCCTCAGGTCCCTCCCCCACCCTCTCCCCCAGGTCCCTCCCCCACCCTCTCCTCAGGTCCCTCCCCCACCCTCTCCTCAGGCCCCTCCCCCACCCTCTCCCCCAGGTCCCTCCCCCACCCTCTCCTCAGGTCCCTCCCCCACCCTCTCCTCAGGCCCCTCCCCCACCCTCTCCTCAGGCCCCTCCCCCACCCTCTCCCCCAGGTCCCTCCCCCACCCTCTCCTCAGGCCCCTCCCCCACCCTCTCCTCAGGCCCCTCCCCCACCCTCTCCTCAGGCCCCTCCCCCACCCTCTCCCCCAGGTCCCTCCCCCCGGTATTCAGCTGCACCTGCGCCGCGCGGTGTCCGCCGGGAGCTGTGATCAGTGTAAGGCGGGATACGCACTGATACTGGGAGGAAGCAGGCACACCGAGACTCAGGACACGGCACACCGAGACTCAGGACACGGCACACCGAGACTCAGGACACGGCACACCGGGAGCCGGGACGTACCGGAGACCGGTAATCGGTGGCCCTGGTGGGGGAAGAAGCAGCGCCTGCGGCCTAGCACAGGGCGAGGCCTCAGCCACTCACCAGACAGGCCGAGGAGGTGAGTCAGTGTCAGGGAGTCGGTTAGAGAGTGGGCCAAGGAGTGGGTTAATGAGTGTGTCAGAGAGTGAGTTAGCGAGTGGGTCAGGGAGTGGGTTAGAGAGTGGGCCAGGGAGTGGGCCAGGGAGTGGGTTAGAGAGTGTGTCAGAGAGTGTGTTAGTGAGTTGACCAGGGATGTGTTAGCAGTGTGCCAGGGTTAGTGAGTGGGCCAGGGAGTGTGTCACTTTGACCAGAGCTGCTTCTGTTATGTGAGCAGCACAGAAACCCGATTGGAGGGCTTCGTGAAGGGAGTAGCCAAAGAGGAAGAAGCAAAGCTGGGAAACAGCAACTCATTCCAGGACCTTGGAAAGGATAGGTAGGTCGTAGGTGGGGCAGTAATTTGAGGGCAAGGACTGGTCCAAGGAAGGTTTTATAAGAATGAAAGTGATGGGTGGCTGTTTTTTAAAGGGATGGGAATAGTGCAAGTGGATAGGGAGAGGTTGATGATGTCTGTGAGTAGAAGGGACAAAGAGATAGAGCTGGAAGGTAAGGAGAGGGTTGGGGTTGAGTGAGCACGTGTTAGGTTTCATGCAGATTAAAGTAGTGATGAGAGAGGAGTGGGAGACAGGTTCAAAGCTGTGGAGGCAGGGATGGGTAGGGATAGGGATGGTTAGGGGCCGGGGTGCGATGGGGAGAGGATAGTGGACGGAAGGGCAGAAGCAGTTGTGCGGATCCCCTCGACTTTGAATTCAAGGAAGTCCAGCATTGCCTCGCAGTTAATAATAATAATAATCCTTGCATTTGATATAGCGCTTTTCATATTTTCTCAACTTTTCAAACGCTTCACAGAATACAGCAAAAGCCCGTTTATCCGTGACCCGATCAACCGTAACTTCCGTATAACTGGCACCTCAAAAAAAAGGTCCGCATTCAATAAACCGGAATTTATCCAGAAAAATGCATTTTTTTAGGTGTTTTGTGTTGAGTCAGTATTTTGGAATGCTGCTACTAGGTGCCTGATGGTGGCGCTAGCTCAGAATGCTGCTGGTACTGTAAAGCAATGCACTCTCTGGAGTGTACTCTTTGAGAGGCAGAGCGGGGTGAGTTGATTAATTTAGATTTAATTTAGCCACAAAACAGCAAAACACACACCTACGCACAGATTGCAGATTTATTGGCTTCAATTTATTGGCTTTTATTTGAATAAAAAAAGACTCATCCCAGCAATGCTCGTTTTACAGAGTGCAGTGTTTCTAGTTAGTCATGGGTAGCGGAGTGGATGTGGAAGGAGAGGTTAAGGGAGGAGAAGTTGACAGAGGTAAGGCAGGAAAGAGTGAAGTGGAAGTTGAAGTCAACTAGAATGAGGAGGTGTTCGAGGCAGAAAGAGGGTAAAGATAGGAGGGCGGAGATATCAGGAAGGAAAGTGGTGGGGGCTTGGTGAGTGATAGATAAGGAGAACTTTGGGGGAAAGGTTGGAGGGGTGATAGAAAGTAAGCTGCTCAAAGGAGGGGAAGGTTCCAGAGGAGAAAGGGGATAGGCCAAACGGGGACTAGGAGATGAGAGCCACACCGCCACCATGACGTTAGGTGTATCATGGAAAGTGTAGCTGGGTGGTGTGGACTTTGTCAGGGAGAACATGTCTGATGTTTTACCCCCTCATTGTGACTTGTCCCACCCTACCAACCTGCCCACTCCATCCGCTCCGTGAGCTCCGGCCTGCTCCATGTTCCCCAACCCACCTCCCTTACCATTGGCAGGCGAGCCATCAGCCACTCTGCCCCCAACTTCTTGAATTCCATCTCGTGGTCCCTCTGCCTCGCCCCCTTCCCTGGCCTCCTTCACGTCCCGCCTCAAGACCCTCTCTTCAATGGTCTCATGAGTCACTCCATATCCCCTCCATCCTCTCCGATCCCGACCGCAACTCACATCTGAAACACTGACTGTCCAGCACCTTGGGGCGTGCTCCCGACATGAAAGGTGCTATACAAGTATAATTTTGTTGTTGCTTTTGTTGACTGAATGTAATATTAAGTGTGTCAGTGTGATCATTGCTGTGGGCTGTGAGTGCTGATGTACTGTAAGTAGCTTTACCCCCCAACAGACATTTGCAATGAAAGGATTCAATATGGAATGTAGATTTTGGTGCAGTATTTTATATAATATGGAGATCCTGGCTGTGCTCCGCTTCCTGGAGGGTGAATGTTACTGTGAGATTTGTGATATGTGGTGCTGATTCTCTCTTGTCTCTGCAGTACCAGTTAATCAGTGGGTACAGTTCTCTCCGGCAATGAACGTGGCGAAAGGAGGCTACCGGGTGTTCTCGGCCAACTCAAATGCAGCCTGCGCTGAACTGTCCAAGAAAATCACTGAGTGAGTGAGCTCTGCAGCAACAACCCTTCCTGTATACACAATGTGAAGCCCAACTTCTTCCGTGTGTGTCCCTGCCTGTGCTGTAATATGTGCAGTATGTTGGTGATGACCTGTTGGGAGGGTGGGCAGCAGTATGTTGGTGGTGTTTGTTGAGTGGGGATGCACAACAACATTACCTTTGTATAGTGCCTTTCATGCCAGGAGGACCACAAAAACAACTTGGAATTACACCAGACGGCATCTCAGAGAGCTTCACCTAGAGACTATCGTCAGGGACAAGATAGATCTTCACTTAGAAAGATAAAGATTAATAAAGGACAGCCAGCACGGATTTGCTAAAGACACTTTAGGAAGGATGCTAAAGCATTGGAAAGGGGAGATTTACTAGGATGGTATCAGGAATGAGGGATTTCAGCTATGAGGAAAGGCTAGAGAGGATAGGTTTATTCTCATTGGAACAAAGAAGCTTGTGAGGAGACTCAATCAAGGCTTTTAAGATCATGAGGGGATTCGACAGAGTAGATAGGGAAAAACTGTTTCCACTGGTGGGCGTATCAGTGACTCGTGGTCACAGATTTAAAATAGTTTCAAAACGAAGCAGAGGGGAGATTGAGGAGAAATGTTTTCACCCAGTGAGTTGTTCGAATCTGGAATACATTGCCTGAAAAGGTGGTGGAGGCTGATTCGATAACAACTTTTAAAAGAGAGATAGACATTTATTTGGGGAGGACGGGTTTGCGAGGTTATAGGGAGAGAGCTGGGGAGTGGGATTATCTTGATCTTTTTAAAGAGCCGGCACAGACTCGATGGGCCGAATGGCCTCCTTTTGTACCGTAAGATTCTATGATTCACAATAGCGGAGTCATGGGCCGAGTTGGATGGTGGGAGGGCAAGGTGACTGCAGGCACGGTTAAACATAAAGGTCTTCAGGCGTGACCTGAAAATGGAAAAGGAGGTGAGGCAAAGGGGTTAAGGGTCGAGTTCCAGAGCTTCAGGGTGTTGTGGCTGAAAGGATGGCCACCATTGTTGGAGTGGAGGATTTGGGGTACATGGAGAAAGGCCGGACCTATCGGAGCGGACACAGTGGGTACTGCTTTGAGGAGAGTGGAGATTAGAGAGGTAGGGGATATAGAGGAGTGGAGGGACTTAAACACAAGAGTGAGGATTTTAATCGATCTGCTCTGTGACAGTTCGCCAATGCAGTTTGGCAAGGACTGGGGTAATCGTGATACAAAGTTTGGTGAGGATGAGAAGGCAGGCGGCAGAGTTTATGATGAGTTGAATTTGTGGATAATAATCCTGGCATTTGATATAGCGCTTTTCATGTCTTTTAGATATCTCAAAGTGCTTCACAGAATATACTGTAGACTGAGTTGACTATATTTGTGGGAATTATGGCAGACAATTGTGCGTAGCACCCCACAAACAGTCGTGGATTGAAACAGCCAATTTAATAACTTTTTTGAGGCATTATTATTAGGCGTGTGGAGTAAGCAAACTTGCCCAACATTTCACCTTGCCAGCAATCAAACCCAGTGCTCTAACCACTAAGCTCCAGTACAGATATACCCTGATTTACGACAGGGTTGCGTTCCTGAAAAATGTCACGCAAATCAAACCGTTGTAAATCGAAACGCGGTCCTATTATATAACCCGAGATGCGTTCTTTTCACAAAATTTTCAGACCTTAAACCCACTAAATAACACACAACACACTAAATCTTGCCTATGCGTTATTTTGTATCTAAAATACTAAATTTAGTATTTAGTATTTGCTGGTTGTTTTTTTTACCGTAAGTTGTATTACTGCTGCTCATTTCACTTACTGACACTTTTCTAACATAGGAATGCGGTAGACGCTGTAGATCGCTCAAAATTGCATGAGAAACTGGCTTTTTTTAAAGAGTTTTAAAACTTTTTTTTTAAAAGAGCTTTTACTGCTACAAAAAAATCTTTAATTCTAAAAAAAAGGGTGGGAGGCTAATTTGAGTCACAGCAAAAAAAGTTGGGAACCATTGACATAGCGACATGGCAATTCAAACGCTTGAATACAGTACACAGTTGCGATTTGTACCACAAAATACACTACGTAGTGCGCATGCACAAATAGATGAGCCCAATTTTTTGGTCATTGAAAGGAAACCAAATGTCTTACATCGATAAAAAGGTGGTAAAAACAATTATGTTCGTTAAATCGAAACAATGAAATCGTCGTAAATCGGGAGATACCTGTACTCCACAAATGGATGGTGGGGTAGTGAAGACAGGCAAGTGGGTCATTGGAGTAGTCCAGCTAAGAGGTGACAGTGGCATGGACCAGGATGTTGGTAGCTGTTGGGGTGAAGTATTGTTGGAGACAGGCAATGTGGCATAGATGGAGGAATGTGATGCTGGTGAGCGACTGGATGTGGGGGAGGAAGGATAACTGGGGATCGAACCTGACACCTAAGTTGCGCACGGGTTTGGGAAGTTTTAAGGACAAGTCATGTAGATTGAGGAGATTGGAACCATGGGACAGAAGACAACAAAAGGGAGCCAGAAAATCTGTGCTCCTCCAGCTCTTGACAGAACATCAGGTGACTGGGGTTCGCAAGGTGGAAGGAAGGTGGTCTTTTTTCGTCCAGCATTTCTTATATTCATATGAATTAAGAATCACTGTGTAAGATGATCACTGGAGCAGTTTGTAAAGTAGCCATAGTCCTTGGCTCTCATCAACGTCTTCACTCCTGTGGATCTAAAGTCCTCAGTATCCCCGGGCTTTCCTTCAGACTCACTGAACCAGTGCGTAATTGCGTAGAGGGTGCTATATAAATGCTTGTTGTTGGCCCTTCCATTGCCTGCCATTGTACGTGTGAACTGGAAATTCTGGTTCCATCAAAGATTCTGTTTTTAGAGCAAACCGCCGATTCAAGAGTAATAATCCTTGCAATCGATGATGTCCTGAGGGGGTATCCGGGTGCCACTAGTGGGCCAGTGGGTGTGCTGGGGCTGTGGGTGCTGCTGGGAAGCTGTGCTGGGGCAGTAGATGCTGCTGGGAGGCAATGTGTACATATATCTTAATTGATTCTTCGCCTTTCTGGGGCAGTGGATTCCAAATCATCACAACCTTTGTGTGAAGGTATAATAATAATATAATTAAAGCCTGAAAACTTTCCTCTTCAACTTCCATCCTCCTCTCCCTTAAACTTGCCTCGGAGTTGGGCTGTTAAGTGCTCCAAGACCCCACCCTGCGCTGAGAATGCAAGTTGTTGTCATTGCTGTTGTAATAACTTGTGTGAATGTATAATAATAACCTTTGTATGAAGATGTGCTTTCTGGTTATGATTTTAAGTCTGTCCTAGTTATATTTGTGTGCTTTTTACAGACGTCTTGGAGTTGAACTGGGCAAAGCGGTTGTGTACCAAGAGCCAAACCGAGGTAAGGCTAAGGTGTGCTCCCAGTTACTGTGCTGGATTGGTTGGAGTAATTAATTGAAATTACACTGGGTTGTATTGGGGATTATTTTGGACAGGCTCCAAACACATGCTAAAATTCAAATTCCCCCAGAGTACTTTTTAAGTACAGTATACAGATAGTATTTAGTAGACAAACCTGTTTTTTATTAGTTTGTCTGACTTATGGGCTGTCTGACCAACAACAACAACTTCGATTTATATAGCACCCTCCACACTGGATGGCGTCTCAGAGCGGATCCCGGGACTGAACCAGGGGTAGGGGTAAAAAGGTGACCAAAGAGAAAGGTCTTTAGCTGTGGCCTGAAACTGGGAACAGAGGGGACGAGGCAAAGGGAGTGAGGAAGGGAGCTCCAGAGCCTCGGGGCGGAGAGGCTGAAGGCACGGCCGCTGAGGGTGGTGCGGAGGATTCGGGGACATGGAGGAGGCCAGACCCAGTGGAGTGAAGACAGCGGGAGCTGGTTAGGGGAGAGAGATCAGAGAGGTAGGGGGGTGCAGAGGAGTGGAGGAACTTGAAAACAAGGGTGAGGATCTTGAAGTCGATCCTCTCAGGGACAGGGAGCCAGTGAAGTCTGGCAAGGACTGTGGTAATGGGGGAGCGAAACTTGGTGCGGGTGAGTATGCGGGCGGCAGAGTTTTGAATTAGATGGATTTTGTGGATTGTGGTGGCGGGGAGACCGGTGAGGAGGGCGTTGCGATTGTCCAGCCGAGAGGTGACCAGGGTTTCAGCGGCTTTTGGGATGAGATATTGCTGGACAAGGGCAATCCGTCAGAGGTGGAAGGTGGCGGTGCTGGTGAGGGACTGGATGTGGGGGAGGAAGGACAGTTGGGGGTTGAACCTGATGCCAAGGTTGCGCACGGGTTCGGAGAGTTTTAGGGGCAGGCCGGGAAGGTGGAGGAGGTGAGAGCGAATGGAGACGTTGACGAGAGCCAAAGAGTATGGCCTCCGTCTTGTCAACATTCAGCTGCAGGAAGTTCGCGCTCATCCAGCCCCTGATGTCTGACAGGCTGACAGAACATCAGGGGACTGGGGGTCACAAAGTGGAGAAATAGAGTTGGGTGTCAACTAGGGAACGGCGATATGGGATTTTTCCGGATATGGATATATCCGTTTGCTCATACCTGCTTAAACCGATCTATCGAGTTTTTATACTGCGCATGCGCGTACATTCGAAGTGCACGTGCATTGATGGTGCGCGCGCATTTATGGTGCGCACTCAGTCGCGGTGCGCGCGCATTGACGGTGCGTCCGCACTGACGATGCGCGCGCAGTCGCGGTGCACGCACATTTCGAAATGCGTGCTCTAGGTCCAGAAAGTTTGTAATGTTGGTGTCAAGGTCTGTTGAATTATACGATGTTGTTTGCTCCCTACCTCCCCCTCTCCTTCTCTCCCTCCTCTCCTCTCTCCTTCTCTCCCTCCTTTCCCTCTCTCCTTCTCTCCCTCCTTTCCCCCTCTCCTTCTCTCCCTCCCTCTCTCCCCCCTCTCCCTCCCCCTCCATTCTCCCTCTCTCCTCTCCCTCTTCCCTGTCTCCTCTCCCTCCTTTCCCCCTCTCCTTCTCTCCCGCCCTCGCTCCCCTCTCTCCTTCTCTCCCTCCCTCCCCTCTCTCCTTCTCTCCCTCCCTCACTCCCCTCTCTCCTTCTCTCCCTCCCCTCTCTCCTTCTGTCCCTCCCTCCCCCATCTCCTTCTCTCCCTCCTTCTCTCCCTCCCTCTCCTCTCTTCCTCTCTCCTTCTCTCCCAACTTTCCCCCTCTCCCTCCCTCCTTCTCTCCCTCCTTTCCCCTCGCTCCTTCTCTCCCTCCTTTCCCCCTATCCTTCTCTCCCTCCCTCCGTTTCCTCTCTTCCACTCTCCTTCTCTCCCTCCTTTCCCCTCTCTCCTTCTGTCCCTCCCTCCCTCCCCTCTCTCCTTCTCTCCCTCCTTTCCCCTCGCTCCTTTTCTCCCTCCTTTCACCCTCTCCTTCTCTCCCTCCCTCTTCTCTCTTCCTCTCTCCTTCTCTCCCAACTTTCCCCCTCTCCTTCTCTCCCTCCATCTCTAAACACAAAATAGAACACACACACACCAAAAACAAAATCTAGAGATTTATTCTCCTCCATTTCTTGCTTGAAACTAGCATGTAATGTCCACGTGTAAATGAGATCTATTACAATAGAAAAGAGAGAGACAGACAGTCTGACTGTTAGAGTTAGAAGCCAGATTATCACTGCTGTGTGTGTCTGACTAGACACACACATAGAAGCAGTGATAATCTGGCTTCTAACTCTCTCACACACAAAAATAACACTTACAGCCACAAAATGCCACTTATTTTTATGTAGTCTGAAGTCTGAATTAATGTCCTTCGCCATTGGCAAGCTCTCCTTTGCTATGCAAAAAGTGACAGCGTTCGTGATACTTTGCCACTTTTTGCCCCCTCTCTGGTACAATGTTCTCCTCTTAAATAAAGCAGGAATTGTTTGAGCTGCATTGGCCCCACTACCTGTCGCTTTCTCCGAAGCGCTGGTTCGACTTCGTTCTGTTGTCGACAATGATTTTGCTCTGAGGGCAGCGTGCTGGGCGGGGTGGTGCTGCTTAATGTGATGTCGCAGGTTGCTCGTGCTCGAATCAGATGTCTTAACCAAGACCTTGCAAACTGTACATCTATACACACCATTACTGACTGCATTGGTTTCAAAGTAGTTCCAGACGGGGCTTCTTTTCCCCATGATGAGAAAGGTAAATTTTCAAACAATTTTCAGCGATCCGACTTTGTTAAGACGCCACGACTCACGTCGAGTATACACAGGAAAGTGTGCGCGCGCATCGGATGTGCGCGCCCGTTAATTGTGCGCGCGCACCGAATGTACGCGCATTCCATGCTCTAGATCTAGGAGGTTGCAATGCCGGCGACAAGGTAAGCTGGAAAAGATCGCATTACACTGATAATACCAACAATATTGATATATTGCCAGGAACGATATTAAAAATATATCGATGTATATTTTTAAAATCGAATCCCTCGATATAACAGGTTTTTTAGAATTACCATATCGGCACACCGATGTGAAAATCACATCGGGTTTAATCGAAAAACCGATTAATCGCCGTTCCCTAGTGTCAACCCAACTCTATTTCTAACCCAACATGTGGAAGTGTGCCCCATGTCTGCGGATGACATCACCATGAGGGAGCGTATAGATGTGGAAGAGGAGGGGGCCAAGGATGGATCCCTGGGGTACCCCACAGGTAACTGGGTGAGAGAGAGAGGAAAAGCCGTTTGTGGAGATGTCTATGTACTGTATCTCACCAGCATGTTGTGAGAAATCTGTGGTGTGTACATCAGCTGTGCTTTCCTGTGCTGCTTCCCGATACTTTGGTTTGTGGTAAACCTGATAACCAGTCATAGTTCTGGTGTCTATATAATAATAATAATCCTTGCATTTGATACAGTGTCTTATCATGTCTTAGACGTCTCAAAATGCTTCACAGAATATGCAGGTATCCCCCGATTTACAACGTCTCTATTTACACGTTTTCGATTGAACAAATGGCATTTTTTTTAACACCTTTTTATCGATTTACAATATTTTGTTTTGTTTTAACAAAGAAAAGTTTGCGCATGCGCAGTATATAGTGTGTTTCGCGGTAAAATCGCAGTCGTATACTGTATCCAAGCATTTGAACTGGCCAATAACATATCAATAGTTTCCAACCTTTTTTTGCTGCGACCCAAATTCTTAGCCTCCAACCACTGGAGGACGATATCGCGATTGACGCTCAGCTCAGCCAAAACGTTATCTCCGTCTGTTTTGTGGACTTAGCTTTTTTGTAAGTAGCTTTTTATACAAATTGGTCGGCGGTGTCGCTTTTTTTTTAGCGGTAAAAGCTTTTTTTAGCGTTTTAAAAACCAGCTTCTTTTGAAGCGACACGACGCAATTTAGAGCAGTTTACAGCCACTACTGCATTTCTACAATGTCAGAAAAGAGACTGGTAAGTGAAATGAGCAGCAGTAATACTGCTGCGGTTTAAAAAAAACGCAAGATACTAGATACTTGTGTTATTTTGTATGTTTTGTGTGTTATTTAGTGGGTTTAAGGTCCGAAAATTTTGTGAAAAGAACGCATCTCGGGTTATATAACGGGATTGCATTTCAATTAACGATGTTTCGATTTTCGTGACGTTTTTCAGGAATGCAACCCTGTCGTAAATCGGGGGATTTTGTGGGTGAAATGCGGCAGCAACAGCAGTGTCCCACAAATAGCTGTGGTCAGGGCGAATCCTTGGCCAAGTTTCGTTACTCCACACACACGTCTGATAATAATCCCTCCAAAAAACTATAATACAGTAAAAAGCCTGTTTATACGGCACCCGTGAGACCTGGCCAACCCACGGCCGAAAACCCACCACAAAAAAATTTAAATTATTTTAACAAACACCAGACTAAATAATAGCAGATAATAACAGAATATTGTATTGGTACTTATTGTTAAAACTACTCTCTTGTGCTTCTACCTTTACTGATTGAGGTTTACAGTCCAGCGATTCTTTTTTAAATGGAGGACGCCAAGTGGGTGAAAAAATTGGCAGCGCGATTTTAAAATTACGCAATTTTACTAGCGGTAAGCCGATAGCCCTAGACTCTACTAGCAGCAAACCGAAATACTGCACCTGCGCGACAATGCTGGTTATCGGCTAGTGTTATCGGAAATGCCAGTTCATCGAGTCGTGGATAAACGCGCTTCTACTGTAAATTGGTCATTTCAATCAATGGCTGTTTTTGGGACACTGCTTTGTGCAATTTAGCATGGCCGCATTTTGCCCACAAATATACAGTCAATTCACTTTACAATATATTCTATGAAGAGCTCTGAGATGCTTAGAATACGTGAAAATCGCTATATCAAATGCACGGATTATTATTATTGCAGGACCAAATTATTTTGTTTAACAACTATTTTTTGATGGATTATTACCATTGAGAAAGTGATCTGTCAATCAATTAACAACCAGGTTCCTACTTACTGATAGGTAAGCTGAGGCATGTGAAGTAAGACAACCTTTGAAACACTTCACCCTGTCTGGGAATCAAAATCAGTCCTCTCACTTGCGAGGCGAGTGCTCTAACCACTAATCAAGGACTCCACCAGTGTGTGTGCATATTTAATGTGGGCACCTAATGAGTATGTGTGCCCTTGTCGATGTGTGTGTGCACATTGCAGTCTTATCCACACTTATGTTAAGTTTTTAGGTATTTAAAAGTATTTAAGTTTATTACTTAAACCCTCCCAACACTTAAGAAGAGGTCACAGCTCACTGACCTGCAGAACCCTGAGGTGCATCTAAAGTGAAACTGCACTCCAGATTTAACAGAAAACAATAAAACTTGTACCAATTGCTTTCAACACAACACAGACACACAAAAAATGAGCCAAAGCTCTACATTGTCACCATACATATGTTTTTTTTCTAGTGCATTTTCCAATCTGTACACACTGACAATGCAATGAAGCAATCATTAAGTATTGATTGCCCTATAGGATTGTGTTTACATGCTTCTAAATCTAAACATTGTCGGTGTCTATTTCCAAGTTTGCAGATGATGCAAAGTTAGGTAGGATAGTAAATAGTAGGGTCCGTCGATATGGAAATTTTCCGATTTAGATATATCGATGGGCTCATATCGAGATATACCGAAATATCGATATTTTGGGGTTTGTCGTACAGCGCATGCTCGCGCGATTGCCGGTGCGCGCGCGTTCCGGGTACGCACGCATTCGGGGCCTATCTCCTCAGGAGGTAAATATCTTTCTCTGTGTCTCTGACTCTCTCCATCTCTGTGTTTTTCTCTCTGTCTCTCTCCTCTCTTACACACCCACCATCTCTATCTATCTGTATATTATCACATCCACCCTGTCTCTCCCCCCCGCCGCCGTCCCTCTCCACCCGCCTATTTCCCTCTCTTCCACCCCCCATCCCCGTCGTCTCTCTTACCCCCCCAGCCGTCTCTTTCCCCCTCCCCCCCAGCCGTCTCTCTCTCCCTCCCCCCCAGCCGTCTCTCTCCCCCTCCCCCCTCCCCCACCTGACTTTTCTCTCCCCCCCCCCCCCACCCCCGCCGTCTCTCTCCCCCTCGCCCCCCATCCATCTCTCTCCCCCTCACCCCCCCAGCCGTCTCTCTCCCCCTCCCCCACCTGCCTTTTCTCTCCCCCCCCACCCCCGCCGTCTCTCTCCCCCTCCCCCCCCCAGCCATCTCTCTCCCCCTCACCCCCCCAGCCGTCTCTCCTTCTCCCACCCCTTGTATACCTGTATATTGTATTCGAGGACTGTGAATACAATATGGCGGCTTTGCACCTCGGTCTGTGCATTGTGTATAGAGATGAGCATTCTGGGTCTTGTAGTTCAGTGTGCGCGCATTCCGATTTTTTTCCTCGTTTCCATATATCGATATTTTTGAAATGCCTATACCAGCATATCGATATGAAAATTATATCGGGTTTTACTGATATATCGATATATCGCCGGACCCTACTAAATAGTGAGGAGGACTGTAACCAACTGCAAGCAGACATACACAGAATAGTGGAAGGGGATGACATGTGGCAGATGGATTTCAATGTGGATAAGTGTGAGGTGATACACTTAGGTAGGAAAAATGGTAGGAGGCAATATAGTCTTGGTAGCTCAATCTTAAGGGGGGTCAATGTACAGACAGATCTGGGTGTTCAAGTAAGTGAATCATTAAAGGTAGCAGGGCAGATAGATAAGGCAGTAAAAAAGGCATTTGGTGTACTGAGCTTTATTAGTAGGGGCGTAGAGTATAAGAGTAGGGAGGTTATGGTTAATCTATACAAAACACTGGTTAGGCCTCAACTGGAGTACTGCGTCCAGTTCTGGGCACCTTACTTCAGGAAGGACATTAAGGCACTGGAAAGGGTGCAGAGGAGATTCACGAGAATGATACCAGGAATGGGGAACCTTAGCTATGAGGACAGACTGGAGAAGTTAGGACTTTTCCCATTAGAGCAGAGAAGGTTTCGTGGGGACCTGATAGAGGTCTTCAAGATCATGAAAGGTTGCGACAGGCTAGAATAGTTGTCGCAACCTTTCTAGAATCATAGAATTTTACGGCACAAAAGGAGGCCATTCGGCCCATCTAGTCTGTGCCGGCTCTTTGAAAAGAGCGATTTAATCCCACTGCCCTGCCCGCTCCCCATAGCCTAATAGACCTGTTCTCCCTAAATAAAGATCTAATTCCCTTTTAAAAGTTGTTATCGAATCAGCCTCCACCACCTTTTCAGGCAATGCATTCCAGATTCGAACAACTTGCTGAGTGAACACATTTCTCCTCAGCTCCCCTCTACTTCGCCTTGAAACTATTTTAAATCTGTGACCACGAGTCACAGATTCGCCCACGAGTGGAAATAGTTTTTCTCTATTTGCCCTGTCGAAACCCTTCATGATTTTATAAACCTCTATTAGGTCTCCCCTCAATCTTCTCTGCTCCAGAGAGAATAACCCTAGCCTATCTAGCCTCTCCTCATAGCTGAAGTCCCTCAATCCTGGCACCATCCTAGTAAATCTTCTTTGTACCCTTTCCAATGTCTTCACATCCTTTCTGTAATGTGGTGACCAGAATTGAACACAGTATTCCAGCTGAGGCCTCACCAAAGTCTTATAGAGGTTAGTCAGCACTTCCTGACTTTTGTACTCTATACCCCTATTTATAAAGCCTAGTATCCCATATGCCTTCTTAACAGCCTTGTCTACCTGTCCTGCCACCTTCAACGAGTCACTAACACAAATCCCCAGGTCTCTCTGTTCCTTCACACCATTTAAAATTTTACTATCTAGCCTATATTGCCTCCCTTCATTTCTTCTCCCAAAATGCATCACCTCACACTTCTCTGCATTAAACTTCATCCGCCATGTGTCTGCCCACTTTACCAATTTGTCTATATCCTCTTGCAGATGGCTACTATCCTCCTCACTATTTACTATTCTCCCTAACTTAGTATCATCTGCAAACTTGGAAACTGTACTCCGTACACCCAAGTCCAGATCATTGATGTAGATTACAAACAGCAATGGTCCCAAAACTGATCCCTGTGGCACACCACTGCTCACTTCCCTCCAGTCTGAAAAACAGCCGCTCACTACAACTCTCTGCTTTCTGTCTCGCAGCCAGTTGTGGATCCACGCTGCCACTGTCCCTTTTACGCCATGGGCCTTTAATTTCCTAATAAGTCTCTCATATGGCACTTTGTCAAATGCCTTTTGAAAGTCCATGTAAACTACATCAACTGCGCTACCATTATCCACCCATTCCGTTACCTCATCAAAAAATTCTATCAGATTTGTAAGGCAAGATTTGCCTTTAACAAATCCATGTTGACTGTCCTTTATTAGCCTATATCTTTCTAAGTGAAGATCTACCTTGTCCCTGATTATGGACTCTAGAAGTTTGCCCACTACCGACGTTAGACTGACTGGTCTGTAGTTACCAGGCTTGTCCTTCTGCCCCTTTTTATACAAGGGAGTAACATTAGCTATCCTCCAGTCCTCTGGCACGACCCCTGTGTCCAAGGAAGATTGAAAGATCGTGGCCAGAATCCCTGCTATTTGCTCCCGTGCCTCCCTTAGTAACCTAGGGTGCATCCCATCCGGACCAGGTGACTTATCCACCTTGAGTGACGTCAACCTTTTTAGAACTTCCTCTCTGGTTATAATTATTCTATCCATTTCTCCTACCCTCTCCTCCAATACCATGGCATTGGCTGTATCCTTTTCTTTTGTGAAGACAGAGGCGAAGTACTCATTCAGTACATCAGCCATGCCCTCTGCCTCCACAATGAGATTTCCTCCTAGGTCCCTAATTGGCCCCACCCTATCCTTGACCAACCTTTTACTCTTAATATGTTGGTAAAAAACCTTAGGGTTCCCCTTAATCTTACTCGCTAATTGTTTTTCATGCAGTCTCTTTGCCCCTCTAACTTCCTTTTTTAGTTCTATCCTACACTTCCTATATAGGGAAAACCCTCTAGATAGGGAAAAGCTGTTTCCACTGGTAGGTGTGTCTGTGACCTGTGGTCACAGTCTTAAGATTTCTACCAAAAGAAGCAGAGGGGAAGTTAGAAGAACTTTTTACTCAGTGAATTGTTCAAATTTGGAATGATCTGCCTGAAAGGGTAGTGAGGTCCGATTCGATAGTAGCTTTTAAGAGAGAACTAGATAGGTATCTGGGGATGGGCGGGTTTGCAGGGTTATGGGGAGAAAGCTCGTAATTGGAGCTAATGAAAGTGACTTGCTTGGTCACAGAGCCGGCACAGACTCGATGGGCTAAATGGTCTCCTTCTGTGCCGTAACATTCTGTGATTCTATGATGTATAGATTTCATGTCAGGAGGGAATCTCAGTTTCCTGGGCACCTGATCTGAGGGTGGGAAAATAATCTCTGTATCTCATTGAGCAGAATATTGTATTTTGTCTCATAGAAACTAGAGTGGAAATAAAAGAATCTGTTCGTGGTCAGGACATTTTCATCATCCAGACTATACCAAGGTTAGTTTGCCCTGCCCACTGGCTCCACTGATTGCCTTCCAGCTAAAATATGTGTTGCATGTTGGGTGGTTGGGGGTGGGGTGGGGAGAAGTTGTGTGTGTGATCTTGTTCCAAATTGAAAGGCCCTGCATTAAATGAAACAATTATTATTAAGTATTGATTGCCCTATAGGATTGTGTTTACATGCTTCTAAATCTAACATTTTAAATAATGGTTGTTTTTAGCCGAGATGTTAACACTGCAGTGATGGAGTTACTGATCATGGCATATGCCTGCAAGACCTCTTGTGCCCGGAACATTATTGGTGTTATTCCCTACATCCCATACAGCAAGCAGTGTAAGATGCGGAAGAGAGGCTCCATTGTATGTAAACTTCTGGCTTCCATGTTATCCAAAGCAGGTGAGCACCATGCAGAGGATTTAGTTTTGTTCATAGGTGTGTCTGACGTGGAAACTCATCACTGTACTTAAGAGTCTCCAAACCAAACTATTGCGAGTTTTCCATTTATATTGTTTGTATTTTGCTGGTTATGGAGTGTGCATTTTCTCCCTAGAGATGTTTTGGGACGCTCTCCTAAATAAAATGTGCTATCAAGTGCAACTTGTTGTTTTTGTTTACCTAATCTAGAGAGTTTAGATGCAAGGATTTTCATTGGGTAGAACAACAAGAAATTATACTGGGTCAGGGCAAGCTCATCACCGGGCTCAAGACTTGATCTTCATTTTGAAGACACATTTCTGTACAGTGGAGAGTGGCTATTGGCTTGATTTGGGATTAGGTCATGCTGTGCCTGACTGGTCTAATTTGTGCTACTGTCATCATTGTTAAATTACACTGGCTGTTCATGTCTATTTTTAGGTTTAACGCACATCATAACAATGGACCTGCATCAAAAGGAAATTCAAGGCTTCTTCAATATTCCTATTGACAACCTGCGAGCATCACCATTCCTTCTGCAGTATATCCAGGATGAGGTAAGGATTAAGGAGCAAAAACTTGTATCATTGGGTGCTTTGCGCAGCTCGGTATTTAATCCAATTAATTAATTGTTTCAAATCAATTTCATTGCCTCGAAGGTGGGTGGCTTTATGTTTGGATGAATAAAATGTGATCATTTCTGTCTTCAGTAGTGCAGTGAGCAAAATGTGGCCCATTATTCTTTGCTCTGCACCATGTACAGATATTCACACTATATGTGTATTTATCCAATCAGTATATGAAATATGAATAATTTATAGATGCCACATTGAATATACCTCCACCAGGGCATTGACTCTGGCAGTGAGCACTGCCCCCATGCTGGGAGTGTCCAGATTTCCTCTATTTGAGTATCATTTTAGACTTCCAGATTTGGGGAACTAGCTTTGGTCATCTGGACCAGATGCAGATCTGGTCATCTGCATGAAAACTCATCACCGGGCTCCAGACTTGCAAGACAGATTTCTGTATTTTGCATTGGAATTTACACCCGGTTTCAAAATCAAGGCTGTATTTAAGAATTTGCCAAATTGTGTAGTTGTGAAACAGAGTGTACGTTAAAGAGAGTAAATCTTGATTCCAGTAGAATTTTGCCCCATTTAATTTATTAACAATTGTGACATTCCTCTTACTATTTGTTATGAGTATAAAGCTTTTGTTTGACCCACAAGATATTTATTTGTTTATTTGCTATTTTTAATATGGTTTTGAGCGGTATTTATTAAATTAGAAATGTGTCTCTTTTGTGGCCTCTTATAGATCCCCGACTACAGAAATGCAATTATCGTTGCCAAGTCACCAGCTGCTGCCAAAAGGTAAGTCTGGACTTTGTTTTGTTGTTTATAGGAGCTGGCACCAGCAGTTGTCTCCCTGGCCTGTGAAATTACAGCCTGCTCCACAAATCCTTCTTATTTGAACACAAACAGTTATGAACTAGTTTGAATATTGTTTCAGTCAGTGTGTTTAAATTAACTACCATGATTACAAAGCACTGGGATTCCTGCACTGCCTGAAGTTTAAGAGCTGCTCCACTGTACTTTTACGTTTTCAAAATTGTGGGTGGTTCTGCACCTGATCGATGTGGAGTTTTCTCTGACAGCATCACAGTGGTTGGTCTGAGCCATTGGCAAAGTTCCTCTCATTGGTTTATAAAGGAATTTTTCACTGGAAAAGCTCTGTTCCTTGCCACACTCTCTTTGTTTCTAAAGCAGACATTTCCTCTGTGTTGGAGTTTTGCATTCTCCTGCTCTGCAGTCGGTCCAGGACAAGAAGGAGTTTCTTTGAGCTTTGGGTTTGCCATTAATTGAAGCTCTACTTTAGTGCTGTTTTCTGAACTAATAAATCGTAGTTTTAACTAATAAATCAGGAGGGATCTTGAACATAAATTGCCTTTTTAAGATGATCTTGTAACTGTTTGTTTCTGTGGCTATGGGCCTGGCTGCAAGCTATGGAGGACAGTTCGAGCCTCCAGCACTGCTGCTGTTCTCATAAGGGTTCTCATAAATTCAGCAATGTTGGGTTTCAGGGATAAAGTGAGGTCTAAACTGTAACTAAATTAGAGTTGTGCAATAACTGGAGACACACAGAATAATACGAACTAGAAACACTATAAGGAGAGAGCACTTAGTCGTTTCTCACCAAGTATATGAACAATCAGAGGCAATAACTTGGACATCTGCAAGTATAATTATGTGATTATGGTCATAGAGACAATCTCTTGAGTTGTCAGGCTCCATTCTGTTGCAGCTGCTGAAGGGTTGAGGCCATACATCATCTGAACATCTAATATTGACGTAAATTGTTCACCAGGCTCTGGTCTGCTCCATGTCTCTCACACGACCTGCCTCACCCTCTCTCTACCCCCACACTCTGAAACTCTATCCTACAACCCTTTCGTCTCACTTCCTCCCTTGCCTCCTTCAAGGCCGGTCTCAAGTACCTCCTTTTTGATATTATTATACAGTAAAAGCCCGTTTATCCGTGACCCGATCATCCGTACCTTCTATATACCAGCACCTCAAAAAAAACAGTTCCCATTCGATTGGAGCTCCTGTGGCTCAGTGGTTAGAGCACTTGTCTTGCAAGCTGGGGAAACCAAGGTGGGGAGACCTGTGTTCGAATCCAGGCAGGTCAGGGCGAAACCTTGCGCAAGTTTCCTTACTCCACACACACGCCTAATAATAATCCCTCCAAAAAAAACACAATAATAAAATTGGTCATTTCAATCCACGACTGTGTGTGGGACACTGCTTTGCACAATTGGCTGCCGCAAATCGCCCACAAATATACAGTCAATTCACTTTACAGTATATTCTGTGAAATGCTTTGGGACGTTGATAAGATGTGGAAAGCGCTATATCAAATGCAAGGATAATTATTATTAACCGGATTTTATCTGGCACAATCACAGTGGCGCATTTAATGAGTCGATTGTCACACGAAAGTATAGTACGGTTAGTTCTGAATACTGCAGGTAGTGGCATTTCTGATTTTTCATCTTGACGCCGCACTGTCAGTTTTTCCTCTCCCTCTCCTTCCTTCCTCTCTATCTCTCCTTCCTTTCTTTCTTTCTTTCTTTCTTTCTTTCTTTCTTTCTTTCTTTCTTTCTTTCTTTCTTTCTTTCTTTCTTTCTTTCTTTCTTTCTTTCTTTCTTTCTTTCTTTCTTTCTTTCTTTCTTTCTTTCCTTCTTTCCTCCTCTCTCTGACGGAAACAACATATTGCCTGTGTAGCCTGATTTATCGTGGGTTTATACACTTTTCTGGTAGTGGGTGGGGTGGGAGGTAGGGGGTGGGGTGGGAGAAGAAGAGAAAGGCAGGGAGAGAGAGGGTGGAGGGAAAGAGTAGGGGGGAGAAAGAGAGAGGACTGGGAGGGGGAAAAGAAAGGTGGGGGAGAGGAGGGGAGTGAGAGAGAGGGGGTGAGTTGATTCATTTAGATGGAAAATGAGAGGAGTGGAGGGGAGTTGGGTTTGGAGCCATTGAGATGCCTGACTGACTGAGTATAAAAGAGAGAAAGGGAATGAGGGAGGGAAAGAAAGAAAAAGAGGAAAAACTGACAGTGCCACTTTAAGAAGAAAAAACTCTTCCGTCCACCATTGTAGAAGTTTGCTTTGTGATTGTGTGCTGTGTTTATAGATTGTAATCGATATTTATTACTTTATTGGTAGGTATCCATACAAAATTCTGTTATTATTTAGTCTATTATTAATATCATTTTTTTTTAAAGTAATTTTTTTTTTTGTTGGGTTTTCGGCAACTTGCTGCCCGAATATCCGGCACGCCGTTTAACCAACATTGGCCAGGTCCCAAGGGTGCCCGATAAACGGGCTTTTACCGTAATGTGATTCCCCTCCTTGAAACTTGAAGGGGACTCTTGTAAACTGCCTGCACTGGAACCCGGTATCACCCTAGACTGTGAGCGTAACACCCAGTGTGGGGTTTGAACCCACGGCTTCCTGAACCAGAAGTGAGAGTGTGACTGAGTGACACACTTTAAGCGTTTTCAGCTTGACATTCACATAAGAATTGTTTCATCTCAACAATTTCTTTTCCATTTCAGGGCCCAGTCCTACGCAGAGAGGCTGAGGCTGGGACTAGCTGTGATACATGGGGAGGCCCAGTATGCTGAATACGACATGGTAGATGGCCGTCACTCACCTCCTGCAGTGAAAAATACAACCATACACACCGGGCTGGAGCTGCCATGTAAGGAATATGCTGGTTGCATTTGATTGTAATTGCTGAGATTAGGTTGTTTGAATTACCCAGATCTTCAACTCAGCTAAACCTTGAGGAATGGTAGGGACCAGGTGGGGAATCAACGGAAGCCGGGTTAGCAGATATCAAAAATAAACTAACCCCCATTGTTGCCATTTCCACAGAATGTCTCTGTACCTGGCAATTTTACTCATAGGCTGAAACAAAATCAGGTCTATTCTGGGCAGACAGAGGGCAGTTTGTACAGTGGAACAGTCAGCATGTTCTGTGAGTTGACTGATTCCAGCTAGGCCAGTAATTGGTTTGGTACAATATACCACATTGTCAATCAATCAATCAATCAATCAAAACTTACATTTATATAGTGCCTTTCACGTCGAGAGGACATCCCAAGGCACTGTACAGTCAGGTAGGGACAAAAGCAGGTGGGAGGGGTCAGAGCAGGATGAAGGAGAGTAGAAAAATCGACTGTATATTTGTGGGCGAAACATGGCAGCCAAATTGTGCACAGCAGTGTCCCACAAACAGTCATGGAAATGGGATTAGGGGAGAAAGGGGGGAAAGATGGCAAGGGGAAGGGTCGGAGTAGGGGGGAGGAGAGCAGGAAAGCCGACTGTATATTTGTGGGAGAAACACAGCAACCAAATTAAACACAGCAGTGTCCCACAAACTTGTGGAAATGGGACCAGGGGACAGAGGAGGAAAAGAGGGTATGGGGGGAGAGGGAAGGAATGGTGGGGTGGTGTAAAGTCAGGGAGAAATGGGGAGAAAGGGAGGGAAGGGAGAGAAAGTGGGGATAGGTAGGGAAGAAGAAAGGGGGGGGGTGGGGGGAAAGGTTAGGGGGTGGGGGGGATAAACAACAAAATCAACAACAATAAAAGCAATAACAACAATCAACAATTGTCCTTCAATATGCACTATGATCCAATGCCTATCGGAGATTGGGGCTGAGAAAGAGGCCAATGTGGTACTAGGTGAGTGATGTCTGTTTATTTCCTACATTCAGATGGTGGGTTAAGGTTACTAGTATACAATACCGAAATCTTTATTACACATTTTGAATGTTTTTGAATATACAGTAAAAGCCTGTTTATCCAGCACCCGATCAACTATCTGTATAACCGGCATCACAAAAAAAGGTCTGTATTCGATTAACCAGAATTTATTCCGAAAAATGCATTGAATTTTTTTCAATTTTTGTGTTTTCGGCTGAATATCCGTCACACGTTTTAACTGGCATTGGCCAGGTACCGGAGGTGCCAGATAAACAGGCTTTTACTGTATTAAGTTACAAATATCTGTTGCTATCTGTTAGTAAATTATCTTATGCCTTGTTTGTACCACAGAGCTGCGTTCATAATTTGTCCGTGTCACATTTGTCACCACTGTCACTCCCAGAGTAACCGGGGCACAGTGAAACGCTGTCACTCCCAGAGTAGTGCTTTACCTTCTCTGCTAGTAGAACAAAGCCCACTGGACAGATTTGATGCAAATGCTTTTTATTGTGAACCAATATAGTTTTGGGTGTTCTGGGCAGTGCAGTGGTAGTGCTTCTGGGAGCCACTTGGCTGTGGAGTGTGCTGGCTCTCTGGCTGCCGACATCACTGCCATGGTTTATATGTTGGGAGAGCAGAGTGACGGTCACATGGCACCCAGTAGGAGCAGAAGCTGGACTGTGTGTTGCTACTAGCAGCAAGGTTTGAATGTCTTGGTATTTGAGTAACACCCATTACTGTTGGATGACACTGCAGTGTATTTTTCAGTTCTGTTTTTATTAATTTCTGTGTTTTTGCCTTTGTGCATTTGTGCTTTTAGCTGAACATAGGCTGCAAGCTCCATTCCCTGGCATTGAGCTACCAAGTACGAGAGTACATCTCTTCTGTTTCACCTTGGCAAGGCTTGACTGGGATTTACAGGGCTGTTTGCGATGGCAGCTTATTAACTGCATGGATGAATGGATAGCATAACATGGAGCAGGAGACCCTGCTCTGTTTGAAACAGGAATACTGCAGAATGCTCAAATTTGTGCTAAATGTATGGAAGGACCATAGTGCTGACCATCTGTGAGACCCAATAGATAATCATTGATAAGTCACATTGTAGGTTTGAGGGTTTCATCCCCACCTCCGGGCCCTTTGTCCTTATTCAATCTTATTTCTGAAGGATAGTAGGCAGTGTATTTTTCAGGGGAGCAAACATAAGGCCAATAACTTCACTAACCAAGACTTTTCCGGGGAGTGATTACTTCAAGCTTTGAAGTAGTCTGCCACATGCAGAAACCCGTCACCATGCTTTAGAATATCCAAATCAGACTGAATCCCACAATTGTCTGCCACCTACACATCGAGATTTCCATGTCTAGAATGGAAAGAGCATCCTCTCTTACTGGAGGAATGCATCTATTTACATAATTCTGAAAAATATTAGGCAAAGTTTGACGAGAATCGAGGCTTGAGGACACAATGGGATAACTGCTGAATTTTAACAAACAAAAATCGCATAGCTTGCCACTGAGAGCATTGTCTGGCAAACTTCCTATGGCCACTCTACTTGTTGGAGCTTTGGATTGAAAGGTTAATAGGAGTTGGAATAATCCCTTCCCCCAGAAATTGGTCTGCCCCTCCAAGTCTTACCAATGCTGGGCTAGTGTCTTATCAGTGTACTGTGGACCTGCCTGGCTCAGGAACCGGCCTCCTGAGATTGCTTCAGGAGGGTTGACTTGAATTCAATGTACCATTGTCAAGCACGTCACTTTGAAGCCAGCTTAGCTCCCAGGAACCCTGCTTACTCTTCGCCTCCCTCCCATATGGAGGGTAATGACAAGTTAGTCAGACCAGTGAGAATTGCAGCCTGTGGGTCACTGAGACTGAACCACCCACTGCTTTATGAAAAGCTGTTGCTTGGTCCCTGATCCAATAATGTTCACTAAAGCTCATTGCATAACGAGGCATGCTTAAATCTTGTGGAGGGACTTCTCAATGTGGAAGGGTTTGCTCAAACCTGTGGTCTTTTACACACATTTTGTTTGCTTTCTTGCTGTGGTGAGCAGTCTTGTGCATGTTTGGAACACTGTGCAGACCTGGACCTTTTTACTTCAACTATCGCCTGTGGCATGTAAGAGTACTGCTAGGCCGAGTGTGTGAACAGATCCTCTATGGAAATGGATGGGAAAGGAGTATGTGATGCAGAGCTCTTCCCAATCGCACATTGAAATCCATTCTTACAAACTGTTTCTTTTGCAACCTGCAGCTCACAAGTTTGTAATAATGAGGTTGGAGAGTGCGGATGGCACACTCAGTCACACTTTAGCAGATCTATTGGAATAGGAGTGCTAGGCATTACATGTTTTTTTTAATTCATCCATGAGGGTAAGATTGGAACTTGTTTGTGTATACGTTGTGCCAGATACGCACTGTCTGGTGGTTTACAATAATCAGGCGTTGGTTGAAGATTACCAGATGTTAAAGTTTTCACTTCTCTTCATTAGTGCCTTGGGTGGTGTTGAATTTCAAGCAAGTTCCCTCTGACACTTGTATGTAACGCATGCTGTTTGTGGCTCCTCAAGAATAGAGGAGCTGTATAAAAAGCACATTGCATAGCACATACTTTACTAACTTGAGACTGTGGTTACTTACGTATTTCTTCTATCCCCCACCGACCCCTCCCAGAATGTCATTGTCATAACTGTACTCAGGATGGAAGCCAGATTGGAGAGGTTCATACATATAGGGAATGGCGGGAGAGGAAGGACCAAAGATGGGAGTCAACGACTCATTCGGGGACATTGGTTAAAAAAAAGGAAAGGTTACAGATAGTGATTTCAGCAGTTGGGCTTTGATTCCTGCTCCTAATCACTGCCCAGTGCCATGCCTTGCTGGAAGCTGCATGGAGGCCGTCGTTCGAGAAGGAAATTGGCTGGAGTCTGATCTGCCCCACGGCTGATGACTCCAGGCTCCCGTGTGGGCTAGCAGTAGTCGGCCATGTGTGGATTCAGCCCCTGATATGAGAGAGTTCAGAAAGGGGAGAAAGTTGGGGAAAATATTTTTAAAATTCACCATGTGTTGCTTGATGTACATTGTGCCTTTTATACAGCTCTAGAGATAGTGTTGGATGAGTTACTATTTGAATATGTGGCAATAACCACCTATTTCCATTGTGCAGTGATGATGCCTAAAGAGAAGCCACCAATAACTGTCGTTGGAGATGTTGGTGGAAGAATAGCTATCATTGTGGTAAGGACTGAAATGTCAGCCATTACTCAAACAATCTCGCCATTTGTGATTCATACAGGTGTGATTGTGGGTCCATCCACGAATTGCTGTGTTTACCCCATATTGTGCCTAAAGGCTGTGTGTCAAGTTTCTGTCTGTGTACGTTTTTCTGTTTGTTTTTGTTTCTGTTGATTGAAGGTGCAGGTCAGTATGGCAACTCTAAAACTGATTGTTCAATTGATTGAGGTTGTTGTGTGTGAAGCAATCTGTTTCCTTAATCTCATGTTAACTACATACAGTAAAAGCCCATTTATCCGGCACCCGATCAACCGCAACTTCCATATAACTGGCATTGCAAAAAAATGTCTGCATTCAATTAACCGGAATTTATCCGGGAAAATGCGTTAGTTTATTATTATTATTATTTTGGTTTTCGGCTGAATATCCAGCACGCGCTTTAACCGGCATTGGCTAGGTCCCGAGGGTGCTGGATAAACAGATTTTTACTGTACTATGTTTATATGGCAGATCTGCAAGGAGTGAATTTCATCATCAACATTCCTTTTATAAATTAGATTATTTGCTGACAATATCAAACCTGCTTCAAGATCGTGACCGGACAGCAGGGGTGAACTGATTTAGCAGCACATACATTAACATGGTGGGGGGTAAATCACTGAGGAAAGCTGTTTTTTTTTAATTTCAGTAGTTTGATTGTTTTACATACAGAAGTGTTTTTTGAGATTAGTTGGGTGTCTGTCGCAGGCGGAAACCCAAAAGTATCCTAACCCAACACCAACAATCCCTCCCTATCTGGCACTGTTCCCATCTGCCTCAAAACAACAACAACAACAACAATTTACATTTATATAGCGCCTTTCACGTCGGGAGGACGTCCCAAGGCGCTAAACAAGAGGCGTGTGACCCGAGCTGGGAGGGGAGTGTTTGGGAAGGGGTGAAATACGAAGGGGAGGTAAAAGAGTTCGGGGTGGAACAAAAGGCACGATCGAAGAGGAAAGTCTTCAAATCGGCCTTGAAAGAGGAAAGGGAAGAGGCGAAACGGAGGGATTGAGGGATGGCATTCCATAAGGTGGGAGCGGAGAAACTGAAGGCCCGGCCTCCGATGGTGGGGGGGTTCGGGCGGGGGGCTTGGAGCAGGCCAAGTCCTGTTGAACGGAGGGTCCGGGTGGGCGTGTAGGGGGAGAGTAGATCGGCTAGGTAGGATGGGGCAAGGCCGTGCAAGGCCTTGTAGGTGAGGACGAGGATCTTAAAAACAGCTAAAAGGCCCCCATGCTGAAGAAACCTTCCCTGGACGCATCCCTGATTTCCACCTTCCGGCCAATCTCCCACCTCCGTTTTCTTTCCAAGGTCCTTCAAAGAGTCAAAAAGCTAAACACTGCAGATAGTGGAAATCTGAAACAAAACAGAAGTCACTGGGAAACCTTAGCACGTCCGGCAGCATCTGTGGAGAAAGGAAAGTGATTAATTTCGGATCCACATTTCAGTTCTGAGGAAGGATCGTAGACCCGAAGAGTTGACTCACTTTCCTCTCTTCATAGATGCTGCCTGACCTGCTGAGCTTTCCCAGGAATTTCTATTTTTTGTTCCTCAAGTGTCATTGCATCGCTATTTCTTCCCACATGAGCCCCTCCAATTGTGTTTCTATGCTGCTCACAGCACAGAAACTGCTCTGGTCAAGGTCACAAACGACATCTTGTCCATCTGTGATCAGGGCTCCCTCTCCTCGACCTCTCTGCCGCCTTTGCCACAGGGGACCAGTCAATCCTCCTCTACGGCCTCTTTCCCAAGGCACAGAACAGTCAGGACGGGACCCCAGCAAGGGAGAGCGGCAGAGGGAAGGGGCGGGAGAGAGTTAGGAGGGGAGGGTGAGAGTTGGAAGGGCAGTAGAAGGCACGATCAAAGAGAAGGGTTTTGAGACCGGCCTTGAAGGAGGCAAGGGAGGGAGCGAGGTGAAGGGACTGTGGGATGGAGTTCCATTGTGTGGGGGCAGAGAGGCTGAAAGCCTGTCCGCCGATGGTTGGGCGGAGGACATGGAGCAAGCCTGCTGCACGGAGGGGGATGGGAGGTTCATAGGGGGACAGCAGGTCAGAGAGCTAGTGGGCAGGCAAGGCCGTAAATGGAATTCGGTCCTCTTGGGGATGGGGAGCCAACGGAGCCGGGCGAGGATGGGAGTGACCACATGGTCAAGGAGGTTGGTGTGGATGAGGACACGAGCTGCAGAGTTCTGGGTGATCTGCAGCTTATGAAGGACCAGGAAGGCCGACGAGGAGGGAACCTTGATGTAATGAATGCATTGACGAGGGTTTCGGCAGTGTGAGAGGTGAGGCAATATTGTGGAGGTGGTGGAAGGCAGTACCAGTCTTGGCGTGGATTTGGGGGAGGAAGGACAGTTCGAGGTCAAACAAGACTCCCAGATTCCTGCCTGTCTTTGAGAGATGGAGAGTACAGTCTTAAATGCTGATGTTGCCAGTGTCTGAGGTGCAGAGGCGCTGACGCGAGCCAATCAGGAGGGCCTCCGTCTTTTTGACGTTTAATTGGAGGAAATAGTCCTTCGTCCAGGACTCAATGTCAGACAACACACAGTCAGAACGCCAATAATCTTGGAGTTGATGGTGGAAGCGGAAAAGTAGAGTTGGGTGTCATCCGTATACATGTGAAAATTTATCCCATGTCTGCGGATGATGTCACCAAGCGGGAGCATGTAGAGGGTGAAGAGGAGGGGGCCAAGGATGGAGCCTTAAGGAACTCTGCATAAGACTCTACCCTTTGGAACTCCATCCCAGTATCCCTTCTCCCTCCATTTAAGGCCCGACTCAAGACCCTCCGTTTTGATCATGCTTTCAGCTGCCCTTCTACCTCTCCACCCACCCTCTCAACTGAACCCTTCCTCCCCCTCCCCCACCACTCTTGGGTCCTGACCCTGACTGTTCAGCCCCTTGGAACGTCCTCCCGGCGTGAAAGACCCTCAACAAATGTAATTTTGTTGTTGTCAACTGTACTGATAGTGACTGTCAGATGAAGCTAAATTGCTGAAACAAACAATCAATGAGGATTGTACTTGTATCTGTTGTCTGAAAACTGCCGCTGTCATTTTTCACTCTTCTGCCCCAGGATGACATTATCGATGATGTTGATGGATTTGTGGCGGCTGCAGAGATTCTGAAAGAGCGAGGAGCATATAAAATATATGTCATGGCCACACATGGCCTCCTCTCCGCAGATGCACCCTGTCTAATAGAGGAGTCGGCCATCAATGAGGTAATTCTGTCACTTCTGTTATAAGCTCAGCTCAACATGAAAGAAAAGTAAATTATGTGATTTACCGTAAATACCCGCGTATAAGGCGCACTTTTTTTTCACGTCAGAAGATCTCGAAAGTTGGGGGTGCGCCCTATACGCAGGAACAATAAATTTTGAGCCTCGGAAATACAGTAAACAGGAGGGGCGGCCGGCGCGCTGTCTGCCGGGGTTTGGTCAGTGTGTCCGGCGGGGGTTGGGGGGAGCGGGTGACGGGGCTTCGGCCTCGGCCGCCCGGGCAGCGGCAGCAGCAGCGGACTTCAGTGCTGTGCCTGCTGCCTGCCTTCTGCCTAACCCAGTCTGCCTGCCTGCCTCCCTCCCGCTCCTGCCTCCCTCCCTCCCTCCCTGCCTGCTTGCCTGCCTCCCTCCCTCCCTGCCTGCCTCCCTCCCTGCCTGCCTACCTGCCTCTCTCCCTCCCTGCCTGCCTGCTTCCCTCCCTGCCTGCCTGCCTCTCTCCCTCCCTGCCTGCCTCTCTCCCTCCCTGCCTGCCTGCTTTCCTCCCTCCCTCCCTGCCTGCCTGCCTCTCACCCTCTCTCTCTCCCTCCCTCCCTGCCTGCTTCTCTGCCTGCCTGCCTGCCTGCCTCTCACCCTCTCTCTCTCCCTCCCTCCTTGGCTGCCTGCCTGCCTCCCTCTCTCCCTCCCTCCCTGCATCCCTCTCTCTCCCTGCCTGCCTGCCTCCCTCTCTCCCTCTCTCTTTCCCTCCCTCCCTGGCTGCCTGCCTGCCTCCCTCTCTCTCTCTCTCTCTCTCTCTCTCTCTCTCTCTCTCTCTCCCTCCCTCCCTGGCTGCCTGCCTCCCTCTCTCCCTCCCTGCCTTCATCTCTCTCCCTGCCTCCCTCTCTCCCTCCCTGCCTGCCTCCCTCCCTCTCTCCCTCCCTCCCTGCCTCCCTTCCTGCCTGCCTGCCCTGCCTGCCTCCCTCCCTCTCTCCCTCCCTCCGTACATGTCTCTCCTGCCTCCCTCCCTTCTGTCGGCAATATCATCGAAAACGCTTCCGTTTTTTTTCACAAAGAAAAGGTCAAAAGTGGGGGGGTGCGCCTTATACGCGAGTGCGCCTTATACGCGGGTATTTACGGTACTCTGATTTAAATTATTGATTGGATAATGGACGTTGCAGTCTCTTTGTTCTGAATCATCACGAACTAATTAAAGGTTAAACCAAAAGGCATTTCCTTACAGAGAGTGGAATGTGGAACTCTGCCAAAAACTAGTTGAAACAGAATTTATAATGTTGCATTTGCTAGTGTTGAGAATGTCTTAAAGCCTTTCACAAGGGTTGGGGTTAGTGCCTGGATTTGTATGCAAATACAGCAGCTAATTTGTACACAGAAATGTCCCACAAACAGCTATGAAATACAAGGGTATCTCTGCTCTTTCTGCAACCACAAGTGGGTGATACCAAACGCACTTGGCTCAAATCTAATTTAACAGACCATCGGCAGTTCAGTGTCTGAAACATTGACCATACGAAAACGTTTTGCTCTGCCCTTGCCTCCCCCTAAATCATCCTTCTACTCCTTGATCGTCCCCGAGGACAACCCCAGGCTGCTCTACCAGCCGGCTCCTCCACGGCACTCTCTCACACCTCATCCATCGTCTCCTCCAACTACAACTGAGGAGATGCTGGACTTCCTCAAGACCAAAATCAAGGGGATCTGCTCAACTGCCTCTGCTTCCCAACAGCTACCCGATCCCCATCACCCCCTCACGCTCTGGCCACTGTCCATCCTGCCCTCGATACCTTCAAACCTGTCTCCCCCTCCTCATCACTATTGTAACCCACATGAAACCCATCACCTGCTCCCTCAACTTCATCCCTACACCTCTCCTTACCTCCCAGCTCCACCTCCTTACCCCTCTACTCACAAACCCCATCCATAACAACAGCAGAATTGCATTTGTACAGTGCCTTTCACATCGGGAGGACATCCCAAGGCACTGGACGATCAATGTTTCAGACCCGAGCAGGGTCGGGGATCTGAAGGGTGGAGGGAAAGGAGGGGAGTTTGGGTGACCGATGAGGCCATCAAAGAGGCGGGACTAGGATCTTGAATTGAATCCTCTGCATGATGGGGAGCCAATGGAGTCGGGGGAGATGGGGTCATGAAGCTTGGTTCATGAGAGGACACGTGCTGCAGAGTTCTGGATGATCTGCAGCCTATGGAGGGAGGAGTTGGGAATAATAATAATAATCCTTTGATAAAGCACCTGATCACATCTAGACATCTCAAAGCTCTTCACACAATATACTGTAGAGTGAATCAACTATGTTGTGGGCAAAAAGCAGCAGCAAATTGCGCAGTGTCCCACAAACAATCGTGAATGCCAAGGACAACCCCACAAGCTGCAAATCATCCAGAACCCCATCTCCCTCACCCATGTTCACTGATTCCTCATCCCTCAGATTAGAGTTCAAATCCTGATCCTCACCTTCAAGGCTCTTCATGCCTTTCCCCCTCATACCTCTATGACAAGCTGATTACATATTAACCTGTCCGCTCCCTCCATCCATCAGTCTCCAGCCTGCTCCCGTGTCCCCCACTCGGCCCTCCCCCCACCATCAGCGGTTGTGCCTTCAGCCTCTCTGATTCCACTCTCTAGAACTCCATCCCACATTCGCTTCACTTTCCTAACACTTCTGCGACTTCCTAACCCCCTACCAACCTGCCCGTTCCCTCTGCTCAGAGGGCTCTGGCCTGCTCCATGTCCTCCCACCTACCTGCCCCATCAGCGGTGGGCAAGCCTTCAGCCACTCCGCCCCCAATCTTTGTAAATCCATCCCACAATCCCTCTGTCTCGCCCCCTCCCCAGCCTCCTTCAATACCTGCCTCAAGACTCCTATCTTGACTGTCATTAGTCACCCCCAGCCCAAATAACTGACTATCTAGTGCTTCCCACTTGAAAGCATCTATACAAATGTCATTTGTTGTATATTTTTGGGAAATACACATTTTTGAAGAAGCCTCGCTTCCTTGGATTCGTTTAAATATCTATATTTGTCCCAAAGGTGGTTGTAACAAACACAATTCCTCATGAAGTTCAGAAGCTGCAATGCCCCAAGATCAAAACGGTTGATGTCAGCATGATTCTATCCGAGGCCATCCGGCGCATTCACAACGGGGAGTCCATGTCCTACCTGTTCCGGAACATCACAGTTGATGACTAGCGACTTGCTGTCTGACCTACCTCCATATAGAAACAAAAGCAAATCTTATAAGTGATATGTTGTGTAATCGGACAACAATGCAGGTGAACTGTGTGGAATACCCAATGCAGCTTCGAATAAGTTTGTTCTTCTTAAATCCCCTCAGGCATCACCTTCGGACCAGTTTTTAAAATTGCATTGTTAGTTCAGAGTGTTAGTATGCTGTGTGCCTGACCCCACATTTGCACTGTGAGCGGGACATTTGTGGTGACTTTGAACACCTATAAGCATTCAAATAGTTTATCATTTCATTCTGTATATAGTCTACAATCTGTTCTTAGAAAATCTTGATGGCATTTTGCAAACAATGTGAACAATGTGTTGAGTAGGGAACGGCGATATGGGATTTTTCCGGATATGGATATATCGGTTTGCTCATACCTGCTTAAACCGATCTATCGAGTTTTTATACTGCGCATGCGCGTGCATTCGAAGTGCGCGTGCATTGATGGCGCGCGCGCATTGACGGTGCGTCCGCACTGACGATGCGCGCGCAGTCGCGGTGCACGCACATTTCGAAATGCGTGCTCTAGGTCCAGAAAGTTTGTAATGTTGGTGTCAAGGTCTGTTGAATTATACGATGTTGTTTGCTCCCTACCTTCCCCCTCTCCTTCTCTCCCTCCTCTCCTCTCTCCTTCTCTCCCTCCTTTCCCCTCTCCTTCTCTCCCTCCCCCTCCACTCTCCCTCTCTCCTCTCCCTCCTCCCTGTCTCCTCTCCCTCCTTTCCCCCTCTCCTTCTGTCCCTCCCTCCCTCCCCTCTCTCCTTCTCTCCCTCCTTTCCCCTCGCTCCTTCTCTCCCTCCCTCTCCTCTCTTCCTCTCTCCTTCTCTCCCAACTTTCCCCCTCTCCCTCCCTCCCCTCTCTCCTTCTCTCCCTCCTTTCCTCTCGCTCCTTCTCTCCCTCCTTTCCCCCTCTCCTTCCCTCCCTCTCCTCTCTTCCTCTCTCCTTCTCTCCCTCCTTTCCCCTCGCTCCTTCTCTCCCTCCTTTCACCCTCTCCTTCTCTCCCTCTCTCTTCTCTCTTCCTCTCTCCTTCTCTCCCAACTTTCCCCCTCTCCTTCTCTCCCTCCATCTCTAAACACAAAATAGAACACACACACACACCAAAAACAAAATCTAGAGATTTATTCTCCTCCATTTCTTGCTTGAAAGTAGCATGTAATGTCCACGTGTAAATGAGATCTATTACAATAGAAGAGAGACAGACAGTCTGACTGTTAGAGTTAGAAGCCAGATTATCACTGCTGTGTGTGTCTGACTAGACACACACATCGAAGCAGTGATAATCTGGCTTCTAACTCTCACACACAAAAATAACAGTTACAGCCACAAAATGCCACTTATTTTTATGTAGTCTGAATTAATGTCCTTCGCCATTGGCAAGCTCTCCTTTGCTATGCAAAAAGTGACAGCGTTCGTGATACTTTGCCACTTTTTGTTCCCTCTCTGGTACAATGTTCTCCTCTTAAATAAAGCAGGAATTGTTTGAGCTGCACTGGCCCCACTACCTGTCGCTTTCTCCGAAGCGCTGGTTCGACTTCCTGCTGTTGTCGACAATGATTTCGCTCTGAGGGCAGCGTGCTGGGCGGGGTGGTGCTGCTTAATGTGATGTCGCAGGTTGCTCTTGCTCAAATCAGATGTCTTAACCAAGACCTTGCAAACTGTACATCTATACACACCATTACTGACTGCATTGTTTTCAAAGTAGTCCCATACGGGGATTCTTTTCCCCATGATGAGAAAGGTCAATTTTCAAACTACAATTTTCAGCGATGCGACTTTGTTAAGACGCCACGACTCACGTCGAGTATACACAGTAAAGTATGCGCGCGCATCGGATGTGCGCGCCCGTTAATTGTGCGCGCGCACCGAATGTACGCGCATTCCATGCTCTAGATCTAGGAGGTTGCAATGCCGGCGACAAGGTAAGCTGGAAAAGATCGCATTACACTGATAATACCAACAATATTGATATATTGCCAGGAACGATACTAAAAATATAACTATGTATATTTTTAAAATCGAATCTCTCGATATAACGTTTTTTTTAGAATCACCATATCGGCACACCGATCTGAAAATCATATCGGGTTTAATTGAAAAACCGAAACATCGCCGTTCCCTAGTGTTGAGGTTGGGTTGCTTACATTTAACAGAATCATAAAGAGTTGTTTGAATTGATCACTAATAAGATCACTGGTGATAGGGTCATAGGGTGACCATGACAGATACATCTATTAATTCATCTTCTGTAGAAACTGAGAATGTAATGGAAGAAAATGAAAATTTGTGTATTAGCTTGAGACTAGCGATGATGTGGCTATCATGTAACTCACAGGACCTGGAGATGATCTCTGGTTTGAAGTCTCAGTACAAATGAAGAATAATGTGACATTTTACCTGACATAGTTTACATTTATGTTTCATTATTTTGTTTGATGTCCCACTGAGTATTTACTAAACATATATTTTATATAACTAATGCTCAGTAGGCACTAACGGTAAAATGACAGAAACAACCATATTCACTGCAAGAATCCCTTATCCTCTCATTGGTGTTTGTTCCACCGCTGGCAGCATTGCAACAGTTGCGGGGTCAATCTTATGGCTCAGTCTCTATGTTGGGATTGATGTCTATCATGCCTTGTATTCGCCCAGTATTTGTGTTCCTCTTACTGGTTTGAAGTATTTAAACTTGTTAAAGTGCTTCGCATCCACAATGCCTTTGGGTTTGTTAACACAGTGTCTATCATATTGTGTTGAGCCTTTGCTTTTAGGTCCAGACACAATCACAGTTTGAATTCTGCTGAATAAACAAGTGCGATGCCACCTTGTTGGATATTATTTGTGCTCAGCTGGAAATTCCCTTCCCATTTCTCCACAACCGCACAGTTACTTACAATTACGCAATAAAATAACATAGAACATGCATCACATGTGTCGCAATGAATGTAACATTTGTTTCACGTTGCACATGACACAAAATACACTTCTCATAATGCACATAAAATAAAACGAATTTAATTTATAAAGCAGCTTCCATGTCAAGCAGATGTCCCAAGTCGCTGCACAGTCGAGGGTTTGAATCTGAGTTGGTGGTTGGATCCAGAAGGAGGATCTAGGTGGGGCCAAGGAGATGGGAATGAACAGTCAAAACAGGAAGGTTGAGACAGACCTTGAAGAAGCTGAGAGAAGGGATTCCAGGGAGTGGTGACAGGCTAAAAGAGGAAAAGGAAGCAGGTCAATGCCTTTTGAGTGGAGGGTTGGGCAGATTGATCGGGTTTTAGGAGATTACAGGGCAAGACCATGAAGACAAAGATCTTGAACTCAACCCTCTGGGAGATGGAGAGCCAATAGTGCCGGATGAGGGTGATGGAGCCTAGTGTAAAAGAGGACATGAGCTACAGGCTTCTGGGTGGTCTCCAGCTTGTCAAGGGAACAGTTGGAAAGTGTGTTTCATGTGTACATAACGCACACCAAGAAAAGTAAATGCACAAAATGTTAAATTCAGAGTAGTTTGTTTCTCAAGGACTCTGCCTCGTCGGCCTCCCCAGCTCCTCCCTTCACAGGCTGCCTCTGCAGCTCGTACTCTCCCGTACTAGGCTTCGCGACCACATCACTAACACCCTCGCCCGTCTCCACTGGCTCCCCATCCCCCAGAGGATTAAATTCAAAATCCTTGTCCTCACTTTCAAGGCCATTTACGGCCTTGCCCCCGCCTATCTCTCTGACCTACTGTCCCCCTATCAGCCGCCCACCCCCTCCGTTCAGCAGCCTCAGGCCTGCTCCGCGTCCACCGCCCTAACCCCCCAACCATCGGCGGCCGGGCTTTCAGCCTCTCTGCTCCCACACTGTGGAACTCCATCCCGCAGCCCCTCCGCCTCGCTTCCTCCCTTTCCTCTTTCAAAACCGGTCTCAAGAAGTTCCTCTTCGACTGCGCCTTCGGCTGCCCCACTAACTCTTCCCCCTCTCCCACTCTTCTTCCCCTTCCCCCTACTTCTACCTTCCCCCACCCCTGCTCGGGTCCCGACCTGACTGTTCAGCGCTTTGGGACGTCTTCCCGATGTGAAAGGCGCTATATAAGTGCAATTTTGTTGTTGCCTCAACATCTTAAAAGGGGTGAAGGAACAGAGAGACTTGGGTGTTCCTTTGAACAAATCTTTGAAGGTGGCACGAGAGAGAGAAAGCTGTTTTAAAAAAAGAATATGGGATACAAGGATTTACAAATAGTGGCATAGAGTACAAAAGTCAGGATGTTGTGACGAATCTTTATAAAACTGGTCAGAATTCAGCTGGAGACCGTTCAGTTCTGGGCATCACACTTTAATAATAATAATCCTTGCATCTGATCTAGCGCTTTTCACATCTAGACTTCTCAAAGCACTTCATAGAATATACAGTAAAGTGAATTAACTGTATACTTGTGGGCGAAACGCAGCAACAAATTGTGCACAGCATTGTCCCACAAATAGTCGTGCAATGACCGATTTATTGTTTATTTTTGGAGCGATTATTATTGGGGGTTAAATGTTAGGCTCCATTACACAATATGTAAATAGAGATGTATACATTCTATGGATAAAGGAAATTACAAATTCTCTGTCTTAAGATCTTCCTCTTTCATGTATATCCAACTGTTCTCACTGTGTTTGGGTAAGGGGGCAGGAAGAAGAAATCTACAACATGTTCAAAACCTGCAAAATTGTTTTACACAATTCCTGTTATTTTCATAAGACTAAAACAAATTCCTGGTGAAAAAGTAAAAATTCAGATCCATTTGATGTCTATTCCTGTTCATAATGGTTTGCAGAGGCCGATGAACTGATATTCTTCTGTAATTGGCTCTGCTTGTGAGCCATCGGGGGCAGCAAAATATTCAAATTTCTTTCTACCATTTGATGGGAGCCTGAATGGGCTGCACCCTCCCCTTTTTCTCCTGTTGATTATTCCAGACTCTCGAGGTGCCAGGTACATGATGATGTGAGAAGAAAAATATTCTTGGGCTATTTGTGGTTGTGCTCGGTATTGGAACATGGTGTCCTGGTGCCTTGGAACTTTGTTAAAAGACAATAGCCTCAGGAGAGGAGTGGCGTTTGTGTTGTGTTTCCTGTAGCTGCCCAGTAACCAGAGGCCTCTGGCCAAATTCATCTCGTTAACAGTATTTTTAAATTCTTAATGCATGAAATATAAATTCACTGCCAGGCAGCAGGTTGCTGGGTTACATCTCCAAATCAGAGAGTTTATATCCCACATGACAAGCGTGAGCTCCATCCTCCAGAGCTCTCCCCCACACACTTTTGTTGTTTCCTGCCTCAGGATCTCCTTTGTCTCAATGATAATTATCCCAAATATTATAGATTATCTAAACTGTCAGTTTTTCTGACAGTGTCCCAAGGAGTCCTGTAGCTCAGTGGTTAGAGCACTCACCTCACAAGTGAGAGACCTGGATTCAATTCCAGGCAGGGCAAAACCTTGGGCAAGTTTTCTTAATCCACATGCCTGATAATAATACCCCAAAAAAATTTAATTGGTCAATTCAATCCACGATTGTTTGTGGGACATTGCTGTGCTCAAGTGACTGCTGTGCCACAAAATATACAGTCAATTCACTTTACTGTACTGTATACTGTATCATGTGAAACGCTTTGAGACGTTGAGAAGACATGATAAGGCACAATATCAAATGCAAGAATTAATATTATTTTCACACGGTTTTTAACAGACCCCATAAAGAGAGGTCACATCAAGGCTCGACTATGGAAACTCCCTCCTTGTCAGCCTTCCTGGTTCTTACTTTCACAGACTGCAGATCATCCAGAACTCTACAGCTCATGTCCTCCACCACACCAAGCTCCGCGACCACATCGCATCACATCCCACCATCGCCCAGCTCCATTGGCTCTCCATCCCCCAGAGGATCAAATTCAAGATCCTCATCCTCACCTTCAAGGCCATTCAAGGCCTTGCGCCAACCCCTACCTCTCCGACCTGCTGTCCCCCTATGAACCTCCCCGCCCCCTCCGTTTAGCGGGCTTCAGCCTGCTCCATGTCCCCCACCTGACCCGCCCTACAATCGGTGGATGGGCTTTCAATCTCTCTGCCCCCACACTCTGGAACTCCATCCCACAGTCCCTTTGGCTCGCTCCCTCCCTCGCCTCCTCCTCTTCGACCGTGCCTTCTGCTGTTCTCCCAAGTCCTGTAGCTTGCGTTCCAAGCGTGAGACCTGTGTTTAAATCCAGGCAGATCAGGGCGAATCCTTGGACAAGTTTCCTAATTCTGCACGCCTAAGAATAATCTGTCCAAAACCCACAATAATAATAATAATAATAAAATAATAATAATAATAAAATTGGTCATTATTATATATTATAACTCTCTGGCTCCCCTCCTAACTCTCTCCTACCCCTCCCCCCTACCCTGCCCTCTCTCTTGCTCGGGCACTGACCTGACTGTTCAGAGCCTCGGGACATCCTCCTGACGTGAAAGGCACTCTATAAATGTAATTTTATTATTGTCGTTTTTTCAAGTTCTGATTTACTCCTCTTGTTTATTTCAAAATCATTTAGTGAATGATTGCCAGGCCTCTGGCCAGATTAACCCAGATCAACACCAGCTCAGCTCAAAGTACTAATCTACATCTTGACCTACTAGCCAGCAGGTCCACACCTTCCACAACAATGTATGCAGTGACTTGCTTATCAAGCAAGTGATCAAGTGGTTCTTGATATAGAACCACTTTCTTTGTTGGGTGTGTTGTGCATGTTTTCACCCGGAGAATAGAAAGGAGTTTGGTCATTTGTTTAGATTAAGTAACTTTTCCATTGTATCAATATTTTTTAATCAAACTTTTTTTATGTACTGTTGGGTGATGAATGTGGCATTTTAAGGATGGTGTTTGTGTTGATGAGGGTGTGCTGGCAGGTAAGCCAAATTGCGGCAAGACTTGCCATTTAAATGTTAAAGTGCCACATTATTTCTGAATAACCAGGTACACTTGAATATTTACAGTAAAAGCCTGTTTATCTGGCACCCTGAATGTGGACTTTTTTTGCGATGCCGGTTATACGGAAGTTACGGTTGATTGGTTGCCGGATAAACAGGCTTTTACTGTACAATGTATTGGCACATTTTCGCTGCCATTTTACAAATGTAATTTTGCCTTGAAAAGTAGTAAAATAAATTATCCACTGGGCGGTGGGTGGAAAGATTCAGAAAAGGGAGAGAAACTGACTAAAGTCACTGGTGTGTGTTAGGTCAGCCGTGTGTCTGACACGATGCAGAAACCTATCACCTTGGACTTTCTGAGCCGTTCATGACACCATCACATCCCTCAAATTTCTAGCATCTTGGGATGTCTTCCCAACATGAAAGGTGCTGTACAAATGTCATTTGTTTTAGTTGTTTTTCTATATGAGACATCACTCAGTGAGTAATATAACTACAACTTGTATTTATATTATACATATATATAATACAGCACCCACCACCTGGGGTAGAGTCCTGGAGAACTTCACAGTGGCCAAGTCTGACCCTCAGCCACTGGTAGGGGAGAGGTGACCATAACCACAATCAAAAAGGAAGGTCGTCAGTTGGGATTTAAAAGTGGGGAGAGATAAAGGAGGGAGATTGAGGGAGAGAGTTTTTCAGAGTTTTGGGTGTAGTGGCTGAAGGCACAGCCACCAAAGGGTCGTAGGAGACGAGGGATAAAACATGATGCTGGAACGAGCAGAGCAGAGGCAGTGGGTGATTGAGCAGATCAGATGAGGTGCAAGGAAATTAAGTGATTTGAAAACAAGTGAGATGGGGGTATGAAGGTTTGTGCATTTGAGTATCCAAGTGGCAGTTTTGACTTGGTTGTATTTTTTGAGGAGGGCATTGAAATGGTCCAGCCAGGAACTGACGAAGGTGTGGACGAGGGTTTCGGTTGCTTTGGTTGTGAAGTACAGTCAGAGGCGGAAAAAATCAGTCATGGTTAGGGTCAGGCTCTGGATGTGGATAGCACCTCCTAAATTTATGTGTGTACATCATAGAATCATAGAATCTTACGACACAAAAGGAGGCTATTCGGCCCTGTGTCGGCTCTTTGAAAAGAGCAATTCTATTCCATTCCCCAGCTCTCTCCCCATAACTTCGCAAACCCGTCCTCCCCAAATAAATGTCTTGTTCTCTTTTAAAAGTTGTTATCGAATTGGCCTCCACCACCTTTTCAGGCAATGCATTCCAGATTCGAACAACCCGCTGAGTGAAATAATTTTTCCTTGCTCCCCTCTGCTTCATTTTAAAACTGTTTTAAATCTGTGACCACAAGTCACTGAAACGCCCACCAGTGGAAACAGTATTTCCCCGTTTACCCTATCGAATCCTCTCACGATCCTAAAAACCTCGATTAGATCTGCTCGTAACCTTCTCTGCTCCAATGAGAATAAACCTAGCCTCTCCAGCCTTTCCTCATTACTGAAGTCCCTCATTCCTGGTACCATCCTGGTAAATCTCCTCTGCACCCTTTCCAATGCCTTAACATCCTTCCTAAACTGTGGTGACCAGAACTGAACACTGTACTCTAGCTGAGACCAAGCCAAAGTTTTATAGAGGTTAGTCAGAACTTCCTGACATTTGTACTCTATTCCCCTATTTATAAAGCCTAGTATGCTTTTTTAACAGCCTTGTCTACCTGTCCTGCCACCTTCAAAGAATCACTTACACAAGTCCCCAGGTCTCTTTTCCTTTACACCCCTTAAAATTGTATTATCTAGCCTCTCCTCATTCCTCCTCCCAAAATGCATTACCTTACATTTCTCTACATTAAATTTCACCTGCCATGTGTCTGCCCATTTTACCATTCTGTCTATATCTTCTTGCAGATGACTACTATTTTTCCTAACTTTGTGTCATCTGCAAACTTGGAAATGGTACTCCCTATACCCAAGTCCATATCATTAATATGTATTAAAAAGAGCAGTGGTCCCAATACTGATCCCTGGGGGACGCCACTGTACACTTCCCTCGTAAGAAAAACAGCCGTTCACCACAACTCTCTGCTTTCTGTCTCCCAGCCAATTCTGGATCCAATACATATATAATATATATATATGTAATGCATATGGGAAATACACAGGTGTGCTCACCATATAAGCCAGAGCATCCTGACAATGTCTGTCTTTTCCCATAAAGGAGGAAGCAGCCGAGAATGGAATCATGGATGCCCATTCTACTAATAAAGTATGCTAATAATCCCTATAAAAAAAAGCACAATAATAGAATTGGTCATTTCAATCCATTCAATCGAATCCCATTTTTGTGGGACACTGCTGCGCACAATTGGCTGCCACGTTTCGTCGACAAATACAGTCAATTCACATTACAGTATGTTCTCAAATTTGAGACATTTCAAAGACATGAAAAGCACTATATCAAATGCAAGGATTATTATTATTATGACAGAGCAGCAACCAGCTACTCAGTGGGTTCAGGCCTGCTCCATGTCACCCTCCCTGCCCATCCTACCTTTGACGGTCAGGGCTTCAGCCTCTCCGCCCCCACCATTTGGAACTCCATCCCACATTCCCTTTGCCACCTTCAAGGCACAGCTCAAGATGCTCCTCTTCGGCCCCGCCTTCAGCAACCCTCCTGACCCCCTGCCCTCCACCCCCTCTGACCCCCAGCTCTGATCCAAATCCTTGACTGTCCAATTCTTTGGGAAGTCCTCCAGACATGAAAGGCACTGTGTAAATGGGAAAGTTTTGTTGCAAGTGTAACAAGTTACACTTTATTTGGCAATATAGAATTTGTTTCAAATAATTTAAACCAGACTGAGACTTGTCACTATGCCAACAGCTGCCTGTGTATCTGTGTGTGTGTGTGTGTGTTTCTGTGTGTGCGCATGTGTGTCTGAGCAAATCAACTATCTCACGCCTCGACCAACACTGCCCACCTCCGTCATGGATTGATTTCAAGATCCTCTTTCAGCCACTGCACCCCAAAAATCTGGAACTCTCTCCCTCCCTCCCTTGCTTTTTGATTGTGCTTACGGTCACCTCTTCCACTGGCTCGGGGTCAGACTGTGCCACTGTTAAATTCTCTGGGACACTATCCCCATTGAGCATTATATAAATGAAAATTGTTGTTGTCTGTGCCTGTCATGTGTCTATGTCACTGTGCTTGAATCTCTATCTCTATGTCCGTGTCTCAAGACCCTCTCCGACCGCGCCTTCGGCTGCCCCCGTAACTCTTCCCCCTCTCCCACTCTCCTTCCCTCTACCCCGACCCTCCCCCACCCCCCGCTCAGGTCCCGACCTGACTGTTCAGCGCTCTGGGATGTCCTCCCGACGTGAAAGGCGCTTTATAAGTGCAATTTTGTTGTTGTTGTCATTGTTGTCTGTGTCTCTGCGCCTGTGTGTCTATGTCTCTCTCTGTGTGTCCTTTCAGCCACGTCCACCACCGCACCTCCATTACCTCTTCCTCAGGATCCACCCCTCCCCCTCTCCACCCCAATTACACACCTTTGACCCTATCTCTCCCCCCGCCCTCTTTGCTCTCATCCAGAAAATGAAACCCACCACCTGCTCCCCTCGACCCCATCCTCACCTCTCTCCTCGTTTCCCAGCTCTACCTCCTAGCCCCGCTCCTAACTGACTTCATCAACCTCTCTCTGTCCACCAGCACTGTCCCCACTCCTCTAAAAACAGCTGTCATCACCCCCATCATGAAAAAACCTTCACTGGACCCATCCCTACTCTCCAGCTACTGCTCCATCTCCAGCCTCCCATTCCTCTCCAAGGCCCTGGAATGAGTTCTTGTGTCCCAGCTTCGCACCTTTCTTTCTCACCATTCCCTCTTCGAGCCACTTCAATCTGGTTTCCGTGTTGCCCATAGCACGGAGACAACCCTGGTCAAAGTCTCTAACGACATTCTAAACATCTGCGATCAGGGCTCTCTCTGCCTCCTTGACCTCCGTGACTTCATCTCCCCCATCCTTGCCCGACTCCATTGGCTCCTCTGCTGCCTTCGACACTGCCGACCATTCCATCCTCCTACACCGCCTCTCCTCCCAGCTCAATCAATCAATCAAAACTTACATTTATATAGCGCCTTTCACGTCGAGAGGATGTCCCAAAGCGCTGTACAGTCAGGTGGGGACCAGAGCAGGGGGGGGGGCGGGGGGGGCAGGATGAAGAAGAGTAAGAAAATTGACTGTATATTTGTGGGCAAAACGCAGCAGTCAAATTGTGCACAACAGTGTCCCACAACTCATGGAAGTGGGATTAGGGGAAAAAGGACCTGCCCTCGTCTGGTTCGACTCCTACTTTTCTCACCATCTCCACTTTGTCACCACCAATGGCTTCTCTTCTAGCCCCCGTACTGTGACCTGTGGTGTCCCCCAGGGCTCTGTCCTTGGCCTCCTACTTTTCAAAATCTACATGCTCCCACTTGGTGACATCAACCGTAGACATGGGGTTTACATCCACATGTACGTGGATGACACCCAAATCTATCTTTCTGCCTCTACCTTCGGGTCCAAGACCACTGCTGTCTTGACAGACGGCCTGTCAGACATCAAGTCCTGGATGAGAGCTAACTTTATACAGTTGAAAGCAGCAAGACCGAGGCTCTCCTGATTGGCTCGTGCCAGCACCCTCACACATTTGCATTAACCTCCATGGTTGCACATTCAACCTCACCAAGCCAGACAGGAACCTAGGTGTCTTGTTCGATCCTCGACTGTCTTTCCTCCCTCACATCCAAGCCATGATCGCTCTGCCTTCCCTCACCTTTGCAATATTGCCCAACTCCATCACTACCTCACCGCTCAGGCCTCTGAAACTCTCATTCACGCCTTATCACATCCAGGCTCAACTATGCCAATGCCCTGCTTGTCGGCCTTCACAACCGAGGGGTTGTGAAGGCCCACAGGCTGCAGATCATCCAGAACTCTGCGGCCTGTGTCCTCTACCGTTCCCAAGCTCTGTGACCTCATCTCCCCTATTGTCACCCAACTCCATTGGCTCCCCATCACCCAGAGGATTCAATTCAAGACCCTGGTCCACATCTTGAAAGCCGTCAATGGCCTTGCCCCACTCTACCTCTGTGACCTCCTAACCCACCAACCTGCCCGCCCCCTCCGGCTCAGGTGGCTCCATCACGCTCCATGGCCCCCAGCGCCCCCAGCCCACCCAACCCTCCATCCTATATCCTATACCTCCACCCTCCCCGATCTCAAGCCCAGCTCAAGTCTGAAACACTGACTGTCCAGCGCCTTGAGACAACTTCCTGATGTGAAAGCTACTGTACAAGTGTCATTTTGTTGTTGTTGTGTCTATGTGCAGGGGCCAGTGCTACCTTTAGGCGAACTAGGCGGTCAGGTAGGGCACCAACATCAGTGTGTGTGGGTGGGGGGGGGGGCAACATCAGTGTGTGTGTCTCTGTGTGTGTGTGTGTGTCCCTCAGTCTGTGTGTGTGTCCCTCAGTCTGTGTGTGTGTGTGTGTGTGTCCCTCAGTCTGTGTGTGTGTCCCTCAGTCTGTGTGTGTGTGTCCCTCAGTCTGTGTGTGTGTCCCTCAGTCTGTGTGTGTGTGTGTGTGTCCCTCAGTCTGTGTGTGTGTGTGTGTGTGTCCCTCAGTCTGTGTGTGTGTCCCTCAGTCTGTGTGTGTGTGTGTCCCTCAGTCTGTGTGTGTGTGTGTGTGTCCCTCAGTCTGTGTGTGTGTGAGTCTCTGTGTGTGTGTGTGAGACTCTGTGTGTGTGTCTCTGTGTGTGTCTGTGTGAGTCTGTGTGTGTGTCTCTGTGTGTGTCTGTGTGAGTCTGTGTGTGAGTGAGTCTCTGTGTGTGTGTGTCTGTCTGTGTGTGTGTGTGTGAGTCTCTGTGTGTGTGTGAGTCTCTGTGTGTGTGTGAGTCTCTGTGTGTGTGTGTGTGAGTCTCTGTGTGTCTGTGTGAGTCTCTGTGTGTGTGAGTCTCTGTGTGTCTGAGTGAGTCTCTGTGTGTCTGAGTGTGTCTCTGTGTGTGTGTGTGTGAGTCTCTGTGTGTGTGTGTGTGTGTGTGTGTCCCTCAGTCTGTGTGTGTGTGTGTGTGTCCCTCAGTCTGTGTGTGTGTGTGTGTGTGTCCCTCAGTCTGTGTGTGTGTGTGTGTGTCCCTCAGTCTGTGTGTGTGTGTGTCCCTCAGTCTGTGTGTGTGTGTCTGTGTGTGTGTGAGAGTCTATGTGTGTCTGTGTGAGTCTCTGTGTGTGTGTGTGAGTCTCTGTGTGTCTGAGTGAGTCTCTGTGTGTGTGTGTGTGTGAGTCTCTGTGTGTCTCTGTGTGTGTGTGTGTGTGAGTCTCTGTGTGTGTGTGTCTCTGTGTGTGTGTGTGTGTGTGTGAGTCTCTGTGTGTGTGTGTGTGTGTGTGTCCCTCAGTCTGTGTGTGTGTGTGTGTGTGTCCCTCAGTCTGTGTGTGTGTGTGTGTCCCTCAGTCTGTGTGTGTGTGTGTGTGTGTCCCTCAGTCTGTGTGTGTGTGAGTCTGTGTGTGTGTGTGTGAGACTCTGTGTGTGTGTCTCTGTGTGTGTCTGTGTGAGTCTGTGTGTGTGTCTCTGTGTGT
>CM068760.1:12359156-12411656 GCA_035084275.1 Hydrolagus colliei | reverse complement strand
CTGAGCAAGCTGCCCTCGGGGCTGGAGCTGCTGGAGAGGAGCGGGGAGCACGACACCCCGGTCAGTGACATGTGGCACCTGTTGCAACTGCAGAAGAAAACTGAAGCCAACAAGGATGGGGTGGACAAGGTAAAGCTGCACACGTGTGAGGTGTAACAGTAATAATCCCTGTATTTCATATCCTCATAGTTTAGGTATTTGATGGTGGAGTGAAGCAGTGTGTGCAAAACCAACAAGTTGACCAACATGAAGCATAATAATAATCCTCACATTTCTTATAGCGCATTTCACATCTTCCAGACGTCTCAAAGCGCTTCACAGAATACACTGTAAAGTGAATTGACTGTATATTTGTGGGCGAAACTCAGCAGCCAATTGCGCACAGCAGCGTCTAACAATCAGTCGTGGATTGAAAGTGACTAATTTATTATTGTTTTTTTGAGGGATTACGCGTGTATGTGTGTGGAGTGAGGAAACTTGCCCAAGGTTTTGCCCTGCCTGGAATTGAACCCAACTATTTTGCTTGTAAGGCAAGTTGTCTAACCACCGAGCGACAGGACTCCAAAACTCCTTCCAGACGTCTCAAAGTGCTTCATATAATTTACTGGAAAATAAATTAGCTGTGGAAGAAACGTGACAGCCAATTGCGCACAGCAGCGTCCCACAGACAGTGGTGCGCTGAGGGTGTAGAGAGTGCTGGTTGGACACAAGCAATAATCTCAAACCAGCAGTGAGTGGCTGCGGGAACATTTCCTCCCAGAATCATGGGGGAAGGACATTTAAACAGTGGCATTTCAATGTCAATTCACAGCCATCATAGATCATCCAGAACTCTGCAGCCCATGTCCTCTCCCTCACCAGGCTTTGTGACCATATCAACCCCATCCTTGTCTGACTCCACTGGCTTCCCATCAGACAGAGGATACAGTTCAAGATCTTCGTTCTTGCTCCCACCTACCTCTGCAACCTCCTAACCCCCAACCAACCTGGCCACTTCCTCCGCTCAGCGGGCTTCCGTCTGCTTGACATTACTTGCCTCACTCATCATTGGCGAGCCTTCAGCCACTTTGCCCCACCCTCTGTAACGTCATCCTGCAGTCCCTCCGCCTTGCCCCCTCCGTAGCCTTTTTCAAGACCTGTCTCGAGACCCCCCTCCTCGACAATGCCTTTGGTCACCCTCCATCCCCCTGTCCTCCACCCTCCCCAATCCCGACCCCACCTGCCAAGTTTAAAAACATTAGTTGTCCAGCGACTTGAGATGTCCTCCCGACATGAACGGCGTTCTCCAAATGTAATTTTTCTGCCTTCCATTTGCTGCTCCTTTCCCAGCCGCAGTTAGAACAACAACTTGCATTTGGGCGATTCCACGGTAATGGGGTACCCTGAGCGAGTCAAAATCTGCAGGCCATTTTCTGAGAAAGGATGGATTATTTCTTTTTCAAAACATGAAAATCATAGGTAACACTCTCAAGAGATAGAAAAGATAACTTTGCCTTAAAATTAGCTTTATTTTTAAAATGACAATACATTAAAGATCATGTCCACCCTATCTAGAGATCTCTAAAATGTGACATGGCTCCTTTGGCAAACAAGGCTACTTTTGAAACCAATTTCAGATCATATTTTTAACTCTCACTATTATTAAATATAACTAAATCCATAAATCACTTGTTAAGACAGAAAGCTGATAAGTTTTTGTGTCATTCAAGAGCTTGATTATATTTGTTTTTTCCTGTTAAAAAAATGCTACACGCGCGTAACCCCGTCTGTCCAAAAGGTTATGACTGTTGAAGACGAGATTTCAAGTTAAAACATTTTTTTAAAATTCTATTTTGCTCACAATTAATAATGTAATGAAGTAACTACCTCGTGGTTAGATTTATTTTGGTAAGGTTGAAGATCGCTTACCTCTGCGACATTTTGAAAATTCACACAGGACATTCTGTCCTCCAATGGCTATGTTCATAATTACCATGGAAACCAAGCTAGGAATTCCCAGAATGACATTTTTGAGAAAAAATGTTCCTACGGCCTCGTGTTCACTAACCCGGAAATAGCAAATTTAGCGTTAGCGGCCGGCATTGCTGCTACACATGGTTTAGGTGAGGGTTCCTGCCTGTCCGCGGCGTTATGCGCGTTACCATGGTAACGAGCAAGACCTATTCAGTTAAATTGTGATTAAATTGGACGGAAGATTTGTTTCTGCAGCTGGGTTATCAAATAAGATCCGTTTGTATATTATTTCTACTGATTTTGATTGAGATGTTTTGAACGCCCATTTAGTCTGTTTCTAGAGATCTCCACTGGGACAAACACCCGGTAGATTAGGGCTAATCAGCTGTTTTGCAGCGTTACAATACATGGGGTGTGAGCATTTTGAAGTGTAAAAATTATTTTGTTAAAGAAGTTATCTATTTCTTACAAGATACATACAGTCTGGTCTCTAGGGAACTTATGTAAAACAAATGAATGGAATTGAGTATTTATATAGCGTCTTGCGCTCCTGGTGGTGTCTCAGAGTGCTTCAGATATACTTCACTAGCTGTACCTGTTACAGGTACCCTTGCAACCAAAGGATCCCACATGGAGGTAGTGTTACCACTTGCAAACCATCAACACTGTATGTATATCTTGCAAATCTTTGTGCGTCCAAGTCCTGACGGGCGGTTTGCCGTGCTGTTGCAGACTTTCAGCATTGCTGCTATCTGTTCGTCAGTTTAGTTTAAATGTCCTTCTCTCTTTTGTCTGGCATTTTTATTTGTCCTCGAAAGTCTTGCTATTGGGAGCACTCCTGTGGGAGGACTCCTGTGGGAGGACTGTAGCTCCCATGACAGTCCAAAAAAACTGGCCTATATTTGTTGCAGAATATATTAGTAGAGATGTATCTTATTAGAAGAGTGTGATTTCCTCTGTCACTACATTGTAGGTACTCTACAATGTAATTTTGTTGCAGAATACCATGCACACTTCATATTTGGGGGCTTTAATTAAATCATTATTTAAATATCATAGAATCATAAAATTATACGGCACAAAAGGAGGCCATTCGGCCCATCTAGTCTGAGTCGGCTCTTTGAAAAGCGCAACTCAATCCCACTGCCCAACTCTCTCCCCATAACCTAATAGACCTGTTCTCTCTAAATAAGATCTAATTCTTTTTTAAAAGCTGTTATCGAATCGGCCTCTACCACCTTTTCAGGCAATGCATTCCAGATTCGAACAACCCGCTGAGTGAAAACATTTCTCCTCAGCTCCCCTCTACTTCGTTTTGAAACTATTTTAAATCTGTGATCACTGAGTCACTGATTCGCCCACCAGTGGAAACAGTCTTTCCCTATTCACCCTGTCGAAGCACTCTGAGACGTCGTCCGGCGTGGAGGGCGACATATAAATCGAAGTTGTTGTCGAAACCTCTCATAATCTTATAAACCTCTATCAAGTCTGCTCTCAATCTTTTTTGTTCTAGAGAGAATAAACCTAGCCTATCTAGCCTTTCCTCATAACTGAAGTCCCTCATTCCAGGTACCATCCCAGTAAATCTCCTCTGCACCCTTTCCAATGCCTTAACATCCTTCCTAAACTGTGGTGACCAGAATTGTACACAGTACTCTAGCTGAGGCCTAACCAAAGTCTTATAGCGGTTAGTCAGCACTTCCTGACATTTGATATAGCTCATCAACAATAGGAGATCCTGGAAAAACATGCCCAAGACCTTTCCAATGAGATATAAATCATGTTTATACGTCACTCGGTTATTGCGTTCTTGGCGGACACACAGACATACACAGACATGTCTCATATAGATTAAATAAACATAGAAGGAATTCATTACACACGTAGAATAGGCAAAGAACCATCCTTTTTCAGTTCAACAGAACACGTTTGAGGCACTGGTGTCTGTGCTGATGTTCTCTCCTCCATTGAAACTATCTGCTGAAGCCTTCTGCCACTGACTTTTAATAGTTTTCCTCAAGTGTTTATCAGATTCCCTTTTAAATGTTGATATGTACTTAAGAAGACCTAACCCTAAGGAGAAGTTTCTTAGAGTGTAAATGAACAATACTGCCCACAAAATATACAGTCACTCCACTTTACAGTATATTCTGTAAATACAACACAAGACTACATTTGTTAGCACCTTTCACATCTGGAGGATATGTCAGGGCGATGGACGTCCTTCAAAGTAAAATGTCACCTGTGTGCCGCTTCACATGCTACTTCTCCTGCCATGCGGTTGCCTGTTCTACTGGACTCCCTGCCCCATTCCCTCCAACAGGTGCCACCAGTGGTTTGACTGAAACCTCTTGACTAGTTTTTATATTTGCATTCCATGGCTTCCAATTGCATTTGACACAACAAAGTCTCTGCTAGGAAACACTTGCAAGGGGTGGGGTGGGTGGGGGAGAGAGAGACGGCGGGGGTGGTGGTAGGGGGAGGGAGACGGCTGGGGGGGGGAGGGGGAGGGAGACGGCTGGGGGGGGGAGGGGGAGGGAGACGGCTGGGGGGGGAGGGGGAGGGAGACGGCTGGGGGGGGAGGGGGAGGGAGACGGCTGGGGGGGGAGGGGGAGGGAGACGGCTGGGGGGGGAGGGGGAGGGAGACGGCTGGGGGGGGAGGGGGAGGGAGACGGCTGGGGGGAGGGGAGGGAGAGAGAGACGGCGGAGGGGGAGAGAGACGGCTGGGGGGGGTGGGAGGGTGAGAGAGACAGCTGTGGGGGAGAGGGAGAGAGACGGCTGGGTGGAGGGGAGGGAGAGAGAGACGGCTAGGGGGGGTTGGGTGGGTGAGAGAGACGGCTGGGGCTGGTTGGGTGGGTGAGAGAGACGGCTGGGGGGTGGGGGGGAGAGAGATGGCGGGGGGGGGGGGGACGGCGGCGGGGGGGGGATGGCGGCAGCGTGGTGGGGGGGTGTGGGGAGAGATGGGGTGAATGTGATAATATACAGGTAGATAGAGATGGCGGGGATTTGAGAGAGGAGAGCAACACAGAGAGAAAAACACAGAGATGGAGAAAGTGAGTGTGAGAGACACAGAGAGAGAAAGATATTTACCTACTGAGGAGATGCGCACCGGGAATGCGCGTGCACCGGGAATGCGCAGTAGGAAAAAACCCGAAAATATCGATATTTTGGTATATCTCGATACGGACCCTAGTAAGCACCAAGTGCACCTAACATATAATCATCAGCTTACGATGGGGACAGAGAGGCTGAAGACCTGACCATCGATGGTGGGACGGGTCATGTGGGAAACAGGCTGCAGGCAGCTGGGTGAAGGGAGCAGACAGGTTGATAGGAGGCAGCAGGTCAGAGAGTGACCTGGACAACTTGATAAGTGTGCACATTGTAACAAGGTTCATGACAGGTATTGGGAGCTGCAGGGAGAGCATTCTCGCTGTGACCTTGTGTATTGTTAGAGGGTATAAAAAGGGGAGACTTGCGAGAGCCTCACTCAAGCAGAGAGACACAACCAGAGTGAGGCCAGGCCAGAGTGAGAAGGAATTGGGTGAGAGTTGGAATTACTATGGAATCTACTTTTGTATCGTGAATATTCAAGTGTTGTCCTACTTAAAAGACTGTTGATACCAGTGGTGGATTGGTAAACTGTTGCCATTGGTAGTTTGGCAGACTGGTGATATCATTGGTAGATTGGCCTTGTTCCCTAAATTCCACAGGGAGCAGCTGTAGGTAATTAGACTTTTAAACAATAACAAGAAGCATACTGATTAATTAGTTAATTGGATGCCAACTGTAACCTGGTGCAGAGTAGGAAGTAGGTGCAAGGATATTATATAACAATATAAGGAAAAAGATAGTGAGAGGAGAGAATGGCCTGGCAGGTGATGTGTGAAGAAGTGGTATGTGGGAGTTGATGGAGGGAAACTTGAGCCCGGGTGACTTCATCTGCAGCTTGTCTACAACTGAGGAAGCTCCAGCTTAGAATAGCTGAACTGGAGTCTCAGGTGGAGACACTGCGCAGCATCAAAGATAGTGAGACCTTCCTGGACAGTTTCATCCTGAAGCCAGTCACTCCCCCAAGGTCCAGGGAACAAATCTATCCCTTTTCCAGCCACGGACAGGACTGCGTGATGGTCAGACAGGCGGGTAAGGGGACCCAAAAGAGAGGGGCAGAGGAACCCCAGACTTTAACCTTGTCCGACAGGTATGAAATACTTGCAACCTGTGTAGAGAAGGAAGTCTGTGAGGAAGATAGGCAAACTGACCCCAACACCTTTATTCAGGAGGCCACACAAAGGGGAAAAGCCAGAAAAAATATAGTGGTAATTGGGGATGAGACAGTCAGGAGGACTGACGCACTTTTCTGAGGCCGTAGCAGGGAGACAAGAAGACTGTGTTGCCTTCCTGGGTCCGGGTGAAGGATGTCACTTCCGGGCTGGAGAAAAATCTGAAGCAAGAGGGAGGGCATCCAATAATTCATATAGGGACCAATTATGTAGGTAGGACTGGTAGGAACGAGTTGAGAAGCAATTTCCACGAATTGGGAGCTAAGCTAAAGAATAGAACTTCGAACATATTAATATCGGGATTGTTACCTGAGCCAGGGGCTAATTGGTACAGGCAAAAGAAAATTAAGGATATATAAATATAATAATACCTGGCTAAAGGAGTGGTGCGGAGGGCAGGTGTTTCATTTTATGGGCCATTGGCACCAGTACTGGGGGAAATAGGAGCTATTCCAAAGGAATGGACTCCACCTAAACAGGGCTGGGACAAATGTCCCGGCAACACGAATAAATAGGGAGTTAGACAGGGCTTTAAATAGGGGACCGGACAGGACTGGGGGGGTAAAATCATAGTCAGATGTAATCCGTCACAATTAAAATTAGGATTGATGAAAGTGGGAGAGCTAATTGACAATGGAGATGAGCAGAGTGTGTCAAGCGGGGAAAAGAAGCCCAGTGATAGGGTTCTGGTGAATATGAATGTTAAGAATATGTTAACTCGGGGTAAAAAGCTTGGCAAAGCAGATAGGGAATCAGAGAGTAGGGGAAATGGTAGGAAATTAAAAAAAACTTTATATCTGAATGTGCGAAGCATTTGGAATAAAACGGATGAATTAAAGGCACAATTAGACACATCTGGGTACAATTTGGTAGCCATCACTGAAACACGGCTACAGGGAGATCTAGGGTGGGAGTTAAATATCCCAGGGTTTTCAGTTTATAGGATGGATAGGCAATGTGGGAAACGAGGTGGGGGTGGGGTAGCCCTATTAATCAGGAATGAAATAAAAGCAGTAGAGAGGAAGGATCTGAAATCCGATAACCAGGAGGTAGAGGCAATATGGATGGAAATAAAAAACATTAAGGGGCAGAAAATATTAATGGGAGTGGTTTACAGACCCCCAAATAGTGATCACAACATAGCACAATATATTAATCAAGAAATCACAGGAGCATGTAGGAAAGGTAAAGGAATAATAGTGGGTGATTTCAATCTTCACATAGATTGGGAAAACCAAATTGGCAAAAGTAGCTTAGAGGAAGAGTTCATTGAGTGTATGAGAGACAGCTTTCTAGAGCAGCACGCCGAGGAACCAACTAGGGGACAGGCCTTCCTAGACCTTGTTTTGTGTAAAGAAACAGAGCTAGTCGGCAATTGAGATATTAAAGCTCCTCTAGGGCAGAGCGATCACAGCATGATTGAATTTTATATTAAGTTGAGAGGGTATTGTATCAAGAGGGTATTGTATTAAGTTAAATCTGAGGCAAGTATTTTGAATTTAAATAAGGATAATTTTGTAGGTATGAGGAAAGATCTGGGTAAAATAGACTGGAGAATCAAATTAGGAGGTAGAACGGTAGACTAACGGTGGCAAATATTTAAGGATGTAGTACAGAATTCACAGAGGTTGCATATTCCCTTGTGGAATAAGAATACCACAGGGAAAGCAATTCATCCGTGGCTAACTAGAGCAGTTAGGGAAAGTATAACATTAGAAGAAAAAGCCGACAAAACTGCCAAGAAAAGCAGCAGATCTGAGGATTGGGAGAGTTTTAAGAACCAACAAAAAATAACTAAAAAGTTCATTAAGCGTGAGAAAATGGAGTATGAGGGCAAGTTAGCTAGGAACATTAAGTCAGATTGCAAAAGTTTTTGTAAATATATTAAGAGGAATAGGCTAGTGAGAGTAAACATAGGTCCACTTCAGGCAAAGACAGGAGAAGTTATAATGGGGGATAGTGATATGGCAGAGTCCCTAAATGAATACTTTGCGTCTGTCTTCACCCTAGAAGACATAACAAGTCTGCCAACAATAGGAATACACCGGGGGGTAAATGACAGGGAGCAACTTAGGGAAATCTTCATTAGCAGAGAATTGGTGCTAAGGAAACTGTTCCCTAGAACTAAAAAGTAACAAATCCCCTGGTCCGGATGGCTTGCATCCCAGGGTTTTAAAAGAGGTAGCTTATGAGATAGTGGGGGACTTGTATCTGATCTTCCAAAGTTCCTTGGATTCTGGAACAGTCCCCATGGATTGGAAGATCGCAAATGTCACACACTATTTAAAAAGGGTGGAAAGGAAAAGATGGGGAACTATAGGCCAGTTAGTCTGACATCAGTGACAGGAAAAATTTTAGAATCCTTAATTAGGGATGTTTTGGTTAGGAAGTTAGGGGAGCACGATATAATTAGGCCAAGTCAATATGGCTTTACAAAAGGGAAGTCATGTTTGACAAATCTCATGGAATTTTTTGAGGATATTTCGAGTAAACTAGATAGGGGTGAATCAGTGGATGTAGTCTATTTGGACTTCCAGAAGGCATTCGATAAGGTGCCGCATAAAAGGTTGATACAAAAGATAGGGGCCCACGGAATTGGGGGGGACATATTAACATGGATTAGGGAATGGTTAACGGGTAGGAAACAAAGAGTAGGGATGAATGGGTCCTTCTCAGATTGGCGGGATGTGACTAGTGGAGTGCCACAAGGATCAGTGCTTGGGCCTCAGCTATTTACCATCTATATCAACGATCCAGATAAGGACATCAAGCTTAATATCTAAATTTGCTGATGTCATGAAACTAGGAGGAAGCGTTAATACTAAGGGTGATATTTAAAAAAAATGCAGTGCGATTATAGATAGGTTAGGTGAGTGGGCAGGTAGGTGGCAGATTAAGTATAATGTAGTGAAGTGCGAAAACATCAGAGCAGGTAATTATTTACAGGGGAGAGATTGGAAAGTGTTAGCATGTAGAGGGACTTGGGTGTCCTTGTGCACCAAACACAGAAAGTTAGTATGCAGGTGCAGCAGGCAATTAGGAAGACTAACGGTATGTTAGCTTTCATTATGAAAGGTTTAGAGTATAAGAGTAGGGTAGCCTTGCTGCAGCTGTATAGGGCCCTGGTGAGACCACACCTGGAGTGTGTGCAGTGTTGGTCTCCTTATTTAAGAAAGGATGTATTTGCCTTGGAGGGAGTGCAGTGTAGGTTTACTAGGTTAGTACCTGGAATGAGGGGGATGAGTTATGATGATAGGTTGATTAATTTGGGCCTATATTCTCTGGAATATAGAAGAATTATAGAAACTTATAAGATTATTAAGGGGCACGACAAAGTGGATAGTGGGAGATTGCTTCCCCTGGTTGGAGAAACTAATACCAGGGGTCACAATCTTAAAGTTAGGGGTGAGCCTTTTCACACTGAGTTGAGAAAAAACTTCTTCAATCAGAGGGTAGTGAATGTATGGAATTCTTTACCCCAAAGGGCTGTTATGCTCAGAACATATTCAAGACTGAGTTAGATAGATTTCTCATTTATAAAGGGATTGAGGGGTATGGGGATCAGGCAGGTAGCTGGAGTTAGAGTAGAATATCAGGCAGGATTGAATGGTGGGGCAGGCTCGATGGGCTGAATGTCCTACTCCTATTTCTTATGTTCTTATATTCTTATGTTGAGTGACCTTGTGTGTTGTGTGACCTTGTGTGTTATAGGCCATATCTCTGCTAGAGGAGTTGCTCGGTGAGATCGGTGATTTGAAGAAATTCAAAGTTAGTTTTGAAGATCGAATGAACGCCCTAAATGGAACCTTCAGGAATGTAAGACATACCCACACTCACAAGCACGTGCTCACCCACTTTATTGTTTCTTATTCTTTATGAATAATAATTTTGCACTTGTGATTGCCAATTGTAATATTAATGTTTCGGTTTCTCCTCCTGCAGATTTTAATTATTTTTTAAGTTCTTAGTCTTTACCATTGTAAACAATGTATTGCATCAATCAAAATATATTTGCTTTAAACTGAAAAATCAGTGAATATTGATGTTTAGTGATATTTGTTGAACGTAGACATTACTGATCCGACTGTCTGTCTCATTCCTCCAATGAGTTCTCAAGTTGATGTGTTTCCAGTTTAGCCAATCACTGAAGCTTTTTGTTGAGTCTGTTACAAATATCCCCATATCTACTGGGGGAAAATCTTTTATTATCAAAAACTACTTGAGGATTTTTAATTTTCAACCAATCCTTCCAGCTCCAATCTCATAGTCTAATAAAAAATACATGCACCTAATCTATAACAACAACTTGCATTTATGTAGCTTCTTCACTGCACTCACGGTGGTGGTTTCTGATCCTGAGCAGGGAGAGAGAGGAGGGAGGTAACATAAGAAAATAAGAATTAGGAGCAGGATTTGGCCATTCGGCACCTCGAGCCTGCCCCGCCATTTGATAAGATCATGGCTGATCTTCTGACTTTACTCTGATTACCTCCCTATCCCCATATCACCTAATCCCTCTATTTAAAAAAAAAATCTATCAGTCTCAGCCTTGAAAATGTTCAAGGACTGAGCATCTACAGCCTTCTGGGGTAGTGAATTCCATAAATGAGTGAAGAAATGTTTCCTCAACTCTGTTCTAAAAGGCTGACCCGTAATTTTAAGACTGTGACCCCTGGTTATAGATTCCCCTACCAGAGGAAACAGTCACTCACTGACTACTTTATCCAGCCTTTTAAGAATCATATATGTTTCAATAAGATCTCCCCTAATTCTTCTGTACTCTAGAGAATACAGCCCTAGTTTATTCAACTTATTCTGATAGGTTAGTCCCCTCATCCCAGGAACTAACCTAGTGAATCTACGCTGCACCAGCTCTAAGGCAAGTATGTCCTTTTTTAAATAAGGAGATCAAAACTGTTCTAGGTGCGGTCTCACCAGAGCCCTATACAGTTTTAATCAACAATCAACAAGATCAAAAAGAAAGCTCTTTAGGTAAGGTGTAGAGGCAGAATTAATGGCAAGAGTTACAGAGTTTTGGGGCCACAGTGGCTGAAGGCACTGCTTCCAATGGTGGAGCGGAGGGCACAAGGACCAATCAGGAGGCCGGAGCCAGCCGAATGGAGGCAGCGGGTGGTGGAATGTGGGGTAAGCGGGTCAGATAGGTAGGGAGGTGCGAGGGCATGAAGGGATTTCAAAATGAGTGAGAGGATCTTGAAATTGATTTGTTCAGTAATTGGGAGCCAGTGAAGCCTGGCAGGACTGGTGTGATGGGGGTACATAGTTTTGTACAGGTGAGTATCCAGGTGACAGAGTTTTAAATTATTAGAATTTTGTGTAAGGTGAAGCTGGGGAGACCAGCAAGGAGGGCATTTGAATAGTCCAGCCAGGAAATAACAAAGTGTGGACAAGGGGCTTGGCTCCTTTGCTTGTGAGGTATGGACAGAGGTGGGCAATGTGACGGTGGTGGAAAAAGTTTTCCTAGTCGGGTCCGTCGATATGGAAATTTTCCGATATCGATATCAGTGGGCTCATATCAATATATATCGATATTGATATCTCCGAATTTTTCTATACTGTGCATGTGCGCGCATTCAGGGGGCTGCGTGCATTCAGGGGGGTGCGCGCACTCAGATGTGCGTGTGCATTTGGTGAGGGGGGTGCGCATGCATTTGGAGGTGCGCGCGCATTCGGAGGTGCGTGTGCATTTGGAGGTGCGCGCATTCCGATATGTGCGTGCATTCCGTGCTCTAGGCCCAGGAGGTTTGCAATACCGGCGACAAGGTAAATTGAAAAAGTTTGCATTATACTGATAATACCGATATATTGCCGGACATAGTATACCGATATCGCTTTTTTTATACCAAATGTTTCGATATACCGATATATTTAAATTTCCAATATCAGCATATCGATATGAAAAATTATATCGATATAACCGATATATCGTCAGACACTACTAGTCAGGGAAGACTTATCACATCTTTGAGACATCTCAAAGCACGAATTCACGATATTTTGTCGGTGAAACATGGCAACCAATTATAATCATAGAATTACACAGCACAGAAGGAGGCCATTCAGCCCATCGTGTCTGTGCCGGTTCTTTGGAAGAGCTGTCCTAATCAATCCCTCTCCCCTCGCTCTCTCTCCATAGCCCCGCAAACCTGTCCTCCCCAAATAACCATCTATTTCTCTCTTAAAAGTTGTTATCAAATCGGCTTCCACCCTTACAGGCAACGCATTCCAAATCCCAACAACTATTTTAAATCAGTGTCATCGGGTTACCCAGCCACTTGCCAGTGGAAATAGCTTCTCCTCGTTCACCCTATCGACTCCCCTCATAAACTTCTATTAAGTCTCCTCTTAACTTTCTCTGCTCTAAGGAGAATAATCCTGGCTTCTCTAGCCTCTCCTGATAACTGAAGTCCTTCATTTCTGGTACCATCCTGGTAACCTCCTTTGCACCCTCTCCAATGCCTTAACATCCACAGTCTCCAGCTGAGGCCTAACCAGTGTTTTATAAAAGTTCATCATAACTTCCTGACTTTTGTACTCTATTTATAAAGCCTAGTATCCCGTATTTCCCATTCACCCCCTTTAAGATTCTACCATCAGCTTATGCTGCCTCTCCTCATTCTTCCATCCAAAATGTATTACTTTGCATTTATCCACATTAAACTTCATCTATGGTATATAGTATGGTCTATAGTGTACACCTAACAGAGAACCAGCTCTCTTTAATCATTATTGCCCCTGACCCCACTCCATTTTTCCCTTCCTTATCCCTCCTGAACACATTGTAGCCAGGAATATTCAGCTCCCATTCCTGCCCCTGTTTGAGTCAGGTCTTCATTATTGTCACTACGTCATAATCCCATGTGACAACTGGAGCCCACAGCTCACCAATCCTATTTGTCACACTCTGTACATTTACACACATACACTCCAAAACCAGCTTAGTCTGCTCTGCATTTCTCCCCCTGTCTAGTTCCTCATGTTTCTGGACTAATCCTTATAACAACATTGCTATTCTTATCTCCCAGCCCTCTATGTAACTTATTTGTCCTCTCTGATGCTATATCCTGATTCCCTTTCCCCCATTGAAATTAGTTTAATTCCTACCACACATCACTAGTTAATCTCCCTGTGAGGATCCCAGCCCAGTTCAGGTGCAACCCACCCACCTTGTACAGGTCCCACCTGCCCCTGAACTGATCCCAATGATCCAGGAACCTGAAGCCCTCCTTTCTGCACCATTTCTTTAGTGTTTGATTCGGCTGTTTGGATACACACTTTCAGCAGTTACTGGGAGTAATCCAGAGATCACCACCTTTGAGGTCTTACTCTTTAGCTGTTTCTCTAGCCTCTGATACTCTCCCTGTACAGTGTGTTGGGATGTCCTCTCAACGTTAAAGGTGCTCTATAAATGTAATTTTGTTCTTTGCTGCCCTGCCATATTCCCAAACATGTTTTATATTGTTATAATATAACTATTATACATTTTATAATTGTGCATCTCTTTCCCCCTCTCACCAAATTCCCTAACAGAATTCTCACTCTATTCCCTCCTCACTCTGCTGGAGTATCAGCTCAAGCAAAGCAGCATCCCACAACAGTCGTGGATTGATTAAACCAATTTCTTTTTTTTTTTCAAAAGAATTATACCCTCAGAAAAGGTATCTGCCAATCGACTAACTACTGGGTTCCCACTTACTGCTAGGTAAACAAAAGCATGTGTGTGGAGTAAGGAAAGTTACCCAACATTTTGTCTTGGCGGAAGGTTGACAGGAACAAAAGAATATGGCTTCCATCTTGCCGATATTGAGCTGCAGGAAATTTGCACTCATCCAGGTCTTGATGTCCATCAAACAAGTTGACAGAATATCAGCAGACTGAGAGTTACAGCTGGAGGAGGAAAAGTAGATTTGTATGTCATCCACATAGTGGGAGTTGACCCCACGTCTGTGGATAGCATCACCGAGAGGGAGCAGGAGGAAAAGAATGGGCTCAAGGGTTGAATCTTGCGGTTCCCGCAGGTGACCAGGTGAGGGCACAATGAAATGCTGGCAGTTGGTTAAGTCGGACTTGAACCATGCGAGTGAGATCCCACTAATGTGGATGAGTGAAGAGAGGTGATGGAGGAGGATGGCGTAGTCAACTGTGTCAAATGCAGCAGAGAGAAGGCAGAGGGATGCCCTGGTGTCAGCCTTGTGCTATGGGCTGTGTGGGGTTTGAGAAGGGATTGGATGGTGAGGTGTGAGCCATATTAGTTTGTAACAACACGTGTCAGGGCTTTGGCTAGAAAGGGAAGGTTTGAAATGGGACCATAATGCGCGAAGTTGAAGGAATCGAGTAGATTTTTTAAGGAGGGAAGTGATGACAGTTGCTTTGATGGGGAGTGTTACTGAGCATGAGGAGAGGGAATAGTAAATTACTGGTGTCTGCCAACAGTGGTAAGAGGAGGGTTTTAGGTATCATCTGGGTGATGGAGGATGAAAGGGAGGAAGGAGAGATGGGGGCCAAGGAGTGTAGGTTGGGGTCAGTTGATGGAAGCCATAGAAGGAGGACTGGGGGATGAAGAGGGAATGGGAGGGTGTGGGGGGTAGGCTGCACACATGGGGCAGGAGGAGAAGGCGCATGTTGTCTGTCTTGGAGATAAAGGAATCCAAGACCCCTTCACACTCGGCATTTGATGTTAGGAATGAGGGTGTTAGATGGGAATTGGGTGGTGGAGAACAGAATTTTGGAGTTGTTTTGGGTTTCCAGAATAACCTGTGAATAGAATGTAGCTTGTGAGAGGGAGCAGGGGTAGATGTGAAGATGCTCGAACCACAGCTGCCGATTAACCATGAGGCCAATTTTCATAGATTCATAGATTCATAGAATTTTACGGCACAAAAGGAGGCCATTCGGCCCATCTAGTCTGTGCTGGCTCTTTAAAAAGAGCGATTCAATCCCACTGCCCTGCCCGCTCCCCATAGCCTAATAGACCTGTTCTCCCTAAATAAAGATCTAATTCCCTTTTAAAAGTTGTTATCGAATCAGCCTCCACCACCTTTTCAGGCAATGCGTTCCAGATTCGAACAACTCGCTGAGTGAAATAATTTCTCCTCAGCTCCCCTCTACTTCGCCTTGAAACTATTTTAAATCTGTGACCACGAGTCACAGATTCACCCACGAGTGGAAATAGTTTTTCTCTATTTGCCCTGTCGAAACCCCTCATGATCTTATAAACCTCTATTAGGTCTCCCCTCAATCTTCTCTGCTCCAGAGAGAATAACCCTAGCCTATCTAGCCTCTCCTCATAGCTGAAGTCCCTCAATCCTGGCACCATCCTAGTAAATCTTCGTTGTACCCTTTCCAATGCCTTCACATCCTTTCTGTAGTGTGGTGACCAGAATTGAACACAGTATTCCAGCTGAGGCCTCACCAAAGTCTTATAGAGGTTAGTCAGCACTTCCTGACTTTTGTACTCTATACCCCTATTTATAAAGCCTAGTATCCCATATGCCTTCTTAACAGCCTTGTCTACCTGTCCTGCCACCTTCAACGAGTCACTAACACAAATCCCCAGGTCTCTCTGTTCCTTCACACCATTTAAAATTGTACTATCTAGCCTATATTGCCTCCCTTCATTTCTTCTCCCAAAATGCATCACCTCACACTTCTCTGCATTAAACTTCATCTGCCATGTGTCTGCCCACTTTACCAATTTGTCTATATCCTCTTGCAGATGGCTACTATCCTCCTCACTATTTACTATTCTCCCTAACTTAGTGTCATCTGCAAACTTGGAAACTGTACTCCGTACACCCAAGTCCAGATCATTGATGTAGATTACAAACAGCAATGGTCCCAAAACCGATCCCTGTGGCACACCACTGCTCACTTCCCTCCAATCTGAAAAACAGCCTGAAAAATCTGAAAAATTTTGTGTCATCTGTGCTCAAGTGACCTGGTTTGGGATTTGTGGGAGTGGGTAGATTTGGAATTGGTCCTGGATTTCAGGGAACAAGGGAGTAAAAGATAGAGAAGAGATCTTTTAGCAGCTTGACAGCTGTATCAGGATCACTTGAGAGGGACTCTGATGGAAGCTTTTTCCACGGGCAGAAAAAGTTGGTGGAAACAGAAACAGAACTAGGCTATTCAGTCCCTCAAGTCTGTTCTGCGATTTTCCAAGATCATGGCTGATCTGTACATCAAGTCCAGTTACCCACCCTTGCCTGATAACCACACCTAATAAATATCTATCTACATCCATGTCAAAAAAGGGAAGGGATCTAGCATCCACAGCCTTTTGGAGGAAAAAGTTCCAGATTTCCACAACCCTTTGGCTGAAAAACTGCTTCCCAAATTAACTCCTCAATGGCCTGTCTCTAATTTTAAGATGATACCACTTATTCTGGATAATAATCATAAAAACTTGCATCGATATAGCACTTTTCACATCTCGATTTCTCAAAGCGCTTCACAGATTATTCTGTAAAGTGAAGTGACTTTGTGGGCGAAACGTGGTAGCCAATTGCACACAGCAATGTCCCACAATCAGTTGTGGGCTGAGTAACCAATTTTGTTGGGGGAGAGATCATTATCAGGCATATGGAGAAAGGAAACTTGCACAAAGCTTCACCCTGCCTGGTGAAGGCAGGTCTCTCGCTTGCAAAGGAGAGTGGTCTAACCACTGAGCTACAGGACACCATACAGCCCCACTAGAGGAAATAGTTTCTCTGTATCTGGGGAGAGGACAAAAACAGCAAATTTAAAAGTTATCAAATCTCTATGAAATCACATGTCTTGTGTGAACAAATGTCTACTTAACAAGGAACAAAAAACTGTTTTTCAATAACTTCATTGGTTTGCATGCAAATTTGATTCAATAGAAATTCTTTTGAAAGTTGAGGGAAAAATTATACCCAATTTTCTGATTAATTCCGTTACCAACATTCTTTTGATTTTGGAGCCTTCCACATGCAAGAGGTATCCAATTTTTTATTTTGATATGATAACAGGGGTATCACCTGACCTTATAAAAGTTTTGTTAATCAGTTAGACCTTAAGACTAATCCACAGCGTAAAATTATGGCAAAAGTTTCTCTGAATTGTAATTCGGTTAACACGGAATTGCCCATCTACCCTATCGAATCCCTTTAGTATTTTAAAAACCTCAATCAGATCATCCTTCAACCTTCTAAACTCAACGGAATAAGAGACTAAGTTTATGTAGTCTGTCCTCATAATTTAACCCTTTAAGCCCTGATATTATTCTGGTGATTCTATGCCGTACTCTCTCCACAGCCAATATATCCTTTCTGAGGAGGGGGCCCCAAACTGAGCAACCTCCGGGTGGGATCTGACCAATTCTCTATTTAGTTGAAGCATCATTTCCTCTCCTTTATATTCCAGTCCCTTGAGATCAAGGTCAACATCCCATTTTGGTACCCATGAGCTTGTTCTTAGTGATTTGTGTATGTGGATCCCTAAATGCCTTTGCTCCTCCAAACTTCTCCAGGTAGCAAGCCCATGTGGGGGCCATATGGGTCCCATATGGGCCAAATATGGGTCCCATATGGGGTGGCCCATATGGGCTCCACGGGATTCTGCACCCAAGATTCATATGGCCAGCCCATATTTTGCCCACATGGGCTTGCCCAGGTTTTCCCCATATGATACCCGTATGGGCTAGCCCAAGTAGATCCCCATATGGACTAACCCATATGGGCCCCATATGGGATACATATAGGTTGATCCATGCCCATATGGCCCGGGTCATGCCCATATGAGCCCCACATGGGCTTGCTACCTGGGTCTTTGTTTCTCCCCATTTAGAGAATATTCTATTTTTGGATCCCCACATTGGATGACACTATCCCCACATTGAATTCCATCTGCCACAGTTTTGCCCACTTCACTTAATTAAGTCCCTTTGTATCTTACTGCTTCCATATAGAATCGTACGGCACAAGAGGAGGCCATTCGGCCCATCGAGTCTGTGCCGGTTCTTTGAAAAGAGCAATTCAGTCCCACTCCCCAGCTCTCTCACCATATCAGGCAAACCTGCCCTCCACAAATAAATGTCTAGCTCTCTTTTAAAATTGGCCTCCACCACCTTTTCAGGCAATGCATTCCAGATTTGAACAACCCGCTGAGTGAAAACATTTCTCCTCAGCTCCCCTCTGCTTCATTTTGAAACTATTTTAAATCTGTGACCACGAGTCACAGATTCGCCCACCAGTGGAAACAGTTGTTCCTTATTCACTCTGTCGAATCCCCTCATGATCTTGAAAACCTCTATTAGGTCTCCTCTCAACCTTCTCTGCTCCAATGAGAATAAACCTAACCTCTCTTGCCTTTCCTCATAACTGAAGTCCCTCATTCCTGGTACCATCCTAGTAAATCTCCTCTGCACCTTTTCCAATGCCTTAACATCCTTCCTAAAATGTAGTGACCAGAACTGAACACTGTACTCTAGCTGAGGCCCAACTAAAGTTTTAGAGGTTAGTCAGAACTTCTTGACATTTGTACTCTATGCCCCTATTTATAAAGCCAAATATCCTGTATGCTTCTTTAACAGCCTTGTCTACCTGTCCTGCCACCTTCAAAAAATCACTTGCACAAACCCCCAGGTCTCTCCGTTCCTTCACACCCCTTAAAATTGTAAAACCTAGCCTATATTGCCTCCGCTCGTCACCTCACATTTCTCTACATTAAATTTCATCTGCCATGTGTCTGCCCATTTTACCATTCTGTCTATATCTTCTTGGAGATGGCTACTCACTGTTTACAATTTTTCCTAACTTTGTGTTATCTTCAAACTTGGAAATGGAACTCCCTATACCCAAGTCCAGATCATTAATATAAATTAAAAAGAGCAGTCCCAATACCGATCCCTGGGGGACGACACTGTACACTTCCAGTTCTTTTGGACATTTTTCATCAAACTTTTCTTTAAAAAAAACATTATACTCCTTCCCCAACTGCCTGCCTGGCTCACTCACTCGCTCCCTGACTGCCTGCCCGGTTCACTCACTTGCTCCCTGACCTATATATGTAGTGAAAATCTGAGGCCCCAGTACAGACCCCGGGAGACACCACTTGTCACATTCTGCCAATCAGAGAACGTTCCCACTTTCCCTCCTCTCTGTTTCCTGCCTCCCAATCAATTTACCAAGCCATGTCGCAAGGTTACCTTTGATTCCATGCACTTTTATTTTTTACCGATGACCTCTTGTGCAGAACATTATCAAAACACATATTCCCCTCCCCTCTCCACATTCCAAAGGGATTGTTCCATCTGAGATTCTTTGGTTCATTCCACCGTCAGCACCACCAGCTGTCCTCCTTCCCCTGACACCTTCCCGTCCCAGTGCAGAAGATGTAATACCTGCCCTTTCACCTCCACCCAAACCACTCCTCAAGGACCCAAACCCAGCTTCCATGTAAGACAGCATTTCACATGTACTACCACCAATGTAGTATACTGTATCAGCTGCTCACAATGTGGTCTCCTCTATATTGAGGAGACTAAGCGCAGATTGGAGGACCGATTTGCAGAGCATCTTCGTACACAATGTCAACCCTGATCTTCAGTTCTCCTCCATTTCAATTCACACTCACATTCAGAGGCTGATCTCTCCATCCATGATCTCCTGCGCTGTTCCAATGACCCACAGCAAAAGCTTTAGGAATAGACTCCTTACCTTATCTGCTGGGAACCCTACAGCCCTCTGGCCTCAATATCGATTTCAGCCACCATAAAAGCTCCCCCTTTCCCCTCCCCCTCTTTCTGTTACATTCAATGTCCTTGTCTAGATCATTGATGTAAATTATAAATAGCTGAGGCCCAAGCGTGGCACTCCACGAATCACATCCTGCCAATTCGAGAATGACCCATTTATCCCTACTCTCTGTTTTCTACCCGTTAGCCACTCTTCAATCCATTAAAATATGCTCCGATTAATCCCGTGGGTCTTAACCCTGCAATAGCCTTTTATGTGCCACTTTGTCAAATGCCTTCTTAAAATCTAAATATACTACATCTACTGGTTCCCCCCTATCTAACCTGCTAGATACATCCTCAAAAAACTCTTAACAGATTAGTTAAGCATGACTTCCCTTTTGTACAGCCATGTTAACTCTGCCTAATCTTGTTATGATCTTCCAGATGGCGTGGAGGGGTTGCAGATTATAGGGGAAAAATGACTGTCAGGTTTGAGGGGAGAGGAGAGGTGGGAAGGATGTGGATGAGGGAAGGGGGTTTGCCTTCTGGTGGCGGGGGAGGGTCTTGCTGAGAGAATGGGCAATAGAGCAGTCAGGGTGTCTACTCTGGGACAATGATTTCCAGGGCAATGAATGAGGCGGAGGCTGGAGCAGCAGGAGAGAGAAGGGGAGGAGGGCGGTGGGAGAGAGTATAGGTTGAGTAGCAGAGGGTGGGGAGTAGAAATGGGGGCATCTTGAGTTGGGATTGGCTCACAATGGGGGCGAGCCAAAATATGTAGCGAGAAATCAATGGGGCATTGAGGGGCTGGGGGGAGAGAGAGTAGATAGCACTCAATAATAATAACAACAATCTTTGCATTTGATATAGCACTTTTCACGTCTTCTACCATCTAAAAGCATAAACAACTACAAAATTACATTTATAGAGCACCTTTCATGTCAGGAGGACGTTCCAAGGCGCTTGGAACGGTCGGGTTGGGACCCGAGCATAGGGGAGGTGCAGGGTAAGGGGGAGGGGAGAGAGAGAGGTGGGGGGCAGCTGAAGGCACAATTGAAAAGGAACGTCTTGAGACCGGCCTTGAAGGAGTCAAGGGAGGAATCGAGGCGAAGGGACTGTGGGATGGAGTTACATAGTGTGGGGGCAGAGAGGCTGAAAGCCCAACTACCGATGGTAGGGCAGGAGACATGGAGGAGACTAGAGCCCGCTGAATGGAGGGGGCTGGCAGGTTGGCAGGGGAGACAGCAGGTTGGAGAGATAGGAAGAGGTAAGGTCCGTGGATGGTCTTGAAAGTGAGGACGAGGATCTTCAATTGGATCCTCTGGGATGGGGAGCCAGTGGAGCTAGATGAGCGTAGGAGTGATATGGTCATGGAGCCTGGTGAGGGAGAGGACACGAGCTGCAGAGTTTTGAATGATAAAGTGAATTGACTGTATATTTTGTGGGCAAAACATGGCAGCCAATTATGTACAGCAGTGTCACACAAACAGTTGTGGATGGAAGTGACCAATTTTATTCTTTTTTTCTTGAGGGATTATTATCAGGCTGGTGGAGTAAAGAAACTTGCCCAAGGTTTTTCGCTTCCTGCTTGGAATCGAAACCAGGTCTTTCGCTTGCGAGGCGAGTGCTCTAACCACTGAGATACAGGATTAGATTACTTAGGTTAGTCAGAGTCCCAGCCTTATAAATAAGGGTTTGAGTGAGAGGGAAGAGGAGAGAGATGAGAGAAGAAAGCGAAAGAAACGAGGGAGCTTCTATCTTCTATCAGAAGATAGAAGATGTGAAGTACTTTTGGACTTCCTCGCGATGTGAAAGGCACCTATAGTGCACCTTCTTCACCTCCTTTCCACCAAATTCCTGTTGTAGATGCATCTCTCTGTCCCCACTTCACTCCATTCCCAGCTAAATAGCTAGAATTACACCTTACAGTTTCGCGCATAAATACAGAGTCAGTTTTTGTGCTCTTCTTCATCCTGCCCCGACCCCTCCCCCCTGCTCTTGTCCCTACCTAACTGTACAGTGCCTTGGGACATCCTCTCAACATGAAAGACGCTATATAAATGTAAGTTTTGATTGGTTGATTGATTGATCAATTGATCGATATTATCGGAATATTGGGGTTTGATTGGCTTGAGAGAAGCTTATCATGGACGGAAATGTTCAATGACTGATCAATAATCACACCCAAGTTCTTGTCCTTCTCAGCCTCTGCTGTTAGCCACTCCTTCAGTTTAGTTTACACAGTGTATAGTATGCTTACATACATTTTAAGCGAGAGAGCTACATTTTTCCAGGAGTAGTACAAAGGTCAGTACTGAATATGCAATGTTTTCCTAAACCATTTCACTTTTAAAGATACAGATATCCCCCGATTTCCTGAAAACTGTTAAGTAAATCAAAATTACGTAAATTGGGACGGGTTTTCCCATATGGTCCCATTATATAATCCGAGATGTGGTCTTGAGGGGCCAGCACACGGAGCTCCTGAACTCCTGGTAACAGCTCAGCTCGCTGCCGTCCACCTGCTTTCCTAAGCGCTTGTCGAAGATGAAGCCGCTCCTCTTGTGGCCAGTGGAGCCGGCGGGGTGGGGCTGGGTCTGGGGCTAAGGCTGAGGGTGTGGTTGGGGTTGGGGTTGGAGCTGAGGTTGGGGCTGAGGTTGGGGTTTGGGATGGTTGCCACCTGGGCCACTGCTTGCATACATTTTTCATTAATTTCTACACGCATTTCAGGTTGGTACAAAATATACTGATATACTGCGTATTTTTATTTTTTCTAACCCAAAAAATCAAGTATAATTTTAAACTTATTAAAACTAATCAAAATATCGTAAATTGAAAAAAAGGTTGTAAAAAATTTACTTTCATTCACTCAAAATGACGTAAATCAAATCTTCGTAAATTTGTATTATAATTTGTTTTGAGAATGAAGTCTTATTACTTTTCACCATGAGCGGCTGCCAACAGAAAAGGGTGATAACTATCCAGTTAGTTTGTCAATCTAAAGATTTATGAAGTCTAAGCTTGGCATCACAATCACACACTCTTCTTTTCATTCCATGGTGATATTTGTATTTCAGATAACCCAGCAAATGGCAATAGTGGATCAGATGTTAGTGAGTATAAGTTTTGCTTTAATGTTCAGAACGGGGAGAGATTATTTGTAAATTCAATTCATGATTTGCTTATTGATTGCTGACAAACTTTGGATTTGAATATTTTAATATTGTTGCAGTAATGTAGGATTTATTGCATGAAAATTAAGTATTTTTACTGTTGCTTCTTGGCTATGAGTCCTGGTGACCCAACCAAGCCCAGTTTTGTCAAAGTAAATATTTATGAAATGCAAACTTGCCATCGCCAGGACATGAATGAGAAGCTAGATGACAACTATGAAGAGTCAAACTGACTTTGAAGTATTTAATTAAAAAAATTAATTGAATGAATATTTCTAAATGAACATTTTCTGCTTTATCCTTTAGCATGCAACTCCTGGCCTAGAACAATACGTCAGATGGGAAGCTCTGCATGAAACGCTGGTGGAGGCACAACATGTAAATTAAGTAATATTTGAAATTTTAATGATTATTTTTTGCAATTAATGTTTTTTGTAAGAACTAATTGTCCATTTACACCTGTTAACAGAATGTTGCTGGTATATTGTCTGACACCAACGGAGTACAGCCTTCACCTTACAGTCTGAAAATACCGGCTTTCACAGGCCCCATCCCGGGGGGCACAGGCCCCATCCCGGGGGGCACAGGCCCCATCCCGGGGGGCACAGGCCCCATCCCGGGGGGCACAGGCCCCATCCCGGGGGGCACAGGGCTCACCCCTGGCCAGAAGGCCACAGCTTCAGGCCGCAAGGTCACATCACCACTTGATGGGGCCCCATCTTTGTCTGAGACATTGCCACCTGCATCTCCTTCAAAATCTCCTTCTCAAGTACCTTCAGCATTGGAGAGTTCCTTAAAAAAAAATTTTACTTCTCCTGAAATGGCTTCCACTAAGAACCTAGTCAGTTTCAGTGAACAGGCAGCTGAGCGCTTTCCACAAGCAGTGACAGCTCTGAGACGAATTGGATTTACAGCTGATGAGCATCACATCCTGGCACAGCGTGTTTCTGACATTGAGAAGAACTTGGGAAATGTAGGTGAGTTGTACAGTAAGCTTTAGGTCACCTGATAAGCCATGTGTCTGAAACCTATCATAATGTTTAAGAGTAATCAAATCAGTCAGAGTTCCATCTGGTTCCATGCAATCTGGACATTTCCCTGTATCTGGAATGGAGTGCATATTCTCTCCCTGTTTATCTAATCCCAGAGAGTATCAGACAAGGTTTTTCTTGTTGCCACACAAATTAACACCACCACACGTGTGCCTGAGTAAAAGTGACAGGTGCACAACCTAGAGCAGCTACCCTGAACACAACGCACGTCTCTGCGTGTGGAAATCAGAAAGATAGCCACTTTTAAAATACATCTCACCAGATTTCAGGAGTCCCTAATGTTGAGCAAATCATTGGTCTAAAATGTAATTCCAATCACAAAATCGTCTTCTCATTATTCTGCTTTATTCTTCATCTATTGTTTCCTGTGTCAATTATTTATTTTTTATCTAACTCGCTCACATAATATGGGTTAATGGCAGATGTAATGGACATGAAGGCAATGCTCAATGAATATAGACAGCGGAAGGAGAGAGAGCATAAAGAGAAGCATCAGAAAAAACAAGAAAGAGAAACAGCAAGAGACCATGAAAGGGGAAGAGAAAGGGCAGGAGGACAAGAGAGAGGAAAAGCAACAGGACAAGAAGGAGGAGAGGAAGGAGAAAGTGAAGATGAAGAAAGGGACGGAGATAAAACGATGGTAAGTTCAACACGAACTTGTATTTATCTTGCATGCCGGAGCACAAGAGTGTGCATAGAATCATAGATTCATAGAATTTTACGGCACAAAAGGAGGCCATTCGGCCCATCTAGTCTGTGCCGGCTCTTTGAAAAGAGCGATTCAATCCCACTGCCCTGCCCGCTCCCCATAGCCTAATAGACCCGTTCTCCCTAAATAAAGATCTAATTCCCTTTTAAAAGTTGTTATCGAATCAGCCTCCACCACCTTTTCAGGCAATGCATTCCAGATTCGAACAACTCGCTGAGTGAAAACATTTCTCCTCAGCTCCCCTCTACTGCGCCTTGAAACTATTTTAAATCTGTGACCACGAGTCACAGATTCACCCACGAGTGGAAATAGTTTTTCTCTATTTGCCCTGTCGAAACCCCTCATGATCTTATAAACCTCTATTAGGTCTCCCCTCAATCTTCTCTGCTCCAGAGAGAATAACCCTAGCCTATCTAGCCTCTCCTCATAGCTGAAGTCCCTCAATCCTGGCACCATCCTAGTAAATCTTCTTTGCACCCTTTCCAATGCCTTCACATCCTTTCTGTAGTGTGGTGACCAGAATTGAACACAGTATTCCAGCTGAGGCCTCACCAAAGTCCTATAGAGGTTAGTCAGCACTTCCTGACTTTTGTACTCTATACCCCTATTTATAAAGCCTAGTATCCCATATGCCTTCTTAACAGCCTTGTCTACCTGTCCTGCCACCTTCAACGAGTCACTAACACAAATCCCCAGGTCTCTCTGTTCCTTCACACCATTTAAAATTGTACTATCTAGCCTATATTGCCTCCCTTCATTTCTTCTCCCAAAATGCATCACCTCACACTTCTCTGCATTAAACTTCATCTGCCATGTGTCTGCCCACTTTACCAATTTGTCTATATCCTCTTGCAGATGGCTACTATCCTCCTCACTATTTACTATTCTCCCTAACTTAGTGTCATCTGCAAACTTGGAAACGGTACTCCCTACACCCAAGTCCAGATCATTGATGTAGATTACAAACAGCAATGGTCCCAAAACCGATCCCTGTGGCACACCACTGCTCACTTCCCTCCAATCTGAAAAACAGCCGCTCACTACAACTCTCTGCTTTCTGTCTCGCAGCCAGTTGTGGATCCACTCTGCCACTGTCCCTTTTACGTGGGCCTTTAATTTCCTAATAAGTCTCTCATGTGGCACTTTGTCAAATGCCTTTTGAAAGTCCATGTAGACTACATCAACTGTGCTACCATTATCCACCCATTCCGTTACCTCATCAAAAAATTCTATCAGATTTGTAAGGCAAGATTTGCCTTTAACAAATCCATGTTGACTGTCCTTTATTAGCCTATATCTTTCTAAGTGAAGATCTATCTTGTCCCTGATTATGGACTCTAGAAGTTTGCCCACTACCGACGTTAGACTGACTGGTCTGTAGTTACCAGGCTTGTCCTTCTGCCCCTTTTTATACAGGGGAGTAACATTAGCTATCCTCCAGTCCTCTGGCATGACCCCTGTGTCCAAGGAAGATTGAAAGATTGTGGCCAGAGTCCCTGCTATTTGATCCCGTGCCTCCGTTAGTAACCTAGGGTGCATCCCATCCGGACCGGGTGACTTATCCACCTTGAGTGATGTCAACCTTTTTAGAACTTCCTCTCTGGTTATAATTATTCTATCCATTTCTCCTACCCTCTCCTCCAATACCATGGCATTGGCTGTATCCTTTTCTTTTGTGAAGACAGAGGCGAAGTACTCATTCAGTACATCAGCCATGCCCTCTGCCTCCACAATGAGATTTCCTCCTAGGTCCCTAATTGGCCCCACCCTCTCCTTGACCAACCTTTTACTCTTAATATGTTGGTAAAAAACCTTAGGGTTCCCCTTAATCTTACTCGCTAATTGTTTTTCATGCAGTCTCTTTGCCCCTCTAACTTCCTTTTTTAGTTCTATCCCACACTTCGTATATTCTGCTTTGTTCCCTTCTGAATTTTGAGCCTGACACTTATCATAAGCCTCTTTTTTTTGTTTTATTTTGGCCCCGATTTCCTTAGTCATCCAGGGAGGTTTGGATGCCTTACATTTCACCTTTGTGGGGATGCTTTTGACCTGTGCCTGAACTATCTCCTCTTTGAACGCTGCCCACTGCTCGTTAGTTGTCTTACCTGCCAATTTTTCTTTCCAATCCACCTTGGCTAGGTCCCACCTCAACTCATTGAAATTAGCCCTTTTCCAGTTGAGTGTCCTCACCTGTGATCGTTCCTTATCCCTTTCCATAATTATTCTGAATCTAACGATATTGTGGTCACTATTCCCTAGATGCTCACCTACAGAAACCTGTTGAACTTGCCCTACCTCATTTCCCAAAACTAGATCCAGCAATGCTTCTTTCCTCGTTGGACTGGAAACATACTGATCAAGAAAGTTGTCCTGCACACACTTCAGGAATTCTTCTCCCTCCTTGCCCTTTACTATTCTGCCAGTCTATGTTGGGATAGTTGAAGTCACCCATTATCACTACTCTATTAGTTCTGCATTTCTCCGTGATACGCTTGCAGATCTGCTTGTCTATCTCCTCCCCACTATTTGGTGGTCTATAGTATACCCCTAACAGTGTAACTGCACCTTTTTTATTCCTCATTTCTAACCAGATAGATTCGGTTTTTAGTCCTTCTTCCACCTCGTTCCTTTCTAAGGCAGTCACTGAGTCCTTAACTAAAATTGCCAGCCCGCCCCCTTTTCTCCCTTCTCTATCACTCCTGAATACATTATAACCAGGAATGTTCAACTCCCATTCCTGCCCATGCTGGAGCCAAGTCTCTGTTACTGCTATAACATCATATCGCCTCGCAGCAACCTGAGCCTGCAGCTCACCAATTTTATTTCTCAAACTTCGTGCATTTACATACATGCATTCTAAGGCACAAATTACTTCCTCTGCATTTTTCTCCCGTCTTACCTTTACCCCTGTCCTCTTTATTACCCCTCCCGTATTTGAACTGCTGATCAGTTTCCCACCCTCACCCCCCGGGATTAGTTTAAAGCCCCCCCCACAAAACTCGACAACCTCCCTGCAAGGAGATTGGTTCCAGCCCTGTTCAGGTGTAACCCTTCCATGAGGCTGGGTAATGCAGAAAGTGAAGGAGGGAATGGTTTCTGGAGGTTCAACAATGTTTAACAACCTTGTCACTTTTCAGCAGTATTTTGTTTGAAATCAAGAGGTTTGGGACCAGACATCAACTCAAATACCATTCGCTGGCTCTCATCACCACATTCAGATTTTCAAAACACGTAAAAGAAAAATAGCTCAGAATTCCCTGTGACTTTAGTATCCTTGTTAGATTATTCAGCACAAATGAGATCCATCGAACATCTACATTTGCTGTGTATGATGGCACTACAGCTCCTAATGTTCCTAAATAATAATAATACTTGAATTTGATATATAACATTTTTCACATCTTCTAGACGTCTCAAAGCATTTCAACCAATAAGGTGAATTGAATGTATATATTGTGGATAAAATGAAGCAACCAATTGTACAATTGTCCCACAAACAGTTGTTGATTGAAATGACCACATTTTAAAAATTGTCTTATAATAAAAGAAAACTCTTTTATTCTCAGCCCACAAGTTACAAATCAAACAGTCTGAGCAAAAACCCTCTGGTCAGCTCTCCAAGTTTCCTGATTTTCCAGAGCCACCTTCATTGGTCGTAGTTACTCACACAAGTCAAGAAGGTTTAAGCAGCTTTGGGGTTGGGCCAGCGACAAATTGGACAGAGAAATGGGAAATGCAGACAAATGAGGTTATACATTTTGGGAGGTTCTGAAGCTACTAAACAATGTGTCAGCAAAGATGGTACGAAAAGCTGATACTGCCCCTGCCACAAGGCATTATCATCAGTGTTCCCATCACTAGGATTCTCCCCTCTTATAGTACCATCATATCTCTCAGTTGCTTGTGTCTGGTTATATAAAAAAACATTGCAATTAGAAATGTCACTTGAAAGTCTTTCCGTTTTCTTCCCCTCTAGCACCTCCTCTTCACATTTCTGAGAAGCTCCAAGTTATCCATATGAACATTTTGGATTAGATTGTTTTTGTCAATGACTGTTCTCCTCTGCACCTCTTTCTAGCTCTTATTATTGTATTTCTGTTTGATCACTTTCCCAAATGTATGACTAATAAGTTCAGCTAGCATAACCAGAGTGCGATGTTACCATCATCTCTACATTCGCTGGGTTAGAGACAAAATCAGATTAACAGGCCACGTGAAGGTAGCTTAGAAACTACATTCACTCCATTCCTGCTGCAAGGGAAAGTCTGCAGGGTTGTGATACACACTGGGCTAGCACCCGTATGTCCCTGGTCACATACACATGGACCCAGACCAATGTATTTGTGGTAAACATGCCCCAGCAATAGGCTGCTCTGCTTGCTCCCAGGATTATGTGTGTGTGACCTGTCCCAAATCATGCAATCTTTCACTCCACCATCCCCTCATGCAAACCATCAAACTCCATCACCCTCATTCACAACACCATTTGACCCTAAAGAAGCCATCCCAAAATACAGGGTCAGTAACTCTGAAGCCAAGGCATGGCATCCCAGCACTATCCACGTCTGGTCCCAGTTCCCACTTTTCTGAAATGGAAGAGTGTTTGCTTGCCATCAGCTACAGAGGGCTAGTGGGAGTCGGGTGCTAGCCCAGTGTGTATCACTGACCCTGAGTCAGGCCTAAATCATGGCAAAACCAAGGTCTGAGCCTCAGTGACAGCCCAAGGCCAGCAGTATCAGGTCCTCAGTGTGACGGTCGTATGCAGTGGTTGAGGATATACTGACCTTGTCCTCGTCGGCAGGATGACTTCCTGGATGGCAAGTTGACTGCTGATGTGAAGAAACAGATAGCACACCTCAGGTAAGAACAGGACCCGAAACTCCACTTTCCATTTAGAACCTTGAAGTTCACCCACTAATCACACGGTCAATTCACTTCTCAGTGTATCCTGTGAAGCGCGTTGAGACAACAACAACAAAATTACACTTGTATAGCGCCTTTCACATCAGGAGCACATCCCAAGATGCTGAGACGTCTCAACAGCACGATTAGGCCCTACATCAAATGAAAGGATTATTATTTAAGAACATAGGAAATAGGACCATTCGGCCCCTCGAGCATGTCCCGCCATTCAATAAGATCATGGCTAATCTTCTAACCTAATTCCATTTACCCGTACTATCCCCATATCCCTCAATTTCAGTCGCATATCCCTCAATCTCATATGTTCAAGCACTGAGCATCTACAGCTCTTTGGAGTAGAGAATTCCATAAATTCACTACCCTCTGAGTGAAGCAATGTTGCCTCAACTTTGTTCGAAAAGGCTGACCCTTAATCTTAAGACTATGACCCCTAGTTATAGATTCTCCAACCAGGGGAAACAGTCTCCCACTGTCTACTCTATCATGCCCCTTAAGAATCTTATAGGTTTCTATAAGATCACCTCTAATTATTCTATATTCTAGAGAATATAGGCCTAGTTTACTCAACCACTCATCATATGTCAACCCCCTCATTCCCAGGAACCAACCTAGTGAATCTACTAAGGTGAGTATGTCTTCCCTTAAATAAGGAGACCGAAACTGCACACAATATTCTTGGTGTGCTGTCGCAAAGACCCATACAATTGCATTCGTCCCATCTAGTCTGTGCCGGCTCTTTGAAAAGAGCAACTCAATCCCACTGCCCAGCTCTCTCCCCATAACCTAACAGACCTGTTCTCCCTAAATGAAGATCTAATTCTCTTTTAAAAGCTGCTATCGAATCGGCCTCCACCACCTTTTCAGGCAATGCATTCCAGATTCGAACAACCCGCTGAGTGAAAACGTTTCTCCTCAGCTCCCCTCTGCTTCGTTTTGAAACTATTTTACATCTGTGATCACGAGTCACAGATTCTCCCACCAGTGGAAACCGTTTTTCCTTATTCACTCTGTCGAATCCACTCATGATTTTATAAACCTCTATTAGGTCTTCTCTCAACCTTCTCTGTTCTAAAGAGAATAAACCTGGCCTATCTAGCCTTTCCCCATAACTGAAGTCCCTCAATCCTGGTATCATTCTACCCTGTACCATGGGTAAATATATACTTTATAATATTTATCAATAAATATATCTATTATTTATTATATTTTAATTTTTTTAATGAAGAATTATTTGAGATAAAAAGTAGCTGATATTGCTTTCTCTGATCAGGGTCACGGTTAAACATATCGCAGATGAATTGAATGGATTGAGGAAAATCCAGGAACAAGAGACAGCAACCGGAGCTGTCCTACAACAGCAGGTCAGTCACCCTCACAGACAGACAGCACCCTCACCCAGCAGAGAGAGATTGGTCCAGGCAGCTACTTCCCCACATACTGAGGTTTTTGACTTGGCTGCCGAGCAACTGGATTATATGACAGGAATGTGTGGCAATGTGTGGTATTGTCTCTGCGTGTCTGTGCTGAAATCTAATTGGATATTGAATGCCATGGGAGCACTTTCCCCCAACAACTTCAGTGCAAATGTCATCAGATGTCACAGGAACATAATTTCATTCAGTGTTTTATTGTTGTTAAAGACTGTGTTCAGATATATCCTGATCTTGCTGTACCTATTGGCTATTCTCTTGCCACTATTTCATGTCGTCTCTTGTCCTCCTGTAGATGGACAAGCTGGGACCTGTGTTGGAGAAGATCATGGGCTCATCATGTGCACTTCTGGGCATGAGCCTGGGCTTTGAAACTGATGGCACATGCCCTGTCTGCAGTCTTGATGTCAGTAAGGACGCCAGTAACTTGTGCCAGCGCTTCCAGGCACTGCAAGAAACAGTGAACTCAATCATGGACAATCAAGGAGATGGTGTACAGGTCCAGTACTAATTAGCTTCGGCCGGGTGTGTGGCAGACAGTAGTGAGGGGGGATAGTGCAGGAATTCTGGAGATGGATGGATGTTAATACAGGTAGAGGAATGGTTATAAGGACAAATGGCAGAATTTGAAATTTACAGACTGGAGTGGATTGGTGAGAAATATCCCTCGGGAATGGTTTTTTTTTTCTGTTTTTATTTATAATCTGGGTGTCGGAGCAAGGGTATATCCATCGTTGCGGAGGAAGAATGCAGAAGGTTGGACAGACACTAACCGATGAGCAGAATGGGAAAAATATTAATTTTAAAAAATGGAAATACAACCTAAGTGGTAAAGTTCTCAATGGAGTGGAGGACAAAGGAAAAAATGTACAGGTTTGTTCAAAGTAGAAATGCAAAGAGAGAAAGCAGAATATAGGATCATGAATTTTATACACAGTAATTAAGTTCCAAAGTGTTGATGAATCTTTACAAGAGGACATAAGCTTTACACCATTAGATTGGAATATTTTGTGCCACTTTGTATGTCACAATAATAATACTACAGTAAAAGCCCGTTTATCCAGCACCCGCGGGATCTGGCCAATAAACGGCAGGGGATTCAGTCGGACCCAATACCGAAAACCCAACACAAAAAAACTTATTTTAACACATACCATATTAATATTAGACAAAATAATAACATAATAACAGACCTTTGTTATTTACCTAAAAATTCACCTAAAAACCACCGTTTGAAGCCATGACGCTGGTGTGTAGTCTACACAGCAGCGCGACTTTAAGGCACTACTAGCGGCAAACAAAAATACCTGCACAGTACTCTTGTACGATAATCGATTCATTAAATGTGCCACCACGATTGTGCTGGATAACATACGGTTAATCGGATGGGGACTTTTTTTTTGACATACCGGTTATATGGAAGTTCTGGTTGATCGAGTCATGGATAAACGAGCTTTTACAGTACTTGCATTTGATATAGGGCTTTTCAAGTCTTCTAGACGTCTCAAAGCGCTTCACAGAATATACTGTAAAGTGATTTAACGGTATATACGTCGGCAAAACGTGGCAGCCAATTGTGCACAGCAGCATCCCCACAGACAGTCGGGATTGAAGTGACTAATCTATTAGTTTGTTTTTGTTTTCTTGAGGGACTTTTTTTATTGGAAGTAAGGAAACGTGCCCAAGGTTTAGCCCTGCCTAGATTCAAACCCAGGTCTCTCGCTTGCGAGGCGAGCACTCTAACCACTGAGCTACAGGACTCCACATTATATAAAAGATAGTAGAGTTCTGAGGAGTGTGCAAGATAGATTGATAAAGATGATTCCAAAGGTATGGGGAAATAACTATGAGGAGAAACATTCCCTTGGAGCAGTGAAAGTTGAATGATGATATGAAACAGGGGGAATTGAGAGATAAATAGTGAGAAATTATTTCTAATGGTAAATTGTTGAAAGACAAAAGTCCATGAATTTAAGATTATTACTGAGAGCACAGTGAAGGTTTGAGAGAAGATTTTTAGAAGGTGCGCAATTATTTTCTAGAGGTGGCTTTTGGATTTATTTGGGTCAGACAGCTATCTGGCAAATGTAGAAAAATACCCAGACCAAGCTGGCTAGGAGTTCCAAGGACTGTGGAGATTATAGATTCATAGAATTTTACGGCACAAAAGGAGGCCATTCGGCCCATCTAGTCTGTGCCAGCTCTTTGAAAAGAGCGATTCAATCCCACTGCCCTGCCCGCCTCCCCATAGCCTAATAGACCTGTTCTCCCTAAATAAAGATCTAATTCCCTTTTAAAAGTTGTTATCGAATCAGCCTCCACCACCTTTTCAGGCAATGCATTCCAGATTTGAACAACTCGCTGAGTGAAAACATTTCTCCTCAGCTCCCCTCTGCTTCGCTTTGAAACTATTTTAAATCTGTGACCATGAGTCACAGATACGCCCACGAGTGGAAATAGTTTTTCTCTATTTGCCCTGTCAAAACCCCTCATGATCTTATAAACCTCTATTAGGTCTCCCCTCAATCTTCTCTGTTCCAGAGAGAATAACCCTAGCCTATCTAGCCTCTCCTCATAGCTGAAGTCCCTCAATCCTGGCACTATCCTAGTAAGTCTTCTTTGTACCCTTTCCAATGTCTTCACATCCTTTCTATAGTGTGGTGACCAGAATTGAACACAGCACTCCAGCTGAGGCCTCACCAAAGTTTTATAGAGGTTAGTCAGCACTTCCTGACTTTTGTACTCTATACCCCTATTTATAAAGCCTAGTATCCCATATGCCTTCTTAACAGCCTTGTCTACCTGTCCTGCCACCTTCAACGAGTCACTAACACAAATCCCCAGGTCTCTCTGTTCCTTCACACCATTTAAAATTGTACTATCTAGCCTATATTGCCTCCCTTCATTTCTTCTCCCAAAATGCATCACCTCACACTTCTCTGCATTAAACTTCATCTGCCATGTGTCTGCCCACTTTACCAATTTGTCTATATCCTCTTGCAGATGGCTACTATCCTCCTCACTATTTACTATTCTCCCTAACTTAGTGTCATCTGCAAACTTGGAAACGGTACTCCCTACACCCAAGTCCAGATCATTGATGTAGATTACAAACAGCAATGGTCCCAAAACCGATCCCTGTGGCACACCACTGCTCACTTCCCTCCAATCTGAAAAACAGCCGCTCACTACAACTCTCTGCTTTCTGTCTCGCAGCCAGTTGTGGATCCACTCTGCCACTGTCCCTTTTACGTGGGCCTTTAATTTCCTAATAAGTCTCTCATGTGGCACTTTGTCAAATGCCTTTTGAAAGTCCATGTAGACTACATCAACTGTGCTACCATTATCCACCCATTCCGTTACCTCATCAAAAAATTCTATCAGATTTGTAAGGCAAGATTTGCCTTTAACAAATCCATGTTGACTGTCCTTTATTAGCCTATATCTTTCTAAGTGAAGATCTATCTTGTCCCTGATTATGGACTCTAGAAGTTTGCCCACTACCGACGTTAGACTGACTGGTCTGTAGTTACCAGGCTTGTCCTTCTGCCCCTTTTTATACAGGGGAGTAACATTAGCTATCCTCCAGTCCTCTGGCATGACCCCTGTGTCCAAGGAAGATTGAAAGATTGTGGCCAGAGTCCCTGCTATTTGATCCCGTGCCTCCGTTAGTAACCTAGGGTGCATCCCATCCGGACCGGGTGACTTATCCACCTTGAGTGATGTCAACCTTTTTAGAACTTCCTCTCTGGTTATAATTATTCTATCCATTTCTCCTACCCTCTCCTCCAATACCATGGCATTGGCTGTATCCTTTTCTTTTGTGAAGACAGAGGCGAAGTACTCATTCAGTACATCAGCCAGGCCCTCTGCCTCCACAATGAGATTTCCTCCTAGGTCGCTAATTGGCCCCACCCTCTCCTTGACCAACCTTTTACTCTTAATATGTTGGTAAAAAACCTTAGGGTTCCCCTTAATCTTACTCGCTAATTGTTTGTCATGCAGTCTCTTTGCCCCTCTAACTTCCTTTTTTAGTTCTATCCTACACTTCCTATGTTCTGCTTGGTTCCCTTCTGAATTTTGAGCCTGACACTTATCATAAGCCTCTTTTTTTTGGTTTATTTTGGCCTCGATTTCCTTAGTCATCCAGGGAGGTTTGGATGCCTTACATTTCACCTTTGTGGGGATGCTTTTGACCTGTGCCTGAACTATCTCCTCTTTGAACATTGCCCACTGCTCGTTAGTTGTCTTACCTGCCAATTTTTCTTTCCAATCCACCTTGGCTAGGAACAAAGTTGATTGGAGATCCCTTCATCCTTAGGTCCTTTGCACCCCCTACCTCTCTGACCTCTCTCCTCAAACCAGCTTGCGTTGCCTTCGCTCCACTGGGTCTGGCCTCCTCCATGTCCCCCAAATCCTCTGCTCCACCCTCAGCGACCGTGCCTTCAGTCACTTTGCCCCGAGGCTCTGGAATTCCCTTCCTCACTCCCTTCACCTCGCCCCCTCTCTTCCCAGTCTCATGTCCCAGTTGAAGACCTTTCTCTTCGACCGTGCCTTTGGTTACCTTTCTACCCCTGGCTGAGTCCCGGGATCTGTTACTGTGAAGCGCTCTGAGACGCTGTCCGGCGTGGAGGGCGTTATATAAATCAAAGTTGTTATTGTTGTTGATTGTGGACATTTAAAGAAGAATTAAATAACCATATGCAAATAGAGTACAGTAGAACCTCAGTAATGTGACCACCCACGGGACCACGACCAGGTGGTCGCATTGGCGGGGAGGTTGTGTTAGTGAGGTGTTCAATTCTGCTGGATGGAAGATTAAACTATTGGCTACCGTCCATGCAGAGTCGGAGAGGCCGGGGAGAGGGGGTACTCGAGGCTAGGAGGGTGAGAGAAAGAATACTAATAGCAACAGGAATAGGCCATTCTACCATTTAACTAAATCATGGCCGATCTTAACCTCAGCTAATCCTTTCAATTCCAATTACTCGAGGCCAGGGACTCTCGGGGGAGGAGGAAATACATGAGGGAGGGAGGGAGGGAGGGAGGGAGGGAGGATACTCAAGACCGGGGAGTGGGGATACTCGAGGCCGGACAGGTAAACATTGACACTGATACAGGGAATCTCACAGCTTCATATTGAGTCACAGTGGTTACGGTTGTACAGTAAAAGCCCGTTTATCCGGAACCCAATCAACCGTAACTTCATATAACCGGCATCGAAAAAACAAAGTCTGCTTTAATATCTGGAAAAATGCATAACTTTTTTTGTGCGTTTTGGTCGAATATCCAGCACCGGCTTTAATCGTCATTGGCCAGGTCCCGAGGGCCGGATAAATGGGCTTCTACTGTATATGTTTTGTGACACTCTGGCAATAAAGGCCCCTCCGGTCTGTTGCAGGACCTGGGACTGAGGAGTCGGGTTCAGAATTCTATCCTGGAGCTGTATGGAGAGTGTGAGAAGCTGAACCAGATGGCAGGACAACTGTTGGAGGATGACCAGCAGCAGCAGAAGAAAATCGAGGTGAGGGGAGAGGAGTGAAGGTCAGTGAGGGGAGGGGAGTGAAGGTCAGTGAGGGGAGGGGAGTGAAGGTCAGTGAGGGGAGGGGAGCGAAGGTCAGTATGAAAGGGTGGAAAATAATCAGAATTAGGCCATGCCGCCCCCCTTCCCCAGCTCGGACACAGTGATGGCCACATGACCATAGTGTTACAGTTAGTGACTGAGAGCTGTCATGGCTCACTGCCCAGACACTGCTCAATGTGGAGGTGTCAGAATGGAGCCTGTATTAAATGATGTGACAACCTAGCAGATCTGACCCACATCACCCAACTGAAGAGGCCAGGAACCGAACCCGGAGCCAGTCCCCACCCACCCAGAAGGTCTCCATATCCCAAGCCATACCGGGGTAACGTTGCAGAGATTAGCACCCACTGGAACGCCCCAACACTGTTGCTCTTTTGCTGGCAGCTTTTCAAGTGGGATTCAACAACGATAACATCCATTTACACAGAGCCCCGAGAGCAAGGTGGTGTCCTGGTGCATGTGTCTCACGCCTGTTTCTGATGTTGCAGCATTTGTTCGAGACGGTGGGGCGCCTGGAGGAGAGGAAAGTGGATAGAGACGAAGGGGTGAGATTCCATTTTAGCCCCGACTCCAGAGAACATTGGGAACATATCTGTGTCTATGTGTTGGAGTGTACATAGTGTGTGTGTTTACGTGTACATTGTGTGAGTGTGTGTTTATATGTATCTGTGTGTACACGTGTGTGGAGATGTGCTAGGGAATGTCAGTGTGAATCAGAGAATGATTGTGGGGATGAGAGCCTATGGAGGGGTGGGCATCGAGAATGAGGTGCTGTGGGGTGAGGGGCGTTGAATGGGATGATCTGTAGGGGGATGGGTATTGAGGGGGAGGGTCAGTGACCTGGTGCAGCAGAGAGGGGCAGTGAGCGGGAGGGGCAGGGAGGGGAAGGGGAGGGGAGGGGCAGTGAGCGGGAGGGGCAGGGAGGGGAAGGGGAGGGGAGGGGCAGTGAGCGGGAGGGGAACGGCAGGAGAGGGGCATTGAGTGGGAGGGGCAGGGAAGGGCAGGGTAGGGGCAGTGAATGGGAAGGGGAGTGGGAGTGGGGATGACTGTAATTGTCTCTCTGCTCAGACCACTGAGACCCGTGTGAGCAGGGCCCAGTTTGATGCGGTGACAGATCAAATGAACAGGATGATCCAGGGGCTGCTGCACAAGATCTGCGCCCAGGAGAAGGACTGGGGGAAGATATTAGAAAAGCTTTCCTCTGAGGTGGAGAGTAAGGTCAGGCCTCTGTGTAACTATTGCCTGCTTATTAAATGTACAGTCGGCTTTCCTGCTCTCCTTGCCCCTACCCCGACCCCTCCCTTTGCCATCTTTCCCCACTTTTTACCCTAGTCCAATTTCCATGACTGTTGGACACTGTTGTGCGCAATTTGGCTGCCGAGTTTCACCCACAAATTATTTCTTTTTTATTCGGCACAAAAGGAGGCCATTTGGCCCATCTAGTCTGTGCCGGCTCTTTGAACAGAGCAACTCAATCCCACTACCCAGCTTTCTCCCCATAACCTAACAGACCTACTCTTCCTAAATAAAGATCTAGTTCCCTTTTATACAGTCAATTTTCCTACTTCATCCTGCCCCGACCTCTCCCCCCCTGCTCTTGTCTCTATCTGACTGTACAGCGCCTTGGGACGTCCTCTCGACGTGAAAGACACTATATAAATGTAAGTATTGATTGATTGATTGATTATTGTGCTTCACTGCAAAGCTATTGCATTGTTGCTGCATAGCTGCTTGGCTCATTTGCACCACGTCTCAACCCTGGTCATCTCCCCGTCACTTGGGTCCTGACCCCTGACTGTTCAGTGCCTTGGGACATCCTCGCAATGTGAAAGGCACCCAACAAATTTTTATTTTGTCGTTGTTGTTGATGTTGTTGTGATTGTGGCCACAGCTGGACCGTATTGAGCTGGATCCCCTGAAGAAACAACTGGAAAACCGTTGGAAATCCATCCACCGACAGCTGCAGCGACGGGGAGCGGGCAGCGAGTCCGCGGCCGGGCTCAGGAGGTAGGCTTTTAGTCAGTGTTCAGCTCGTGCCAGCGCCATATTGCCAGCGCCAATATCACCATATTGTTGTACAGGTAAGCCTCGATTTACGACACTTCGATTTATGACATTTCGATTGAAGGACCATAATCTTTTAACACATTTTGATTGATATACGACACTTGGATTTGTTTTTATTGCGCAGGCGCAGGACATATTTTGAAAATCGCCGTTGCATTTTTGCTCTTCCGTTTTGTCCTTGGTGTATTCGTGGGTAAATCACGCTCACACCTGATGTAGTGAGTGAATCCAAGCGTTTGAACTGGCCAATAGCATGTCGCTACATCATTCTTTATAAGCAGCTGATTTGAAGCGTCATCGCCCCATGTCAGTATTACAGTAATTTCCTAACATTCCCGAGCGACTTCGAGCGATTTACAGCCTCTACCGCGTGCTTACCATGCCGGGGAGGAGAGCAGTAAGTGAAATGAGCAGAGGTAATACCACTAGCAGCCAGAAACCCCGCAAAGTCATTACCGTATATCTCCGCGTATAAGGCGCACTTTTTTTCACGTCGGAAGATCTCGAAAGTTGGGGGTGCGCCCTATACGCAGGAACAAGAAATTCTGAGCCTCAGAAATACAGTAAACAGGAGGGGCGGCCGGCGCACTGTCAGCCGGGGTTTGGTCAGTGTCCAGCGGGGGTTGGGGGGAGCGGGTGACGGGGCTTCGGCCTCGGCCGCCCGGGCAGCGGCAGCAGCAGCGGACTTCAGTGCCGTGCTTGCTGCCTGCCTTCTGCCAAACCCAGTCTGCCTGCCTCACTCCCTGCCGCTCTCTCTCCCTGCCTGCCTGCTTCCCTCCCTCCCTCCCTGCCTGCGTGCCTGCCTGCCTCTCTCCCTCTCTCTCTCCCTGGCTGCCTGCCTGCCTCCCTCCCTCCCTCTCTCTCTCCCTCCCTCCCTGGCTGCCTGCCTGCCTCTCTCCCTCTCTCCCTCCCTCCCTCCCTATCTGCCTCCCTCCCTGCCTGCCTGCCTCTCTTCCTGTCTGCCTGCCTGTCTCCCTCTCTCCCTCCCTGGCTGCCTGCCTCTCTCTCTCCCTACCTACCTGTCTCTCCTCCCTTCTGCCGGTAATATCATTGAAAATGCTTCCGGTTTTTTTTCACCAAGAAAAGGTCAAAAGTGGGGGGTGCGCCTTATATGCGAGTGTGCCTTATACGCGGAGATATACAGTAGTTTAAATACCAAATTGGAGGTGATAAAGCACATTGATTCTGGTGAAAAAACTACGGACGTCGGGATGGCTTTAGGGCTAGCTAGATCAACGGTGGCTACTATAAAACAGAATAAGGATAATACACTGGCAAGTTCAAGGTGCGTTAAAGCTACAGGTGCAAGCAGATTAGCAACACATAGGAGTGATGTGATGGAAAACATGGAAAGAATGCTGAGTGTCTGGATTGAGGATCAGAACCAGCGTAATATACCACTCAACACCCTGGTTATCCAAGAGAAGGCAAATCATTGTTTAGGGAGTTAAATGATCAGGAAGGAGAAGGCGAAGGCTCAACGGCACCAGTGTTCAGTGCTCGCAGAGGTGATTTCAAAGGTTTAAAAGACGACATGTGCTCCACAACATCAGGACGAGTGGGGAAGCTGCAAGTGCTGACACTGTTGCTGCACAAGACTATCCTGCTGAGTTAATTAAATAGTGGGTTTAAGGTCAAAAATTTTGTGAAAAGAACTTATCTCTGGTTATATAATGGGACTGCATGGGAAATCACGCTTCTATTTAGAACGTTTTGATATACATAGTATTTCAGGAACGCAACCCTGTTGTAAATAGAGGTTTATCTGTATTGTATTGTACCACATTGTGACCACATCACTCCACCCTCGCCCGTCTTCACTGGCTCCCTATCACCCACAAGATCAAATTCAAGATCCTTGTCCTCACTTTCAAGGCCATTCATGGCCTTGCCCCCATCTATCTCTCTGACCTACTGTCCCCCTATCAGCCGCCCGCACTCTACGTTCAGCAGCCTCAGGCCTGCTCCGCGTCCACCGCCCTAACCCCCCAACCATCGGTGGCCGGGCTTTCAGCCTCTCTGCTCCCACACTGTGGAACTCCATCCTGCAGCCCCTCCCCCTCGCTTCCTCCCTTTCCTCCTTCAAGGCCTGTCTCAGGACCTTCCTCCTCAACCGCGACTTTGGCTCCCCCACTAACTCTTCCCCCTCTCCCACTCTCCTTCCCCCTACCCCGACCCCAGCTTGGGTCCCGACTTGACTGTTCAGCGCTTTGGGACGTCCTCCTGACGTGAAAGCCGCTGTATAAGTCCAATTTTGTTGCTGTTGTTGTTGTATTATCTCCTCTCTCACAGGCAGCTCATCAACCACTTTCACTGTCTGTCCTGTGACCGTCCTCTCGATCTGAAGTCTCAGTGTGCCATGTAAGTAATAATAATAATATGTGTATTTGATATAACATTTTCACGTCTTCTAGACATATCAAAGCGCTTCACAGAGTGCCATATACCATAAAGTGAATTGACTTTGTGGGCAAATGCGGCAGCCAATGGTACACAGCAGTGTCCCACACACAGTCGTGGATTAACTGACCAATTTATTATTATTTTGTTTATTTTTTGGAGAAATTATTACCCCCATAAAAGCGATCCACCAATCAACTAACAACTGGGTTCCTCCTGACGGCTGGGTAAACAGAGACGTGTGGATTCAGGAAACGTGTTTAAGGTTTGGCTGGCCAGGGCCTCTCACTTGCAAGGCGAGTGTTGTAAACGCTGAGCTACAAATCTCCATAAGTAACTAACTAACACTCTGGTCGTGTGTAGACATTATGCTGTGCAGGTATATTTTGGGGGGTGGAGGGGTCTGGGGGGCCTGTTTATTCATGTTATTCATTTTGTTTCCGCAGAAGCCCCGTCTCTATGCCGATCTCTACAACCCCAGTCCAGTGTTACCGCTCTCAGAAGCTGACTGGGCCGTTTGAGATGCAGTACGGTAGACACCGGTATCGCAGGTCAGGCCCCACCTAAATGCCTTCCCCACCAGAAGGGCTCAGCCATCAGTCACCTACCTGCACCACCCCGAGCCACTCCACCCCGCCACTCCGCCCAGCTACCCCCCCCAGCTACCTCCCCCCCCCCAGCTACTCCCCCCACCAACGCCCCCCCCCAGCTACCCCCACCACCTAACTGCCCCAGCCACTCCCCGCCAAGCCACTCCCCAAGCTACCCCCCCAGTCACTCCCCCACCTACCCCCCCCAGCTACCCCCCCCCCCAGCTACCCCCCCCCAGCTACCCCCCCCAGCTACCCCCCCCCAGCTACCCCCCCCAGCTACCCCCCCCCAGCTACCCCCCCCCCAGCTACCCCCCCCCCCCAGCTACCCACCGCCAGCTACCCACCCACCGCCAGCTACCCACCCCCCCCAGCTACCCACCCCCCCCAGCTACCCACCCCCCCCAGCTACCCACCCCCCCCAGCTACCCACCCCCCCCAGCTACCCACCCCCCCCCCAGCTACCTTCCCCCCCCAGCTACCTCCCCCCCCCAGCTACTCCCCCCCCCCCCAGTTACACTCCCCCCCTCCCCAGCTACCTCCCCCCCCCCCCAGCTACCTCCCCCCCCCCCAGCTACCTCCCCCCCACCCCAGCTACCTCCCTCCCCCCCAGCTACCTCCCTCCCCCCCAGCTACCTCCCTCCCCCCCAGCTACAACCCCCCCAGCTACCCCCCCCCCCAGCTACCTCCCCCCCCCCCCCCCAGCTAACCCCCCCCCTCCCACAGCTAACCCCCCCCCCCCCAGCTAACAACAACAACAACAACAATTTACATTTATATAGCGCCTTTCACGTCAGGAGGACGTCCCAAGGCGCTAAACAAGAGGCATGTGACCCGAGCTGGGAGGGGAGTGTTTGGGAAGGGGTGAAACACGAAGGGGAGGTAAAAGAGTTCGGGGTGGAACAAAAGGCACGATCGAAGAGGAAAGTCTTCAAATCGGCCTTGAAAGAGGAAAGGGAAGAGGCGAAACGGAGGGATTGAGGGATGGCATTCCATAAGGTGGGAGCGGAGAAACTGAAGGCCCGGCCTCCGATGGTGGGGCGGTTCGGGCGGGGGGCTTGAGCAGGCCAAGTCCTGCTGAACGGAGGGTCCGGGTGGGCGTGTAGGGGAGAGTAGATCGGTTAAATAGGGCGGGGCAAGGCCGTGTAAGGCCTTGAAGGTGAGGACGAGGATCTTAAATTCGATCCTCTGGAGGATGGGGAGCCAGTGGATCGAATTTAGCTAACCCCAGCTAACCCACCCCCCCCAGCTAACCCCCCCCCCCCCCCAGCTAACCCCCCCCCCCAGCTAACCCCCCCCCCCCCCCCCCAGCTAACCCCATCCACTCCCCCCTGAGCCCCCCATCCACTCCCTCCGAGCCCCCCCCCCCCCGAGCCACACAAATGTGGAGCATGACCGTGGGGGTTAACCCCCCCCCCCCCCCCAGCTAACCCCCCCCCCCCCCCAAGCTAACCCCCCCCCCCAGCTAACCCCCCCCCCCCCCCAGCTAACCCCCCCCCCCAGCTAACCCCCCCCCCCCCCCCAGCTAACCCCCCCCCCCCCCAGCTAACCCCACCCCCCCCCCAGCTAACCCCCCCCCCCCCCCCCAGCTAACCCCCATCCACTCCCCCCTGAGCCCCCCCATCCACTCCCTCCGAGGCCCCCCCCCCTGAGCCACACAAATGTGGAGCATGACCGTTTGAGCCAAGTCATAATTATTTGTTAGTTTATCTGGTGTCTTGTTGACCGAAGCTATATCAAATTGATGTACTACTCGGTTTTTCTTTGAACTTTATAATGTTTATTCAGTTACCTTTCCTTAGTCACCTGGTAACATATAAGTAAAAGCGATATTACCCGAGATTGAGAGCTGGCCAAACTCTTCTAATCTGCATGTCCTCTCCTCGTCCCAGACGTAGTGGTTTTTCGATGATCTTTTTCCTTTGGTTTCGATTCTTGTTCATCAGTTGTTCTCCGGTTGGATTTGGATTCTAGTGCGTCAGTTGTTCTCCGGAGTTGAATCTGAATCTCATGAATTTCCATGGTTTTTTTATAGTTCTTTGTCCTTCTTTGTTTAAATCTGTATAAAGAGTTGTTTCTGATTGGTGACTCAGCCATTACTGTTTAGAGTTGTCCTTCGTTATCTTGTGTCTGATTCTTGCTGATTTCGTGTGTTTTATTCTGGTTTTGTTCACCTCGTTTCACCTTGTTTTGCCGAATAGTAACCTTTCAGTGTCCAACAGTCTGGTGGCTCCTACACATAGACCTGGGTCTGAATGGAATGTGCGTTCTCTCCCTGAATGGACATATCCTGATGACCTGTTGGCAGGTTGGCAAAAGCCAACACTTGAGACCCCAGAGTGTGTGTTAGGGTAACTGCTAAAGTTTAGCTGCAAACACATAGCTTTCCATTGAGATCATTCACAAGCTTCTGCAGCTTGTCTAGTTCAGCCTCCACATCAGAGCTTTGGCTGCCAGGGTAACCACTGAACTAAAAAAGACCTGGAAGGATTATCCCTATACACAATGCACAGACCGAGGTCTCGCCGTCAAGCTGCTATATTGCGTAGTCCTCGAATACAATGTTGAGGATTATGGGGGAGACAAAAGATGAAAGTTTTGCATACCAAGAAATAAATGGGGTGCGCTCCTCCCTAAATGAAAAACAGATAAACAATTAAAATAATAAATATGTAATAAAATATATTCACTACAAATTAATTTAAGGCTGGCTGGAGGAATTTGCAGGGCTTAAATTCAGTCATGTAATAACTGAATGTCAAATTGATCATTGGTGACAAAGCATTCCTGAAATTTTGATCAAAACGAGTATGATTCAGACTGTAAAAAATACTGAAGATTAATCTGAAATTCAAAGAAAAACTAACGGTCAAATGGATGAATCGAACGTCATGACGAACTTTACCTAAATTCACCTTATGTATCAGGATCATTACACAAAAACAGTGAATGTAAACCTAGATACATGTACCTTCATGAGGTGAGATGTGTCGAGGACCAACCAAAAGGCGGATATCACGTGACTCGGACAATCGGTGGCGACACTTTGTATGGGCGATAATCCTACCAGGTCTTTTAGTTCAGTGTGGTTAACAGGAGCCGAGTATGAAGAATCTCTGCTTCAAAGCTGTCCTCTATCCACTTTCCTGCCGATGGCACTTACAGAAGACAAACATATCTTGAATCTGAGGGTTTAAGTAGAATACAGTAGATAGAATAATACTCTTCATTAGCGATGATAAATTAGAATAAAAGAGCAGCCATGACATAATAATCTGACAGAGCAATTTACACAAATTACATAATTTACACAAGTTACACAAGTTACAGGGGCTGCTTATGTTTCTGTTTAGCATAAATTTAATGTGATGTTTTCATATTAGTAATTGGACAGGAGACACCCAGATACGCACAGAACAACAATCAATAATGGATCGAAATATCGGCTGCATGCAGCGACTCCACGCCAATCTGTGCAGGCAGATAGAGAGGGTGCAGAATCATTTTAAGGGCTCAGTGAAGGCAGTCAGTCCATTTATCAGACCGTTATTGCATTAGGCTGCCCATTAAATGCCGCCCCACCTCGCAAAATGTACGAGAGCATCATTAAATCGTGAGTATCAGCAGAGAGGAATAGAAACCAATAGAGATTAGCAGCATGAACCATGTTAGACAGGGACAGCAATAACATAAGAACATAAGAATTAGGAACAGGAGTAGGCCATTCGGCCTCTCGAGCCTGCCCCCGCCATTTGATAAGATCTTGGCTGATCTTCTGACCTAACTCTAATTACCTGCCCTATCCCCTAATCCCTCTACTTAAAAAAAAATCTATCAGTCTCAGCCTTAAAAATGTCCTCAGCCTTCTGGGGTAGTGAATTCCATAAACTCACTACCCTCTAAATGAAGAAATGTTTCCTCAACTCTGTTCTAAAAGGCTGACCCTTAATTTTAAGACTGTGACCCCTGGTTATGGATTCTCCTAACGGGAAACAGTCCCTGATTGTCTACTTTATCCATCCCTTTAAGAACCTTATATGTTTCAATAAGATCCCCCCCTAATTCTTGGTGTACTGTAGAGAATACAGCCCTAGTTTATTCAACTATCCTCATAGGTCAGTCCCCTCATCCCAGGGAACTAACCTAGTGAATCTACACTGCAGCCCCTCTAAGGCAAGTATGTCCTTTTTTAAATAAGGAGACCAAACCTGCACACAATACTCTAGGTGCGGTCTCACCAGAACCCTATACAGTTGCAGCAAGACTTCCTACTCTTGTACTCTAAGCTTTTGCAATGAACGCTAACATGCTGTTCACTTCAGTTGCTTGCTGTACCTGCAAACTAACTTTGCGATTGGTGTAACACAACATGGAGAGAAACGGAATAGAATGTTCAACACATTCAGGATAGACTGTACCTGACAGTGATGTGTCTCAAACTAACAGGGAACCAGCGATATTCAATTTAGTTACAGCCAATTAAACACAAGTGGATGCTGGGATGTGATGGCCACCGTGTAGGTGGCCATCATGCTGGCTTTAAACAATAATCTCGGAGAAAACAGGAGTCATGAGATCACTTTCAGGGGAATCCCTTCAAGTGAGTTACTCTAAATCTGTCTCCCTCTGGCAGTGAGCGCATTGCTGATCTGATGGAGAATTTCCCCCTTCGGCGCGGAGTTGTGGGGGCAGCCACACTCTGACCTTCGCCCACGGCCGCCGCTGCACCCGCCAGCATCAGCACCAGATCAACAACTCTCAAGAGGAGGAGGTCAGCACGGGGTGGTGGGGGAGGGGTGAAGCTGTATGTGTGAGGATGGACCGTGTGTGGGTGGGGGGCATGTGTGTGGTGGCTGTGTGTGAGTGGGGAAGGGTGTGGGGGTGCACTGTATATGCACTGTGTATACTTGTTGCACTGTGTATGTGTGTGGGGGCTGGATTTGGACATGGCTCCATTCCTTAATGCCTACTCCCTCCCCCCCCACCCGGGCTTAAGAGGGAGACATAAGAACCTAAGAATTAGGAGCAACAGTAGGCCATTCAGCCCCTCGAGCCAGCCCCTTCATTCAATAAGATCATGGCTGATCTTCCAATCTAACTCCACCTGCCCGCCTTATCCCCATGTCCTTAATCCCTTTATGTACAAGAAATCTATCCTCTCCACCCATGCCCACCCCTCAGGCTGACAGAAATGGCTGCCTTATCTCCGCAGTATGATGAGACCGGCAGCGAGACATCTGGCCCAAGAAATCGTCAGAATTGCAAACTGCCCTCCATTGGCGGGAAGGACGGTGGGTAACATGCTGGGGCCAAGGGGAGAGGGTGATGAATGGAGGGAGTGGGGGGGAGTGGGTGGGAGAGGGTTTGATGGCGGGGTATGGAGCAGGGCGATGGAGGCAGAGGAAGTGGAGAGGGATAGGGAGAGGGGTGAAGGGGGAGGGGTGATAGAGGGAGAGGGGTAGGGAGGGGTGCTGGAGAGGGAGGGGTGCTGGAGAGGGAGGGGTGATGGAGGGAAAGGGGTAGGCAGAGGGTGATGGAGGGGGAGGGATGATGGAAGAGGAGTGAATGGGTTGGAGGAGTGAGAGGGCCGGAGGGATGGAAGGGGGGAAGGGATGGAGGAGAAGAGGGTAGATCCCTGTTGTTCAGTTAATTGGTTTTCACCCTCCTAATGTGAAAGGCGCTATACAAGTGTAATTTTGTTGTCGTTTATATGTCTCTATCTTTGCAGTCAACAAGGGGAGAGGGTATCGGTCCCAGAAATGCCATCAGTCCCCACGGAGCTCACCAGAGTGGCCGGATCCCCAGCATCCCACAGCAAGGTGACTTCTACACCCACACTCGCCATCCCTTCACCTCACCCTCCGGCCTCCTTCAAGTCGCACCTCAAAATTCTCTTTGTCGATGGTCCCATCAGCAACTACTAATCCCCCCGTCCCTCCCCAACTTGACCCCAGCTCGGGTCTGACACAGTGACTGTCCAGCGCCTTGGGACGTCCTCCTGACGTGAAAGGCGCTGTATGTACAAGTGTAATTTTGTTTTGTGCTATATATGAAGCGCTTTGAGATGTTTAGAAGACATGAAAAGCACTATATCAAATGCAAGGATTGTTGTAATAGGCTTGAGACGTCTCGAAGCGCATCATATAATATATTGTAAATTGAATTGATTTGTGTATTTTTGTGGGTGAAACAGTGGTTTTCCCAAACAGTTGCTGGAACAAACTATTATTTTTTGGATGGATTAATACCCCTGGAAAGTATCAAACAACTAACAACCGGGTCCCTACTTACTGGTGGGTAAACAGAGGTGTGTGAAGTAAGGAAACTTGACAACATTTTGTTCTTGTCAGGGAATCAAACCCAGGCCTCTCACTTGCAAGGTGAGGGCTCTAAACCGCGTTTATCTCTTGTCTCTTGGCAGATGTTATGTCAAATGAGCACTGCAGTCCTTCACAGGAGCAGATGGGTCACTGTGTGGGGAGCCAGTCCACCCTACTGCTGGCATGTCCACCCGACACCCCCCTCCCTGCAGCAAGGAAACCCTGGAAATCCACATGGACGTCGCTGTCCCTCTGCCTCCACCTGAGGAGCCCGTTAATACGTGAATCTTCCAATTATTCATATAAGTGGAATTGTCTTTAACAAGTCCATTGGTGTGGGGGTGCGGGAAGGGTTAGATGCAAGCCCACATAGATACAGGTGTGAATGCATAAATGAATGAATGAATGAATGAATGAAGGGGGAACGCCTAACACACCAGCAGTGAGAGCCTCTGCACACATCCACTGGACACAAATAAAGGAGTAAACGTTTCTGCATCTCTATCTTTCTCTAAACTTCTTCATGTTTAGTTTACATGAAAGACCTTTAGATAATTGTGAATAGTTCCCTTACCTGGCAACAACTTCCCCCACCCCCATCATCACCGGCTCCCCGCCCGCTCCCAGCTCTACTCCTTGCCAAGCAAACCCACCCGCATCTCCCTTTAAAACGTCTGTTCCCTCTCCAGCAAAGCTCTCAGTATCATGACCTCATCCTGGATGAGCACATTGATATTCTTGGGCTTACGGAAACCTGGCTCTTCCCAATGACCTCGTCCCTCTAGTTGAAGTTTCCCTCCAGGCTACGCCTTCCATCACAGCCCCCCACCCTAACTCAATGTGGTGGCGGATGGCCCTTATCTCCAAAGCTTCCCCTATTCCTCTGGCTGTTTCCCCTCTTTCAAGCGCCTCACTCCGTACCATCTTTCTCATTAAAAATTATTCTGTTGGATTCTAACCCCCCTGGCTCCTTCCTCTCTGATATCTCCACTGGAGAGTGAAGATATCCTCCCTGTCCTTCTGCTCTGAACACCTGCTCATCGTGGGTGACTTCAACTCCACCTGACCTCAGCATAATGGACAAGGCTATCTTGGACCACTTCTGCATCTCCTTCTCGTATCCCTCTCTCCTCCACCAAGCCCTCAACTGTACTCTTCCGCCCATGGAATAGTCTTCACACTGAGACCCTCACACAAGCCCCATATTCTCTGACCTTCTACCCTTCTGGCCTTCCACCCACAGTGATCCTGAAGCAGCCGTCCAGCTGCTCCATGATCACCTCTCTTCCACCTTCAACTCTCTCGTCCCCCTGAAATCCAGATCCATCTGCAAACCTACCCCTTCCCCCTGGTATAATACTCATCTCCGCTCCCTAAAACCCCAGTCCCGGCTGCTCGAGCGCAGGTGGCAGAAAACCAGCCTGACGGTTCACCACCAACTGTGGCTCGAGCATCTCCACAGTTCTTTGTTACGCGTGAAAACAGCCACTACTCCGACATATCCTGGAGGCTAAAAACAACCTGAAAGTCTTTGTTTCCACCACTACCACCTTCTCCGTGCACCCCCCCAGGCCTCAATCTTCACTTCGAATGCGAAGTGCGAGTAGGTCATGGACTTCTTCTCCAAAATCCACAATATCCACCAGGCAGCCTCATCCTCCTGCTTCTCCTCGTCTTCATTGCCAGTATTTGAACACATTGTTGCCAAGCAACTCCACCTCTCCTCCACTCCCTTTTCGAACCCCTCCAGTCCGGTTTCCGCTCTGCCCACAGTACAGAGACTGCGCTTGTGAAAGTCACAAACGACGTCCTCTCTATCTGTGACCAGGGCTCCCTCTGCCTCCTATCCTCCTGACCCGTCCACTGCATTGACACAGTCAACCACGCCATCCTCCTCCTCCCATCATCCACCTCAGTGGACCGCACTCGCCTGGTTCGAGTCCTACCTCACAAACCGCCAGCAATACATCTCCACATACGGCCTTTCCTCCTGATTTCACCCAATTAATTGTGGGGTACCCCAAGGATCCATCCTTGACCCCTCCCCTATATGCTCCCTCTTGGGAATGTCATCCGCAGGCCTGGGGTACACTTCAATCACTCAAACCAATCAAAACTTACATTCTATATAGCGTCTTTCACTCCATATCTTTAGCTCTCGTCAACCAGGTCCCGCTGCCTTCGCTCCACCGGGTCTGGCCTCCTCCATGTCCCTGAATCCTCCCCTCCACCCTCGGCGGCCGTGCCTTCAGCCACTCCGCCCCGAGGCTCTGGAACTCCCTTCATCACCTTTCTCCCCGTCACTGGCTTGGGTCCAGGATCTGTTGTTGTGAGATGCTCTAAGATGCCGTCCCGCGTGGAGGGCGCTATTTAAATTGAAGTTGTTGTTGTTGGGCCCCCCCCCTGGGCCCCACCCCCAGCTCTACCCTCAGCCACCCCACCGCTCATATAGAATTCCGTGCTTTATCTACAACGTTTAACATCTACTTTATTCCATTGTTTTTCAATGCAAATAAACACAATAATCCAAAGATTGTGTGTGAGGTTCCTCTGCTCAGCCGAGCAGACAGACAGGCACCATCACATCAACAATTAGTTTCTAAATTAGTTTCTAAACATGTTTTTGGACTCTTGTGCTCAGTCATTGGCAAATCCTCACTGACAAACATACAATAAACACACACATACGTTAACACACACGATAAACAACTAAATTGCACTTGTATAGCGCCTTCACGTCAGGGGACGTCCCTAGGCGCTGTACAGTCAGGTAGGGACAAGACCGGGTGGGGGGAGAGCAGGAAAGCCGACTGTATATTTGTGGGCGAATCGCAGCAGCCAATAGCGCACAGCAGTGTCCACAAACAGTCATGGAAACGGGGTCAGGGGGGAGAGGGAGAGAAAGTTGGGGGGGGGGGGGGGGTAAGGTCAGGGAGGAAGAGGGGGAGAAAGGGGGGTAAGGGAGAGGGGCAGGGGAGAGGGGGGGGGTAAGGTCAGGGAGGAAGAGGGGGAGAAAGGGGGGTAAGGGAGAGGGGCAGGGGAGAGGGGGGGGGGGGACAGGCCAGGGTCACAGTAAACACTCGGGGTCAGCAGCTCAGTGTAAATGATGGATGAGAGCTGAGCGCGGTGCACGCCCTGTGGGAGGCGCGGTCACGAGGCGCGGTCACGGGGAGAGGAGGATGGGAGTCTGGCGGAGCCGGCAACAGGAGCGCGGCCCGGAGCCCGACACCCCCCCCAGGCCCCGGGTACAGGTACCCGCCCAAAGCCGGTCAGTCAGTCAGTCAGGGGGCCCGGGTGGGGGCTGTGCCCGGGGGGGGCTGTGCCCGGGGGGGGAGACACTGAGCTGCCGGCCGGCCTCCCCCCCCCCGCCACACACAGCCTCACCCCCCCCCCCACACACACAGCCTCACCCCCCCCCCCCACACACACAGCCTCACCCCCCCCCACACACACAAGCCTCACCCCCACACACACACACACAGCCTCACCCCCCCCCCCCCCCCACACACAGCCTCACCCCCCCCCCACACACACAGCCTCACCCCCACACACACACACACAGCCTCACCCCCCCCCCCCCCCCACACACAGCCTCACCCCCCCCACACACACACAGCCTCACCCCCCCCCCCCCGCCACACACAGCCTCCCCCCCCCCCCACACAGCCTCACCCCCCCCACACACACACAGCCTCACCCCCACCACACCACACACAGCCTCACCCCCCCCCCCCACACACACACAGCCTCGCCCCCCCCCCCACACACACACAGCCTCACCCCCCCCCCCACACACAGCCTCGCCCCCCCCCCCCCACACACAGCCTCACCCCCCCCCCACACACACAGCCTCACCCCCCCCACACCACACACAGCCTCACCCCCCCCCCACACACACAGCCTCACCCCCACACACACCACACACAGCCTCACCCCCCCCCCACACACACAGCCTCATCCCCCCACACACACACACACAGCCTCACCCCCCCCACACACACAACCCCCCCCCCCCACACAAAGCCTCACCCCCCACACACACACACACAGCCTCACCCGCCCCCCCCCCACACACACAGCCTCACCCCCCCCCACACACACACCCCCCCCCCCCACACACAGCCTCGCCCCCCCCCCCCCCCACACACACAAGCCTCACCCCCACACCCACACAACCCCCCCCACCACACACAGCCCACCCCCCACACACACACACACGCCTCACCCCCCCCCACACACAACCTCACCCCCCCCCCACACACACACAACCTCACCCCCCCCCACACACACAACCTCACCCCA
>CM068760.1:12302829-12358956 GCA_035084275.1 Hydrolagus colliei | reverse complement strand
TCCCCCCACACACAGCCTCACCCCCCCCCACACATAGCCTCGCCCCCCCCCCACACATAGCCTCACCCCCCCCCACACACACAGCCTCACCCCCCCCCACACACACACACAGCCTCACCTCCCCCCCCCACACACACAACCCCCCCCCCCCACACACAGCCTCGCCCCCCCCCCACACATAGCCTCACCCCCCCCACACACACAGCCTCACCCCCCCCCACACACAACCTCACCCCCCCCCCCCACACACAGCCTCGCCCCCCCCCCCACACACACACAGCCTCAACCCCCCCACACACAGCCTCACCCCCCCCCACACACAACCTCACCCCCCCCCCCACACACAGCCTCGCCCCCCCCCCCGCCACACACAGCCTCGCCCCCCCCCCCCACACACACACAGCCTCACCCCCCCCCCCACACACACACAGCCTCACCCCCCCCCCCCCACACACACACAGCCTCACCCCCCCCCCCACACACACACAGCCTCACCCCCCCCCACACACACAACCCCCCACACACAGCCTCACCCCCCCCCCCACACACACACAGCCTCACCCGCCCCCCCCCCCACACACACAGCCTCACCCCCCCCCCACACACAGCCTCACCCCCCCCACACACACAACCCCCCCCCACACACACACACAGCCTCACCCCCCCACCCCCACACATAGCCTCGCCCCCCCCACCACACAGCCTCACCCCCCCCCCCCCACACACACACAGCCTCACCCCCCCCCCCACACACAGCCTCGCCCACCCCCCCCACACATACAACCTCCCCCCCCCCCCCCCACACACAGCCTCACCCCCCCCCCCCCACACACAGCCTCGCCCCCCCCCCCCCACACACAGCCTCGCCCCCCCCCCCCCACACACACAGCCTCACCCCCCCCACACACACAACCCCCCCCCCCCACACACACACACAGCCTCACCCCCCCCCCACACACACACAGCCTCACCCCCCCCACACACACACACAACCTCACCCCCCCCCCCACACACACACAACCTCACCCCCCCCCCCACACACACACAACCTCACCCCCACCCCACACACACAACCTCACCCCCCCCCACACACACAACCCCCCCCCACACACAGCCTCGCCCCCCCCCCCCCCACACACACAGCCTCACCCCCCACATACACACAGCCTCACACATCCACACACAGCCTCACACACACAGCCTGTCAAACACTCACACAACTTCACACACATACACACACAGCCTTACACACACAACCTCTCACACACAGTCTCATACATACGCACGCAGCCTCATACATACGCACGCAGCCTCACACATACACACACAGCCTCACACATCGACACAGCCTCTCACATATACACAGCCTCACACACACACACATAGCCTCACACACACAGCTGGGTGTGGGGGAGGGGCGGGGGGGGAGTGGCATAGGTTGTATTATTCTGGGGTTCAGTGATCAGCTGCTGTTTGTTTTCAGGCTGTTACTTTGCCAGTCACTTTATTATGGGAGGGGAAAAGTTTGACTCCACGCACCCAGAAGGCTACCTTTTTGGAGAGAACACGGACCTGAACTTCCTCGGAACTCGTCCAGTGGCCGTACGTACTGCCCGCCTCAGCCCCCCACCCCCCATAACCCATCAGGAACACCAGCCATTCAGCTCATCAAGCCTGTTCCACCAGTTTATTATTTCCCGACAGATCTTTTCATTCCAATACCCTGCCTTAATAGCTCTATCTGCGTGTCTATCTCTGTGCGGGTCTGTCCTTCTGTCTATCTATCTGCCTCTATCTGTGTGTGTGTGTCTGTCTCTGTCTGTCACTCCTTTAAACCCCCTTTCCCCCTTCCCTCCCTCTTCCCCCTTTATCCCTGATTTTAAGTCCCCACCACCTTTCCCTCCCTCTCCCCCCTTAACCCCCTTTTCCTCCCTGATTTTACCCCATCTTTCCCTCCCTCTCAACAACAATAACAACAATTTACATTTATATAGCGCCTTTCACGTCGGGAGGACGTCCCAAGGCTCTCGAGAGTCCATTATCCTCTTTTCTCCCTTTCTCCCCTGGCCCCACTTCCACGACTGTTTGTGGGACACTATTGTGCGCAATTTGGCTGCGCGTTTCACTCACAAATAGACAGTCAATTTTCCTATTTTCTTTCCCCCAACCACGACCCCTCCCTCCTGCTCTTCTCCCCCCTTTCTTCCCTCTTTTCTTCTCCCTCCCCACCTGCTCTGGTCCCAAACTTAGGACATTGTTATATTCTGTGAAGCGCTTTGAGACGTTGATAAGAACATGGAAAGCGCTATATAAATGTAAAGATTATTATTATTAAACAAACCTATTGATTGCAGCTGGACAGCTGGCTGGGCGTAGAAGGTTACCGCAGTAATGTGTTACCAACTACACTAGAGCTGTGTCGGTGGGTGGTTGGGGGGGGTTGATGTTGCTCATACTTTGTGAGCAATGGTGCTGAGCTCCTCAGTACAGACACACTGCACACCACATCATTTAGATTTTTCTCTCTGTTATTCTGTAGCTGTCTGTTATTTTAGTTTCACCTGAAAGTGTGAGTTTTGAAGCCCTCGGTGAAGCATTGTGACCTTTTGATGAATTGAGTTCTGTTCTGTCTGTTTGTGGAACATTGCTGTGGCACCTGGCTGCCACATTTCACGCTCAAAATATACAGTCACTACAGTTTACAGTAAACAGTAAAAGCCCATTTATCCAGCAGCCAATCAACCGTAACTTCCATATAATCGGCATCACAAAAAAAGGCCTCATTCAATTAACTGGAATTTATCCAGAAAAATGCGTAACATTTTTTTTTCATCTTTGGCCAAATATCTGGCACGCACTTTAACTGGCATTGGCCAGGTCCCGGGGGTACCGGATAAACTGGCTTTTACTGTATTCTGTTAAGCGCTTTGAGATGTGATAAGGCGGGATGACAACTACAAGGATTATTATTTGAATCGACTCAGTGGCCTGTCCCCTCCCTACTGCCTTGGCTCAATGTGGTGCCTGGGTTGGGGGCCTGGAGAGACGGGGGAAGCAGATGGTGTTGGCAGAGTGGTGGGTGGCATTATAAGGTGTCGGGTCACAGTATATTAAATGCTTTAAATAGAAAATCTGATTAGATGCACATCGGAGCGATCAGGAGTAATGGTTAGTGGGTTGTAATGTCAGTGGCAGCTCAGGGCCCTGGTGTATAGACAGACAATAACGTCAGCAGTGACAGCCTCATGGTCTGAGTAAGGTTCTGGCCCCGTTAGGGACAGAGTTACTCACAGATTGACGCCTGCAGTAAATATGGGTGAGGGTGGCTGCATTGCTAACAATGTGCATTCCATCCCCCCCCAGTTCCCCTACGCTGCTCCCCCACCCCAAGAGCCAGTGAAAACACTCCGCAGTTTGGTAAATATCCGGAAGGACACACTTCGCCTTGTGAAGTAAGTCATATCTGTATAGAGGCTGCCTTTCCAACTCTAACCTTCCCTATCCTCGCTTTGTCCACTGACTCCCCAGCCTGCAGCACATCCAGTTCAATATTCCCCCCTACCCTACCCTCCCCTCCCTGCGCTCAGCAAACATCCTATCATCGTCGGACAAGCTTTCAGCCATTCTGCCTCCACTCTTTGGAACCCCATCCCAAACTTCCTTTGACCAGCTTCCCTTCTTCCCCCCTACCCCCCATATCACATTTAACAGTCACCTTAACAACCATCTTCAATGGGATGTAGGAGTCACGTTTCCCCCTCAAAATATGCAGTTTACTCTATCACTATGGTCTTTACAATATACAGTGAATTGCTTTGAGATGCCTTGAAGATGGCATCAATCTTTGACTGTGTCAAACGCAAAGAATATTATTACCCCCCCCGCCCCCAATATTGGTGCCCAGGCTGCTGTGTGCCACTACCTCACCACACCCCCCCCTCGCCCCTCCCGCCGCTGAAACTCTCATCCTTGCCTTTATCACTTCCAGGCTCGACTACGGGAACTCTCCCCTCGTCAGCCTCCCCAGCTCCTCCCTTCACAGGCTGCAGATCATTCAGAATTCTGCAGCTCGTGTTCTCTCCCGCACCAGGCTTCACAACCACATCACTTCCCCCCTCGCCCGTCTCCCCTGGCTCCCCATCCCCCAGAGGATCCAATTCAAGATCCTCGTCCTCACTTTCAAGGCCATTCACGGCCTTGTCCCCGCCTATCTCTCTGACCTACTGTCCCCCTATCAGCCTGTGCCCACACCCTCCGTTCAGCAGCCTCAGGCCTGCTCCGCGTCCACCGCCCTCACCCCCCAACCATCGGGGGCCGGGCTCTCAGCCTCTCTGCTCCTGCAGCCCCTCCCCCTCGCTTCCTCCCTTTCCTCCTTCAAGGCCGGTCTCAAGACCTCCCTCTTCAACTGTGTCTTCGGCTGCCCCACTAATTCTTCCCCCTCTCCCACTCTCCTTCCCCCTACCCCAACTCTCGCCCCCCCCCCACCCCCCCGCTCAGGTCCCGACCAGACTGTTCAGTGTTTTGGGATGTCCTCCCAACGTGAAAGGCGCTATATAAGTGCAATTTTGTTGTTGTGTGAGCACTTGGCTGGCCTGTTGAATAACTACACTGTGTCTGTCCCAGGTGTGCGGAGGAGGTGAAGCTGGGGGAAGAGGACCCCAGGCCCACGCTATGTTATAATGTGGAGTTTACGTTTGATGCCGATGCTCGTGTCGCCATCACCATCTATTACCAGGCGACTGAGGAATACCAGAGCGGCTGTGCCATGTACGTAATGAGCCGGAGCCAGTCTCCAGTTATGGGCTTTTGTGCTGTCCTTGTTGATGACAGTTTTTGTAAAACTAACTATACCCCGCATAACATACAGCGTTTGTGTTTTTGAACACGTTTGTGTTTTTGAACACGTTTAATCATTTATTTAAAAACTTTTTAAAATAATGTATTTGTTTAAAAAAAAGGTGAGCTTTAATCACTGGGTTGTTTTTCTTTGTTGTTGTTTTTAAGTTGTATTGGTTTTTGATTTTCTTTGAGAAGTTCATTGTTACAATTGTGGAAACATACCTATATATATTTATATACAGTAAAAGCCCGTTTATACGGCACCCGCGGGACCTGGCCAATGCTGGTCAAAGCGCCTGCCGGAACCAGGGGTCACAGTCTTAAAATTAAGGGTCAGCCTTTTAGAACAGAGTTGAGGAAACATTTCTTCACTCAGAGGGCAGTGAATTTATGGAATTCATGGAATTTATGGAATTCACTACCCCAGAAGGCTGTAGGTGCTCAGTCCTTGAACATTTTCAAGGCTGAGACTGATAGATTTTTTTTAAATAGAGGGATTAAGAGATATGGCCTGCTCCAAGTCCCCGCCCGAACCGCCCCACCATCGGAGGCCGGGCCTTCAGTTTCTCCGCTCCCACCCTGTGGAATGCCATCCCTCAATCCCTCCGCCTTGTTTCTTCCCTTTCCTCTTTCAAGGCCGGTTTGAAGACTTTCCTCTTCGACCATGCCTTTTGTTCCACCCCGAACTTTTCGACCTCCCCTTCGTGTTTCACCCCTTCCCAAAACACTCCCCTCTCAGCTCGGGTCACACGCCTCCTGTGCAGCGCCTTGGGACGTCCTCCCGACGTGAAAGGCGCTCTATAAATGTAATTTGTTATGTTATTGTTATGGGGACAGGGCAGGTAATTAGAGTTAGGTCAGAAGATCAGCCATGATATTATCGAATGGTGGGGCAGGCTCGAGGGGCTGAATGGCCTACTCCTAATTCTTATGTTCCTATGTGAGGGCAGATCTCACTACTTTAATACCCACCCCAACCAACACAGTGCGGGCAGCAAATCTTGCCAGAAGCACAATGTCAAATTCTGGGTGAGGTTGAGGTCAAAGTCACCAACACAAACTAATCTCAGCAGAAGAATTTAAATTCACTAACAAAAACAAAGGTTGCTGGGGAAACTCAGCAGGTCAAGCAGCATCTATGGAGAAAGGAAAAAGAGTCAACGTTTCGGGTCTACAACCCTTCGTCAGTCCTGACTCGTTGACTCTTTTTCCTCTCTCTATGGATGCTGCTTGAGCTGCTGAGCTTCCCCAGCAACCTTTGTTTTTGTTTCAGATTCCCAGTATCTGCAGTATTTTGTGTTTAATTTAAATTCACTGTTGTTCTCTTTGATCTCCATAGATATACTGCGAGGGAGCGCCTCCTGCAGTCAGAAACGGTGCATTACAAGCGGGGAATGTGCCAGAGTTTCTGTCTGCCCTCACACACTGTACAGCCTGCCCAGTGGGTTGAGGAGGAGGTAATGTATTGATTGTAGTGGTTTCCTGGTTTTAATATTCCGTGAATTTTCAGTTTTCTGCTCCTTTTATGACCACATCACTCCCACCCTCGCCCATCTCCACTGGCTCCCTATCCCCCAGAGGATTGAATTCAAGATTCTAGTCCTCACTTTCAAGGCCATTCACGGCCTTGCCCCCGCCTGTCTCTCTGACCTACTGTCCCCCTATCAGCCGCCCGCCCCCTCCGGGCCTGCTCCGCGTCCACCACCCTAACCCCCCCAACCATCGGCGGCCGGGCTTTCAGCCTCTGCTCCCACACTGTGGATTTCCATCCCACAGCCCCTCCCTCTCGCTTCCTCTCTTTCCTCCTACAAGACCAGGCTCAAGACCTTCCTCTTCGACCACGCCTTCGGCTCCCCCACTAACTCTTCCCCCTCTCCCACTCTCCTTCCCCTTCCCCCTATCCCGACCCCCCCACCCCCCCCCCCCCGCTCGGGTCCCGACCTGACTGTTCAGACGTCCCTTTGGGATGTCTTCCCGACATGAAAGGCTCTCCCCACCACCTCCTTCCCTCATTTTCCTCCTCTAACCGCTGTCCCTCCTACCCTTCCCTCCCCCCTCCCTTTCCGTGCCCAGCTTATCCTCCCCTTCCCCCCCACTTTTCTCTTGCCCTCTCAGTGCTGAGCATGATGGTGAGGAGAGGAGAGGCCCTCCTCCAGGCAGTGACCTTGTTTCCCTCTCTCCTGCAGCTGGGCTATGATGGCGATCGGGACGTTTACCCTGCAGTGATCCAGGCCGTGGTGTCCGAGGGAGATGGTGAGGAGCAGTGGCTTTACTTAGGCTTCAACAAACAACAACTTGCATTTACACAGTTCCTCTTATGTAGGGTAGTGTCCCAGAGCGTTTGACAGCACAAGGTTGATTTCTTAGAATCATAGAATTTTACGGCACAAAAGGAAGCCATTCGGCCCATCTAGTCTGTGCCGGTTCTTTGAAAAGAGCAACTCAATCCCATTGCTCTGCTCTCTCCCCATAACCTAACAGACCTGTTCTCGCTAAATAAAGATCTAATTCTCTTTTAAAAGCTGTTATCGAATCGGCCTCCACCACCTTTTCAGGCAATGCATTCCAGATTCGAACAACCCACTGAGTGAAAACATTTCTCCTCAGCGCCCCTCTGCTTCGTTTTTAAACTATTTTAAATCTGTGATCACGAGTCACAGATTCGCCCACCAGTGGAAATAGTTTTTCCTTATTCACTCTGTCGAATCCCCTCATGATTTTATAAACCTCTATCAGGTCTCCTCTCAATCTTCTCTGTTCCAAAGAGAATAAACCTGGCCTATCTAGCCTTTCCCCATAACTGAAGTCCCTCAATCCTGGTACCATTCTAGTAAACCTTCTTTGCTCCCTTTCCAATGCCTTAACATCCTTTCTATAGTGTGGTGACCAGAATTGGACACAGTACTCCAGCTGAGGCCTAACCAAAGTTTGGGGGAGAGGGGATGTGACTTGCTCAAAGATGGCGACCTGGAGATAGGGAAGGAGGTTGGCAAGGCAGAGGGATAATCAAAGAAAGGCTTAGAGTGGATTTGTGAAGGGTAAGTCATGTGTGACAAATCTAGTTCGATTTTTTGAGGAGATCACGAACATGGTGGATAAGAAAGTGTCTATGAATGTTGTTTACATGGACTTCCAGAAGATATTTGATAATGTTCTGCACAAGAGGTCATTCGTAAAAAATAAAAGGAATCAGCATGGAATCAGAGGTAACCTTGCAACATGGCTTGTTAATTGATTGGGAGGCAGGAAACAGAGAGGAGGGAAAGTGGGAATGTTCTCTGATTGGCAGAATGTGACAAGTGGTGTCTCCCGGGGTCTGTACCTCAGCTATTCGCCATATCTACATACAGTAGTAGCTGTACATGTTCCAGCTTTGCTTGGAACCAAACCAATATGGAGTGTAGATTGACACACAGACAGATATTTCATCTTTGTACTCAGCTGGAGTTACTTGTGAGAGGACTCCTGTGGGAGGACTCCTTGTTGCAGTGCATATGTGTGTGATGAGCGTGTTTAGGTTACAGCTTTTCTCTGGGCTACTTTGTTGCAGACTATATTAGTAGAGATGTATCTTTTTAGAAGCATGATTTCCTCTATCGCTACTTTGTTTCAGAATACCATGCATCGCTCATTTTGGAGCTTAATTTAAAAATATTTTAAAATATGCTAAAGATACTCTCCCATGCAAAGGTTTACTGATGAGGTGTGAATCATGTCTCTACGTCTATCAGTTATTGCATTCTTGGCAGACAGACAAGCAGACATTTTGTCTTTATTCGTGTTTATAAATGACTTGGACGAAGGAATAGAGTTTAATATCCAAATTTGCAAATGACACAGAGTTAGGAGGCACAGCAAATTTTGTAGATGGGAGCAGGAAGTTATTAGATAGATTAATTGAATCGGCAAATCTTTGGCAGATGGATGTTCAATGTGGGGAAATGCGAGGTCCTCCCCAATCCCTGACTCTAGTATGACATCTGTCCGGCACCTTGGGACATCTTGCCAATGTGAAAAGTGCTATACACATGTCATTTTGTTTTTGTTGTGGATGGCATTAGTGGTGCTGCTGATGGACTGAAATTTTCTGTTGCAGAACACATTGGACATTCCCATGTGCTCCTGGCTACTTTTGATAAGGTAGGTGGGGAGTTGGGGTGGGGGTGGGGGGTGGGAGGAGCATCTTAAGTGATGCTGGTTCTTAGGGTTTATGGCCAGATATCCTCCTCACCTACCCTCAACAACCCCTTCCCCAGAAACAAGGTGCTGTAGGTATGTGTTATGGTTTGGCCTCATTCCCGCTCCGTTTCCTCCACAGCATTTGGATGGCAGCTTCTCCCTGAAGCCCCTCAAACAGAAGCAGGTGGTGAGTAACAATAATAATAACAACAACAATAATCCTTCCATTTGATGTGGCGCCTTATCTTGTCTTTAAGACGTCTCAAACCACTTCACAGAATATCCTGTTAAGTGAATTGGCTGTATATTTTGTGGGAAAAATGTGGCAGCCAATTGTGCACAGCAGTGTTCCCGTAAACAGTCCGTGAATTGAGTGTCCTATTTATTGTTTTTTTATAGGAATTATTAACCCCAGAAAGCAATCCGCCAATCAACTAATAACCGGGTTCCTTCCAACAGCTATGTAAACAGACGTGCAGAGTAAGGAAATTTGCCCAATACAGTAAAAGCCTGTTTATCCGGCACCCTCAGGACCTGGCCAATGCCGGTTAAAGCTTGTGCCGGATATTCGGCCGAAAACACCCCCCAAAAAAATTATAATAATTCAATGCATTTTTCCGGATAAATTGCGGTTAATCGAATGCGGACCTTTTTTTTGCAATGCCAGTTATACGGAAGTTATAGTTGATCGGGTGCTGAATAAATTGGCTTTTACTGTATTTTGCTCTGTTTTTAGGAGAGAATTGGCAAAAGTGGGAGCAGAGTGGCTGAGGTTTGCCCACCAAGTGGGGAGTGGGGGAGGGCCCACATACTCTGGAGGTTGTAGAGGAAAGCGAGTGGCCTGGAGAGTGGTATTTGGCATAAGCACAAGGATCTTACAGTCCCTAAGATATAGTCTATGTTCTCTCCCTCTTTCACATACACCGATTCTCTCACAGGTTGACGGTGTCAGTTACCTTCTCCAGGAAATCTACGGAATAGAAAATAAATACAATTCCCAGGAATCTAAGGTAAAGCTGTGGGGGTCTGGGAGGTGGGAGCTGGTGGGAATGCAGAGATGTGGTCTTGCAGAACTGACGGCCTCCCTCTCTCTCTCTCTGCAGGTGACAGATGATGAAGTCAGTGACAACAGTGCAGAGTGTGTTGTCTGCTTGTCTGATGTGCGGGACACCCTGATCCTGCCTTGCCGACACCTGTGTCTGTGTAACGCCTGCGCTGACACCCTGCGATATCAGGCTAACAACTGCCCTATTTGCCGATTACGTAAGTGCGTGTTTTAATGCTGGGAGCCGAGCTCAACCGTGATACGTGTCTGACTGTCTTGGCCATTGTGCGTGTACTTTTGTGAGTTGGTTATTGGTTGCCCTCTTTTCCACCTTTCTCCCCAGGCCCCATTTCCACGACTGTTTGTGCGCAATTTGGCTGCCACGTTTCGCCCACAAATATACAGTCAATTTTCCTACTCTTCTTCATCCTGTCAGCCGCCCCCCCCTCCCCCCCATGCTCTTGTTCCTACCTGACTGTACAGCGTTTTGGGACGTCCTCTCAAGGTGAAAGGCGCTATATAAATGTAAGTTTTGATTGATTGACTGGTTGATTGTATGTTCCCACAGCATTCCGAGCTCTGCTCCAGATCCGAGCAATGAGGAAGAAGCTGGGGCCACTCTCACCGACCTCCTACAATCCTGTTATCGCCTCTCAGGTCTCCGACTCCGAGGAGCATTCGGTGAGTGATGTAAAAGCACATTTATCCAGCACCCTCGGGACAATGCTGGTTAAAGCGTGTGCAGATATTCGGCCGAAAACGCCAACGAAAACCAACATTTTTTTAATGCATTTTACCGAATAAATTCCGATTCATCGAATGCAGACCTTTTTTTTGCGATGCCGGTTATACAGAAGTTACGGTTGATAGCGTGCCGGATAAACAGGCTTTTACTGTCCATAAGAATAGAATCATAGAATTATACAGCACAGAAGGAGACCATTCGGCCCATCATGTCTGTGCCAACTCTTTGAAAAGAGTTGTCTAAATCAACTCCTCCCTCTCCCCACAGCCCTGCAAACCTGTCCTCCCCAAATATTTATCTATTTCTTGCTAAAGAGTTGCTATTGAATCAGCTTCCACCCTTTCAGGCAACGCATTCCAGATCCCAACAACTCACTGTGTGAAATCGTTTCTCCTCACCTCCCCTCTGTTTCTTTTAACAACTATTTTAAATCAGTGTCATTGGGTTACCCAGCCACTCGCCAGTGGAAACTCCCTGTGGGATCTCAGCCTTTTTTTCCCTATGTTAGGAAGGGAAACATGGACCAACATGGACCACGAATTCTGGAAGCTCCCACTCCTGCTGTAGAATGTTTTGCACCCGTTCCGTGATATCTTCAACCTTGGCACGGTGGCAATGAACATTAAAAGCCCGTTTAGTCAGCACTCGATCAACCGTAACTTCCATATAACCAGCATCTCAAAAAGAAAGTCAGCATTCGATTAATCGGAATTTATCCAGAAAAGTGCATTAAAACATTTTTTTGTTTGTTTTGCGTTTTCAGCCAAGTATCTAGCACTCGCTTTAACTGGCATTGGCCAGGTCTCAAGGGTGCCGGATAAACGGGCTTTTACTGTATTTGGTTGCAGAAATGCCTGTCTACTCCTTTCACTGTGTTGTCCCCAATGACAATTGCATTGACATTCTTCCCTGTGCATTCACGTCGGGAGGATGTCCAAATTCCCTGACAGATTTCCCTAAAGAATTGTCCCTCTGTTCAGTTTCCCTCCTCACTCTGGCCAAGAGCCTGAGGCTTAGTTACTGACATGAGCTGTGCGTGGGACTTTGTGAGTTTCTCTCGATCACTAGAGAAACATCATTCCATCTAAATCAAGTGTGTATCTTCTTTATTTGTCAATCCAAACGCTCAATAACCCACCATCTTACACCACACACTGTGTCCCACTTCCAGTATCCTTTTATACTTCCTGCCTTTCTTCTTATTGGCCCTTTTTGTTAATAGTTCATTGATCTTTTAACGAGGATCCAACACTGTAATGATTGTAACCTATTTACCTTTTCCCACAGTTGGATCACATTCCTCCTGGCTATGAGGCTGTCTCCTTATTGGAGGCTCTGAATGGGCCTCTCACCCCCTCCCCCTCGGTGCCTGTGATTGGGGACGGGCACGGCCGGTGTGTATTGCCTGTCTACAGCACTGACCGGCACGGTCACATTCTGTCTCCTCTGGACAGGATGTCAGACAGTGGGAACCACATCCTCAAGCTAAAGAACAGCATGTCAAAGTGAGCAGCTTGTAATGGTGGGGTTGCAAAGTGGAGTGGCCGGGAGGGGAAGGTGTGGGCCAGGAGAGGCTGGGGGCTGTGAGGGGATGGGCTGCAGGCAGCAGGGGAGGGGCCATGGGGTTGTTTAGGTAGATGGAGGAGCTTGTGTGACGTGTGGCTTTGGTTACAGGTCCCTGTCACAGAATTCTTCGATGCTTTGTGAGGAAGATGAAGAGAAATCCTTCAGTGAGAGTGAGATCCAGGCGTCCCCAAGAAAGGTATTTGGCCAGGACCCTGAGGTAGCCGCAGCCTTGACTCTCGAGTCGCAAACTCTCCCAGCAATACCTGGGGTGGGGGAGCTCAGCACAGTTACTGGGCTCACACAGTTTCCACTTATTTCCACGAACGGCTTCTCCTCTAGCCCCCACACCGTCTTGTACGGCGTTCCTCAGGGCTCTGTTCTTGGTCCCCTCCTCTTCAACATCTACATGCTCTATCTTGGTAACGTTCTCTGCAGACATGGCCACCAAGACCCTCATACACGCACTCATAACATCCAGTCTTGACTACTGCTTCACCAACTCCTCCCTCCATAGGCTACAGATCAGCCAGAACTCTGCAGCCTGTGTCCTCTCCCACACCAGTGTCCATAACCCTATCACCTTTACACATGCCCAAATCCACTGGCTTCTTATCACAAAGATGATACAATTAAAGATCCTTCACCTTGAAAACCCTCCATGTCCTCGCTCCCCCTACTTCTGCGACTTCCTAAACCCCTGTCAATCTGCCAACTCCCTCCGCTCAGCGGACTCCAGCCTGTTACACATCTCACACCTCGCCCATCCCACCATTAGTGGGTGGGACTCCAGCCACTCTGCCCCACCCTCTGGAACTCCATCCCGCAGTCCCTTAATTTTGTGCCCTCCCTTGCCTCCTATAAGGCCCACCTCAAGACCCTCCTATTCGACCATACCTTCGATCACCCTTCTTCCCCACCCTGCCCAGTCTGATCCAGAACCCCAGCGACAGTCCGAAACACTGACTGTCCAGTGCCTTGGGATGTGTTCCTAACATGAAAGGCACTATACAAATCTCATTGTTTTTTGGTAGAGCCAGACCAGCAGCTTGTAGCCTGTGTGTGTTGGCCCGTGTGCATGTGCTCTGCGTTTTTAAACTGACTGTTTCCATGCTCCTGCAGTGTTCGGGCTCCTTCAAATCCCCTTGATCGGTCGGTCAGTCAGTGAGCTGCCTCTCAAAGAGGCCTGGTCTGTGTGCTCCAGCTTCCTGTTCCCAGGAGTAGAGCCCAGGTATCCCAGGGATTGGCTGATTTGGGGTCTTGTTCCTCAGGAATATGGGGTTACTCCTGAGAGTGAAAACCTGACTTTCTCATCCTCTGGAGCAGTGGAGCCGTCCTCCTGTACGGGAACTCCGCTTTCCTCCACCATCACCTCCCCCGAGGGTAAGTGTCAACATGAATCACTGCACACCCAGCTGACAATCAGTACATAAGAAATAGGAGCAGGAGTAGGCCATTCTGCCACTCAAACCTGTCCTGCCATTTAATAAGATCATGGCTGATCTTCTAATCTAATTCCATTTACCTGCCCTATCCCCATATCCCTCAATTCCTTTTTTAAAAAAAAACTTGAATGTGTTCAATGACTGAACATTCACAGCCGTCTGGGGGTAAATTGAGTGAAGAAATGTTTTCTCAACTTAGTTCTAAAAGGCTGACCCAGAGCTGCCAACCAGTACGTTTTGCCATATTTAGTACGGTAAATTGAAGTAGATACGGCAGTACGATTTTTCTTGATAAAATACGTTTTTTGGAAAATCCGAAATGTTCCATGCTCTGTCTGTCTGTCTCTCCTTCTCTCTGTCTCTCTTTCTCAGTCTCTCTCTGTGTGTGTCTCTCTCTCTCTCTGTCCCAGTCTCTCTTTCTGTGTCTCTTTCCCTCTCTCTGTCTGTCTCGGTCGCGCTCTCTCTTTCTCTCTCTGTCTCTCTTTATCTCTCTCTTTGTGTGTCTTTCTCTCTCTCTCTCTTTGAGTCTCTGGCTGTCACAATCTCACTCACAATCTCTCTGTCTGTGTCTCAGTCTCTTCCTCTCTTAACTCTCTCTCCCTGGCTTCAGTAGCAGTGCTACCTGCCTTCTGCCATCACTGGTACACTGTAAATGTTAGCGCTAGGCTGGGCGCAAAGCATTACTGGGAACAATTTTTTTCATATACAGAAACACAGTAGGGATCTCCCGCTTAATGCAATTTTTGCTTAACGAGGGGTTTTGAAATCCCATTTTACTTATTTTCTCGCTGTAATCTTTTTGTTAAGTACCGGTAGGTTCTGGGGAAAATACTTTCTTTTACTACAGAATATTGTTTTTAGCTTTCAGGAGTACTTTTGGTTAAAAAAGGTTGGCAGCTCTGCTAACCTTTAATCCTGAGATGATGACCCCTAGTTTTAGATTCTCCAACCGGGGGAAACTGTCTCACAACATCTACCCTGTCAATGCCCTTAAGAATCTTATAGGTTTCTATAAAGATCACTTCTAATTCTTGTATATTCCAGAGAATATAGGGCTAGGTTACTCAACCTCTCCTCATAGGTCAAACCCCTCATCCCAGGAACCAACCTAGTGAATCTATGCTGCACCCCCTTTATCCTTTCTTAAATAAGGCGACCAAAACTGCACATAATATTCTAGGTGCTGTCTCACCAAGGCCCTATACAGCTGCAGCAAGATTTCCCTACACTTATTTATACCATAGCCTTTTGCAATGAATGCCAACATGCCATTAGCCCTCCTAGTTGCTTGCTGTACCTGCAAACTAACTTTCTGTGATTGGTATACAAGGACACCCAAATTTCTCTGATCACTAACACTAGTGCTCTCTTCCCCCTCAAGTAGGGTCCGTCGATATGGAAATTTTCCGATTTAGATATATCGATGGGCTCATATCCAGATATACCGATATATCGATATTTTGGGGGTTTCCGTACTGTGCATGCACGCGCGTTGCGAGCTGCGCGCGCACATTTGGGGCCTATCTCCTCAGGAGGTAAATATCTCTTTCTCTCTGTGTCTCTCACACTCACTCTCTCCATCTCTGTGTTTTTCTGTCTGTGTCTCTCTCCTCTCTCACACACCCCATCTCTACCTACCTACCTACCTACCTACCTACCTACCTACCTACCTACCTACCTACCTACCTACCTACCTACCTACCTACCTACCTACCTACCTACCTACCTACCTACCTACCTACCTACCTACCTACCTCTGTCAATCTGTCTATCTCTGTCTGTCTGTCTGTCTGTCTGTCCATCTACCTATATCTGTCTACCTATATCTGTCTACCTATATCTGTCTGTCTGTCTACCTACCTACCTACCTACCTACCTACCTACCTACCTACCTACCTACCTACCTACCTACCTACCTACCTACCTACCTACCTACCTACCTACCTACCTACCTACCTACCTACCTACCTACCTCTGTCTGTCTGTCTGTCTACCTATGTCTGTCTACCTACCTACCTACCTACATCTATCTCTCCAGCTATCCATCTCTGTCTATCCATCTCTATCCATCTCTATCTACATTATCACATCCCCCCATCTCTCACCCATGCCTCTCTCTCCTCCCCCCCCCCCCCCCCCTGCAGTCTCTCTCTCCCTCCCCCCCCCCCCCCCCCTGCAGTCTCTCTCTCCCTCCCCCCCCCAGCCGTCACTCTCCCCCTCATCCCTTGCATACCTGTATATTGTATTCTAGGACTATGAATACAATATGGCGGCTTTGCACCTCAGTCTGTGCATTGTGTCTCTATAGATGTCTCTATTGTGCATCTCTATAGATGAGCATTCTGGGTCTTGTAGTTCAGTGTGCGCGCATTCCGATTTTTTCCCTCGATACATCGATTTTGCGATATATCGATATTTTCCAAATGTCTACATCGGCGTATCAATATGAAATTTATATCGGGTATAACCGATATATCGATATATCGCCGGACTCTACTCTCTATCTCTACCTACCTGCCTGCCTATACCTACCTGTACCTACCTACCTGTATATTATCACATCCCCCCTGTCTCTCCCCCCCTCCACCTCTCCCCCCCCTCCGCCTCTCTCCTCCCCCCCCCCCCCCCGTCTCTCTCCCCTCCCGTCTCTCTCCCCCCCCCCCCCCCCCGTCTCTCTCCCCGTCTCCCTCCCCCTCCCGCCATCTCTCCCCCTCCTCCCCGCCATCTTTCCCCCCCCCCGCCGTCTCTCCCCGTTGCCTTCTCTCTTCCCCCCGCCTCCGGCCGTCCCCACCCTGCTGTCTCTCCCCCCCCCCCCTGTCTCTCCCCCCCCCACCCCGTCTCTCCCCCCCCCACCCTTGTATACCTGTATTCGAGGACAATTAATATAATATGGCGGCTTGCACCTCGGTCTGTGCATTGTGTATAGAGATGAGCATTCTGGGTCTTGTAGTTCAGTGCGCGTGCATTTAGATTTTTTTCGATATATCGTTTAACCCTACTCTCTGTTTGCTTCCTGTTAGCCACTCTCCAATCCACGCTAATATATTATCTTTAACTCCATCGGCCCGAATCTCATGTAACAGCCTTTTATGTGGCACCTTGTCAGCTTCTGAAAATCCAAATACACTAATTTACTGGTTCCCCTCCAATTTACAAGATTTGTTAAACCTGATTTCCTTTTCGTGAAGTCGTGTTGGCTCTGCCTAATCATGTTAAGATTTTCTAAGTACCCACAACAAAATCCTTGATTATACATTATAGATTTTTCCCTACCACTGATGTTGAACTAATTGGTCTATATATAGTTAGCCATCTTTTCTCTCCCACCCTTCTTAAATAGTGATGTTACATTTGCGACCTTCCAATCAATCTATTACAGAATCCAGGGAATTTTGGAAGATCAAAAACAAGGCATCTGCTATCTCAGCAGCCGCCTCTTAAACCCTCGGCTGCACGGCGCTAGGAGATTTGTCAGTTTTTAATCCCATCAATTTCCCTAGTGCTATTTCTTTACTGATGTTAATTTCTTTAAGTTGCTCACTAACCGTAGCCTCTTGGTTCCCTCTATTTTCGGTAAGTTTTCAGTGTCTTCTAACATGAAGACAGACATAAAATATAGTAAAAGCCTGTTTATCCGGTACTCTCAGGACCTGGCCAATGCCGGTTAAAGTGTGTGCCAGATATTCAGCTGAAAACGCAAAAAATAAATAAATGCATTTTTCTAGATAAATTCCGGTTAATCGAATGCAGACTTCTGTTTTACGATGCCGGTTATATGGAAATTACGGTTGATCGGGTACCGGATAAACAGGCTTTTACTGCATTTGTTTAATGACTGCCATTTCTTTGTTCCCCATTATAATTTATCCTGTCTCTGCCTGGAATGGACCTGCATTCACTGTTTATAGTGTCTCTTTATGTAAAAACTCTTTCAATCTGTCTTTATGTTCCTAGCTAGTTTACCCTCATATACCATTTTCTCCCTCTTAATCAGTTTCTTGGTTTTCCTTTGCTGATCTCCAAAGCCCTACCAATCGTTGGGATTTCCAATCCCAAGGTTCGAAATATGACCCGACAATTCAAATATGGTGTAATAGAGATTTATTAATTAAAGTAACACATACAAAAACTAGTAAAATAATAATGTCATTACAAGTAATAAAACTTATTACTACGGTTTTGGAGCATCAGTTACAACAGCTTTAGTACGTCTTCTCTCGCATACCACAGCACCCCTCTCGAGCTTTATTTAGCTAATTCACTGAGTGTAAGACCAGGTGCTTCCCTGCCTGTAAAACAGAACAACTGGAACCATGCTATCCATTCCAGTAGTTCTAGACACCAGCGGCAGGCTGGAGATCTCGGTTTCCACCTTGAGATAACAATTGTTGTGATGAGCTACTCTTTCCCTCCAATCTTTATACGGTAAAAGCCCGTTTATCCATCACCTGATCAACCGTAACTTACGTATAACTGGCATCACAAAAAAAAAGGTCCGCATTCGATTAACCAGAATTTATCGGAAAAATGCATTGAATTTTTTTTTTGCGTTTTCAGCCAAATATCTGGCACGGGCTTTAACTAGCATTGGCTAAGTCCCGAGGGTGCCTGATAAATGGGCTTTTACTGTACTTCTCCATCAGCCTGGCTTATTCTAAAACAAAATCCTTTTACATGTGAGTATTCTCTCATTGGTAATCCTGGTGTTTCCTGATTCTTGGTGATCAGTGCCTTGTTTTTCATTAGCTCTTTTCTTATCTTGACAAGCAGAACGGTTCTAAAACATTTCTGTTTTCTCAAAATATCAAATTGTAAAACACCTCGCCATGTAACAAGGCCTGTTTTGTCTGCCTCCTCGCTTACCCCATGATTTTCCACCTTTGAGAAGACAAAGAGTAGCTATATTAAGATCTTTATTTAGGGAGAACAGGTCTGTTACGTTATGGGGAGAGAGTTGGGCAGTGGGATTGAGTTGCTCTTTTCAAAGAGCCGACACAGACTAGATGGGCCGAACGGCTTCCTTTTATGAGTAAAATTCTATGATTCTATGATTAACTATAATTATATTAGACTATATAGACTATATAAAAGCCGCTGAAACCCTGGTCCAGGCCTTTGTCACCTCTCGGCTGGACTATTGCAACGCCCTCCTCACCGTCTCCCTCCACCACAATCCACAAAATCCAGCTAATTCAAAACTTTGCCGCTCGCATACTCACCCGCACTGTCGTGGAATCAGGTTATTCGTGTAAAGCACAAACAGTCATTTAATATACTAACGGCCGAAAGGAGAAATACCCTCACAGGTCAGATACCCGAGGTGGTACTTCTAAGGAATTAATAGAAATACAACAGTTTATATCTTATTCTTTTGCACACTACTTGACAGTAGTACAAGTTCCTTTAACCAATTACAGCAATCCACCTAATCAATAAAAGTGAATGTGGGAAGAGATTTGAACTCTATTTACATTAGCCATGGGGTGCAAAAAGGGCAGCATCTGTTAAAACAGAACTAGACAACCACAAGTTGCTAACTGATAGATTGCAATTTTCAAAGAAAGAAGTAAATCGTCTTTAATGATCAGGCATATACTGAAGCAATTGATTACCTAATACAATATCAAACAGGGAATGTCTAATCTAAACAAGCACAAGCCTTTCTCCCTTCTTCAGTCTGGACTATGTCATACAACTGACGTTTGCTGATACCCCTACTGACCTCTGGAATTTCTACGGGAAACTAAGAAACAGCTAACAATGGTTTCCGATTTTTAACATGGTTTCCACAGTACCAAACTTCGCTCCCCCATTACCCCAGTCCTTGCTAGACTTCACTGGCTCCCTGTCCCTGAGAGGATCGACTTCAAGATCCTCACCCTTGTTTTCAAGACCCTCCATTCCTCTGCACGCCCCCTACCTCTCTGACCTCTCTCCTCAAACCAACTCCCGTTGCCTTCGCTCCACTGGGTCTGGCCTCCTCCATGTCCCCGAATCCTCCGCTCCACCCTCGGCGGCCGTGCCTTCAGCCACCACGCCCCAAAGCTCTGGAACTCCCTTCCTCACTCCCTTCACCTCACCCCCTCTCTTCCCAGTTTCAGGTCCCAGCTAAAGACCTTTCTCTTCGACCGCGCCTTTGGTCACCTTTCTGCTGCTGCTGTCGTGGAATAACTCACAAAGAGATCAGGTTATTCGTGTAAAGCACAAACAGTCATTTAATATACTAACGGCCGAAAGGAGAAATACCCTCACAGGTCAGATACCCGAGGTGGTACTTCTAAGGAATTAATAGAAATACAACAGTTTATATCTTATTCGTTTGCAATTCGCGTGACAATAGTACAAGTTCCTTTAACCAATTACAGCAATCCACCTAATCAATAAAAGTAGTGAATGTGGGAAGAGATTTGAACTCTATTTACATTAGCCATGGGGTGCAAAAAGGGCAGCACCTGTTAAAACAGAACTAGACAACCACAAGTTGCTAACTGATACATCACAATTTTCAAAGAAATCGTCTTTAATGATCAGGCATATACTGAAGCAATTGCTTACCAAATACAATATCAAGCAGGGAATGTCTAATCTAAACAAGCACAAGCCTTTCTCCCTCTTCAGTCTGGACTATGTCATACAACTGACGTTTGCTGATACCCCTACTGACCTCTGGAATTTCTAAGGGAGACTAAGAAACAGCTAACAGTGTCCAGGGGAAACTAAGAAACAGCTAATATGTTTTCCAACTTTTAACATGGTTTCCACACTGCCCCTGGCTCGGTCCCAGGATCCAATATTGTGAAGCGCTCTGAGATGCCATCCAGCGTGGAGGGCACTATATAAATCAAAGTTGTTGTTGTTAGCAGTCTTTAACTGAACATGTTTACTGTTCTCCGTCCTTCACACTTATCATATCTACCACAACTGGTGCCAACCTGGCTATATTCAGTTATTTTACAGACAGGTCTGGTTTTTGCAATTCTGCAGCCTTCTTAGTTTAAACCTAAATTTTCTAATGTTATACAGTGCTACTTATTATACACATTGATTTACTTATTAACATAAAATAAACCGAATGATTCGACTAAACCTCACACAATCCTTAGGTTTACAGCTCTTTTGGGTATTATAGGCCTCTTTTTTTAATTTTATACTTTGCCTAACTTCTCTAGTTAGCCATGGTTGAACCACTTTACTGTGGTCTTTTTATTTCGCAATATCATCCCAGCTATTTGGGAGGAGCAGGAGGACAAATGTGAGCGCTTACACTTTCTGCGCTTTGTGGTAATTAATGTTTGCTTGTATATTCCCGGTGAGTCCAGGCTGTTGGCGTAGTGTGCACACGTTGTCTGACCATCTGCCTCTTTGTGTGCTTGTGCACAGATCCTGTCAGCAGCAGCCTCCCCCAGTCTGTCATGTCCATGGCCTCGTCCCAGAGTCAGAACTCGCAGATCAGCACTGACACTGTGTCCTCCATGTCTGGCTCCTACGTGGCGGGAGGAAGGGAGGAGTTTGAGGATGTTGCTGAGGTGGCAGCTGAGCGACTGGCCCTGCCCGAGGAGGACGAGGAGGTGATTGTCTCTCATGGTGACCGAGCGAGCGAGCGAGAGGAGGGTCACCTGCAGACTGACCAGGGTGGGAGTGTCATGGTGTCACTGACTCTCATATTTGTTCTGACAGACGCCACAGAGAGGAGGAAGAGAGCGGGGAGGAGGGGGAGAGAGTGGGGGAGGGTGGAGGGGAGAGCGGGGGAGGGTGAAGGGGAGAGCGGGTGAGGATGGTGGGGGAGAGAGCTGGGGAGGGTGGAGGGGGAGAGAGGGGGAGAGACCGGCGGTGGGTGGATGGGGAGAGTGGGAGAGCGGGGGGGTTAGTGGAGGGGGAGAGTGTGGGCAGAGGGGGAGAGAACGAGGGAGAGTGGAGGGGGAGAGTGGCAGTGTGTGAAGGAGGAGAGTGGGGTGGAGGGGGAGAGAGCATGGTAGGGTGGAGGGGGAGAGCGGGGGCAGAGGGGGAGAGAGCGTGGTGGATGGAGGGGCAGAGCGGGGGTGGATGGGGAGAACGGTGTGAGAGTGGGGGGGGACAGTGGAGAGGGAGAGTTGGGGGAGGGTGTTGCTGCCCGCCTGACCAACATAAGTAACTCTCTGTTTTTAGGGGAATGAGTTTGAGGAGGAGCCCGAATCGTCTGACTTCGAAGCTGGTAATGACCTGCCCCTCGCTATGTGATTCCCCCACCTCCTGCTTTCCCCCCCACACGCTGTCCCCACTTCTCACCCCCCCCCCGTTCCTTTACACACACACACCCCCCATGCCTCTCTCACACCCCCCCACCTACCCCGCTTCTTCCCCCCACCCCACCCGTCGCGGGCTGGCTAGTGAAGCCAACTCCAATCTTATATCCTGTACAGACCAGAGCCCGGGCACCGTCACTGCTGTGATGTGCGATAATAACAATGAGCAGAGCAGCCGGACTGGCCTGGACAATCACCCTCACAACCATGGGGAGGTCAGCCTGCCTGGTGAGTGGGGTGGGGGGAGTTCATGCCTGACAGCTTTGGGGTGGGGGGGGGTGGGGGGGGGGGGTGCGGGGGTAGAGTACACTCCTGACACCTCATCATTCAACTAGATGTGGGCTCAGCACTTGCTGCCCCACTGTCTCCTGTAACACTCTAGAACTTGATCCCAGTCCCTTCTCCTCGCTTCCTCCCTTCAGGGCTGGTCTCAAGACTCTCCTTTTCAACTGTGCCTTCGGGTGCCCTCCCACCTAGAAATGTAATTTTGTTGTTGTTGCCTCCAGCTCTGCTCTCCCCAATCAGGGAGTCTTAGCTAATCGATTCCCTGAGCTATCTTATCCTTCAGTTCTCAGCGTTGCCTTCGATGTGATTACATTACGCTACTAATGTGGCCTGTGCCTGCAATGGGAGGCAGCTGTCGCTGGGCACATTGTGCTTTGGGTTGGTTCTTGCCTGTTTTCAGAGTTTTATCTTATCTGAGGCTCTGTCAGCCCCAGTGTCCTCTCCCTGAGACATTTCTCACCCAGACTCTTACCCTGATCCTAACTTCTTCCTGTAACTTCAGGCACACCAATCACTGAGGACAGCCTTCGACACCAGCTCTCCACACTGAACCCCCTGGAGCACGAGGACAGTGCGGACCTTCAGCACCTGTATGAGCCTGTGACAGTGTAGATTGAGCTGCATCTCCTCCACCCAGAATGAATCCGCCTGTGTTCACTGTGGTGGAAGCCGGACTTGGGGCCATTGCACTTTGTAGCAGTAGAGCAGCAATAATGCAGCAATAGCGCTTGTGTAGCGACCACATTTCCCGCATGTCACCGTCTCCCGATGGATTTAGCACTATTCTGCATGTGACACAGTCTCCCTGTCACTGGGGTCTGTGAGCTTGGACTTCCTAATATGAGGAAGAGGATAAACTGTCAGTTGTTTGGTGACTATCCAGCAGCGAGGATGCCTGAATGTCCCAGAGAAATTGCTCTGGTCGCTGGTTGTTTCAATGGAATCACCTGTTTATCCCTGGTCAGGTCTTCTCCAATCCTACAAAACACTATTATTGCTGGAAATCTGAATCACAACCAGAGGTCACTAGGAACCATCAGCAGGTCAGGCAGCATCTATGGAGAGAGGAAATTGAGTCATCATTTTGGGTCCACGACCCTTCTGACAAAACGTTGACTAATTTTCCTCCTTCCATAGATGCTGCCTAACCAGCCGAGGGTCCCCAGCCACTTCTGTTTCCAATTTTTGCTCAAAGCCAACTGGACACTAGGTGGTTCACGCAGACCTGGCTGTTTGTGCTCACTTTCGCTGCCTTGTGGTGTGAGCAGGAATTGTAACTCCTGCAGTGTAGGGACCTCGCCTGAGCACTGGCTCATTCAGTGACACATTGTGGTTTCTCTCCTCCCTCTGCCTGCATTTACATGGGGTAAAGGTATCAGCAAACAGACCCGTTTGTCTTTGTTTATGTTGTGTGGTCCTGGTTCCCTCACCATCCCCACAGTGATGTGTTAGTTACTGTGGATTGTACTTGTGAAAAGCTGTTTCCTGTTCCTTGCGATACCTTTGGGAACGCTCCGTGCAATATATGTTCTCAGTGTTCTGTGAATCATCACATTTGTTAGAAGGTTGGCACTACATATTAGCGCTATAATATAGAATTCTTAGAGCGCATGTATAAAATGTATCTGTTATTAGAGGTTCTTACTTGGGAGGCAGTGCCAGTCTGTGCCTCCCTGTGTGGGTAACATTTATCGACCTGTACAAGACTGAATGATGTATAGTATATTACCAAGTTTTATTAGAATTTCATTGACTGAAAGTAATGACAAAATAAAATCCAACAAAAACCCTCTCTTGCAATCATCCTGATTCACACACCATCTCACCATCGCCCACTCATACTATCATTGTCTCACAAGTAAGGAGTGAGGAGGGCATTGGAATAGTCTAGCCGAGATATAACAAAAGGCATGGGTGAGAATGCACCAAGGCTCCATCCTTGGAACCTTTTCCTCATCGACATCCTCTGAGCAATATCATCCATAGACACGGGGTCAACTTCCACAAGTATCCAGATGACACCCAAATCTGCTCCAGCTGCAACTCCCAGTCCACTGATGTGACAGCTTGTTTGACAGCTATCAAGGCCTGGATGAGCGCAAATTTCCTGCAGCTGAATGTCAGCAAGATGGAAGCCATATTCTTCTCTCCTGCGGATCTGAACTTCTCAACCTCCCCAGCCTCTCGCTCAGGCTCACTGAACTCTCGCAACTTAGGCGTCCGGTTCAATCCTCAGCGTTCCTTTCTACCCCACATTTGTTCCCTGACTAAGAACACTTTTTTCCACCACCGTCACATTGCCCACCTCTGTCCATACCTCACAAGCAAAGGAGCCAAGCCCCTTGTCCACACTTTGTTATTTCCTGGCTGGACTATTCAAATGCCCTCCTTGCTGGTCTCCCCAGCTTCACCTTACACAAAATTCTAATAATTTAAAACTCTGTCACCTGGATACTCACCTGTACAAAACTATGTACCCCCATCACACCAGTCCTGCCAGGCTTCACTGGCTCCCAATTACTGAACAAATCAATTTCAAGATCCTCTCACTCATTTTGAAATCCCTTCATGCCCTCGCACCTCCCTACCTATCTGACCCGCTTACCCCACATTCCACCACCCGCTGCCTCCATTCGGCTGGCTCCGGCCTCCTGTTTGTCCCTCATTCCCATCGGTGGCAGTGTCTTCAGCTACTGTGCCCCAAAACTCTGGAACTCTCCCCTCAATCCCTCCGCCTTGCCTCCTGCCTCCCCATTTTCAATTCCCGCCTAAAGACCTTCCTTTTTTGCTTATGGTCATCGCCCCGCTCTGTCTCCCCCTGACGTGGGCTCAGGCTCTGCTACTGCCGACTGCTCTCTGACGCCAGCCTGCATTGTGAAGGGCACTGTGTAAATACAAGTGCTGTTGAAATAAACTGTCAAATGTATTTCGCCTTCTCACTCCAACCAGGTATCAGCCACTACAGGGGGTGGGGGGTAACAGACTCCCAGACACAGACAATCCTGAGCAGCTGTGGTAGCTGGCGTGTTAGGGGCTGTTCCGACTCCGGAACCTCGCGCCTTAGACCCGGACAGGAAATCCGGGGGAGCGGTTTGTTCCCGGACCGGAAGCTCAGCGCACACGTGGTGGTGGTGATGGCGGAGGGGGCGCAATTGGGGCTGGAGCAGCAGCTGCCGGTCCTGCAGCAGTTAGAGCGGGTTGGGCTGTTCACCCGCCCGGAGATCAGGTGCGAGTCCCTGGGCAGGGGCAGGGGCGGTGCCGGGGCTGTCAGCGGCTCTGTGGGCGCCTGGGGCTCACCGTGTGTGTGGGGAGGCTTACTGTGTGTGTGGGGGGGGGGGGGGGGCTCACTGTGTGTGTGGGGAGGCTCACTGTGTGTGTGTGTGGGGGGGGGGGGGGCTCACTGTGTGTGTGGGGAGGCTCACTGCGTGTGTGTGTGTGTGTGGGGAGGCTTACTGTGTGTGTGTGTGGGGGGGGGGGCTCACTGTGTGTGTGGGGAGGCTTACTGTGTGTGTGGGGGGGGGGGGGGGGCTCACCGTGTGGGGAGGCTTACTGTGTGTGTGTGGGGGGGGCTCACTGTGTGTGTGGGGAGGCTCACTGTGTGTGTGTGGGGGGGGGGGGGGGGCTCACTGTGTGTGTGGGGAGGCTTACTGTGTGTGTGTGGGGGGGGCTCAGTGTGTGTGTGGGGAGGCTCACTGTGTGTGTGTGTGGGGGCTCACTGTGTGGGGAGGCTCACTGTGTGTGTGGGGAGGCTTACTGTGTGTGTGTGTGGGGGGCTCACTGTGTGTGTGGGGAGGCTCACTGTGTGTGTGTGTGGGGGGGGCTCACTGTGTGGGGAGGCTCACTGTGTGTGTGGGGAGGCTCACTGTGTGTGTGTGTGTGTGTGGGGGGGCTCACCGTGTGTGTGGGGAGGCTCACCGTGTGTGTGTGGGGGGGGGGGGCTCATTGTGTGTGTGGGGAGGCTCACTGTGTGTGTGTGTGGGGGGGGGGCGGGGGGGCTCACTGTGTGTGTGTGTGTCGGGCTCACTGTGTGTGGAGGTGTTGGGGGTTCACTGTGTGTGTGGGGTGGGGGGCTCACTATGTATGTGGGGGGGGGGGGGGAGCTCACTGTGTGTGGGAGGGGAGCGAGGGGGTGGGGCCTCACTGTGTGTCTGTGTGTGGGGGGGGCTCACAGTGTTGTGTGTGGGACCCACTATGTGTATGTGTGTGTGGGGGGGGGGTGCTCACTGTGTGTGTGTGTGTGAGGGGGAGGCTCACTGAGTGTGTGTGTGTGGGCTGGGTCTCACTTTGTGTGTGGGGGGCTAACTGTGTATGTGTGGGTGTGTCTGGGACTCACTGTGTGTTTTGGGGAGGTGCTCGCTCCATCTGCCTCTACCCTTGACTGCAGGACCACTGCTGTCCTGACAGACATCAAGTCCTGGGTGAGAGTTAACTTTCTACGGTTGAACGTCAACAAGACCGAGGACTTCCTGATTGGCTCACGCCAGCGCCGTCACATATCAAGGGACAAGATAGATCTTCACTTAGAAAGATATAGGCTGATAAAGGACGGCCAGCATGGATTTGTTAAAAGGCAAATCTTGCCTTACAAATCTGATAGAATTTTTCGATGAGGTAACGGAATGGGTGGACGAGGGCAGCGCAGTTGATGTAGTTTACATGGACTTTCAAAAGGCATTTGACAAAGTGCCGCATGAGAGGCTTATTAGCAAAGTAGAGGCCCACGGCATTAAAGGGACAGTGGCAGTGTGGATCCACAACTGGCTATGATTCAGAAAGCAGAGAGTTGTGGTGAGCGGCTGTTTTTCAGACTGGAGGGAAGTGTGCAGTGACTTCCCCCAGGGATCAGTATTGGGACCACTGCTCTTTTCAATATATATTAATGATCTGGACTTGGGTGTAGGGAGCACAGTTTCCAAGTTTGCCGATGATACTAAACTAGGGAGAATACTAAATAGTGAGGAGGATAGTGACCATCTGCAAGAAAATATAGATAAAATGGTGAAGTGGGCAGACACAAGGCAGATGAAGTTTAATGCAGAGAAGTGTGAGGTGATACACTTTGGGAGAAGAAATGAGGGGAGGCAATATAGGCTAGATAGTACAATTTTAAGGGGTGTGAGGGAACAGAGAGACCTGGGGATTTGTGTTAGTGACTCTTTGAAGGTGGCAGGACAGGTAGAGAAAGCCGTTACGAGGGACAACTTCTTGCAATTGAACGTGAGTAAGACCGAGGCCCTCCTGATTGGCTCAAGCCAGCGCCTCCGCACATCGGGCGCTGCCAGCCTCAACATCCAAGGCTGTACTCCACCTCACAAAGCCAATCAGGAACCTCGGCATCATGTTCGATCAAAAACTTTCCTTCCTCCCCCACATCCGTGCCTTGACCGGCACCGCTTATTTCCACCTGCGCAACATTGCCAGGCTGCGCAACATTGCCAGGCTCCGCAACTATCTTACCCCCCGCGCTGCCGAAACACTTGTGCACGCATACATCACCCCGAGGCTGGACTACGGAAACTCTCCTCGTCGGCCTCCCCAGTTCCTCCATTCACAGGCTGCAGCCCGTGTATTATCCCGCACCCGCCTCCGCGACCATATAACCCCCACCCTCGCCCGTCTCCATTGGCTCCCCATTCTCCAGAGGATCGAGTTCAACATCCTTGTCCTCACCTTCAAGGCGTTACACGGCCTTGCCCCGCCCTATTTAACCAATCTACTTTCCCCCTACACGCCCACCCGGACCCTCCGTTCAGCAGGACTTGGCCTGCTCCAAGCCCCCCGCCCGCCCCGCCCCACCATCGGAGGCCGGGCCTTCAGTTTCTCCGCTCCCACCCTATGGAATGCCATCCCCCAATCCCTCCGTCTCGTTTCTTCGCTTTCCTCTTTCAAGGCCGGTTTGAAGACTTTCCTCTTCGACCGTGCCTTTTGTTCCACCCCGAATTTTTCGACCTCCCCTTCGTGTTTCACCCCTTCCCAAACACTCCCCTCTCAGCTCGGGTCACACGCCTCCTGTGCAGCGCCTTGGGACGTCCTCCCGACGTGAAAGGCGCTTTATAAGTGTAATTTGTTGTTGTTGTTAAGAAGGCATATGGGATACTAGGCTTTATAAATAGGGGTATAGAGAACAAAAGTCAGGAAGTGCTGACTAACCTCTATAAAACTGGTTAGGCCTCAGCTGGAGTACTGTGTCCAATTCTGGTCACCACACTATAGAAAGGATGTTAAGGCATTGGAAAGGGTACAAAGAAGGTTTACTAAAATGGTACCAGGATTGAGGGACTTCAGTTATGGGGAAAGGCTAGATAGGCCAGGTTTATTCTCTTTAGAACAGAGAAGGTTGAGAGGAGACCTAATAGAGGTTTATAAAATCTCGAGTGGATTCGACAGAGTGAATAAGGAAAAACTGTTTCCACTGGTGGGCGAATCTGTGACTCGTGATCACAGATTTAAAATAGTTTCAAAACGAAGCAGAGGGGAGCTGAGGAGAAATGTTTTCACTCAGCGGGTTGTTCGAATCTGGAATGCATTGCCTGAAAAGGTGGTAGAGGCCGATTCGATAACAGCTTTTAAAAGAGAATTCGATAATTATTTAGGGAGAACAGGTCTGTTAGGTTATGGGGAGAGAGCTGGGCAGTGGGATTGAGTTGCTCTTTTCAAAGAGCTGGCACACACAAGTTGGGCCAAATGGCCTCCTTTTGTGCCATAAAATTCTATGATCAGGCACTAGCAGCATCAACCTCCATGGTTATACCCTCCACCTCACCAAGCCAGTAAGGAACCAAGGTGTCTTGTTCAGTCTTAGATTCATAGATTCATAGAATTTTATGGCACAAAAGGAGGCCATTCGGCCCATCTAGTCCCATCTTCAACTGTCTTTCCTCCCCCAGATCCAAGCCATGACCCGCTCTGCTTCCCTCACCTCTGCAATATTGCCTGACTCTGCCATTACCTCACCCCTCAGGCCACTGAAACCTTCATTCACCCCTTCACCATGTCCAAGCTCATTGTTGTTGTTGTTTCTCAACTTCAAAGCCCTCCATGGCCTTGGCCCCTCCTACCTTTACGACCTTTTAACCCCCTATCAACCTATCTGCTCCCTCTGTTCAGCTGATCTCTGGCCCGCTCCATGTCCCCAACCCATCCGCCCCACCATTGGTGGGCGAGCCTTCAGCCATTCTGCCCCTAACCTCTGCAATTCCATCCTGCAGTCCCTCTGCCTTGCCCCGCTCCCTGGTCTCCTTCAAGTCCAGACTCAAGACCTCCTCTTCGACAGTCTCATCAGTCATCCCAAATCCCCCACTTTCCCTCCACCATCCCCGACCCCAGTTCGGGTCTGAAACACTGACTGTCCAGCATCTTGGACAGCCCTACTGATATGAAAGGTGCTATACAAGTGTAATTTGTGTCTGGGGCTCATTACGTGTATGGGGTGGGCTCACTGTGTGTATGCGGAGGGGGGTGCTTCACTGTGTGTATATGTGGGTGGGGGGGCTCACTGTGTGTGGGGGGTGGGCTCACTGGGTGCAACTGAGCCTGACAGGTGCACATGGTGGCTTTTGTCTCCGCAGGGCGGTTGTAAGGAAAACCTCGGCCCTGGAATACAAGCTGCACCGCAGAGCTCTCAGTAAGGAGCATTTCATCAACTTCATCCAGGTCAGGATCCACTAGTCCAATTCGCGCTCTGCCACATTCCTCACTGTCCTCCATTCCCTTCATTGCTCCTCTGGTAAAGGAAGACCAAAGTCCATCTACAAAGTCCACGCCTTTCACCTTCCTGGCAGTCGCTTGACAGTCGCTTAAACTGTATCCCCAGATATTATTTTCTAGCAAAAATCGATCTCATTTGATTTAAACAGACATTTTCTGCTTCCAGTGCTTCCCCAGGGAGCCTGTTCCATAAGTTTACTACCCGCTCAATGAAGTAGTGTTTCTGCAGATTTGTTCTGAATTTACCCTTTCCACGTTAAGGATTCTGACTCCATATGTTGTGGCAGTGACTTCTATGTACCACCCCATGCTTCCTGTACTTTGGAGGTGGGAGTTTTGTATCATTAAGAGTTTGTAAAGGGAAGGTTCTTTTTATTCAGTGAGGAGTCTGATATGAGGAAACCCATCACGATGCTTAAAAGTATCTAAACCAAATTGAGAATTCCACGTATCCCACCTACACTTGGAAATTCCAGAGATGTTTATTGAAATGGGATGTGCTGTCTCTCACTGAAGGGACACATAAGAACATAAGAATTAGGAGCAGGAGTAGGCCATTCGGCCCTTGGAGCCTGCTCCACCATTCGATAAGATCATGGCTGATCTTCTGACCTAACTCTAATTACCTGCCCTATCCCCATATCCTCTAATTTTTCTATTTAAAAAAAATCTATCAGTCTCAGCCTTGAAAATGTTCAAGGATTGAGCATCTACAGCCTTCTGTAGAAATGTTTCCTTAACTCTGTTCTAAAAGGCTGACCCTTAATTTTAAGACTGTGACCCCTGGTTATAGATTCTCCTACCAGGGGAAACAGTCCCTCAGTGCCTACTTTATCCAGCCCTTTAAAAATCTTATATGTTTCAATAAGATCTCCCCTAATTCTTCTGTACTCTAGAGAATACAGCCCTAGTTTATTCAACCTATCCTCATAGGTCAGTCCCCTCATCCCAGGAACTAACCTAGTGAATCTATACTGCAGCCCCTCTAAGGCAAGTATGTCCTTTATTAAATAAGGAGACCAAACCTGCACACAATACTCTAGGTGCGGTCTCACCAGAGCCCTATACAGTTGCAGCAAGACTTCCTAATCTTGTACTCTAACCTTTTGCAATGAACGCTAGCATGCCGTTCGCCTTAGTTCCTTGCTGTACCTGCAAATTAACTTTTTGCGACTGATGTACAAGGACACCCATTTGGGTGTCCTTGTACACTAACACAATCTAATCTCCTGTTTACCTAATTCCGGTAAATATTGATGCTGGTTGGCAACATAAGTACAGGGTGTGAAAAGTGTAGCAAGGCTGTTATTAGTGTGTTTATTACCTTTTATATTTTTCAGTATGAAATTAACTTCCTGGAACTGATCAAGAAAAGGCGAGCTGTAAGTGATCTTAGAAAATCTTTCTTTTACTTTACCCAAAGCTCCAACTTTTCTCCCAATTCTAAACTCCTTTTTCTAAATTTTCCCCCTTTGTCCAGAGAATTGGTTATACGTTTAAGAAGGACGAGATTGAGTACGTAATTGTTAACCGGATTCATAATGTCTTCAAAGGAGCCACTGAGAAGTGGAAGGTGAGGTCAGTTATTTGGTGTAGATGTGTGTGTCAGGCTGTCAGGCTATCAGGCTAATGCTCTCTATCTTTCTGTTGCAGAGTGACATCCAGTTTTGGCTTTCACACATCGCATTTTGCAAGAAATGGGTAATATTTTATTAATTTATTAATATATGGTTAATATTTTATTACAAACAAAAACTGAAGTTGCTGGGGAAACTCAGCAGGTCAGGCAGCATCAATGGAGAAAGAAAAGCGAGTCAAAGTTTCGGGTCCACGACCCTTCGTCGACTTGACTTCGTCGAAACGTTGACTCGCTTTCCTTTCTCCATGGATGCTGCCTGACCTGCTGAGTTTCCCCAGCAACTTCTGTTTTTGTTTCAGATTCCCAGCATCTGTAGTATTTTGTGTTTTGTTTAATACAGGTAAGCCTCGATTTACGACACTTCGATTTATGACATTTCGATTGAAGGACCATAATCTTTTAACACATTTTGATTGATATACGACACTTGGATTTGTTTTTATTGCGCAGGCGCAGGACATATTTTGAAAATCGCCGTTGCATTTTTGCTCTTCCGTTTTGTCCTTGGTGTATTCGTGGGTAAATCACGCTCACACCTGATGTAGTGAGTGAATCCAAGCGTTTGAACTGGCCAATAGCATGTCGCTACATCATTCTTTATAAGCAGCTGATTTGAAGCGTCATCGCCCCATGTCAGTATTACAGTAATTTCCTAACATTCCCGAGCGACTTCGAGCGATTTACAGCCTCTACCGCGTGCTTACCATGCCGGGGAGGAGAGCAGTAAGTGAAATGAGCAGAGGTAATACCACTAGCAGCCAGAAACCCCGCAAAGTCATTAGTTTAAATACCAAATTGGAGGTGATAAAGTGCATTGATTCTGGTGAAAAAAATACAGACGTCGGGATGGCTTTAGGGCTAGCTAGATCAACGGTGGCTACTATAAAACAGAATAAGGATAATACACTGGCAAGTTCAAGGTGTGTTAAAGCTACAGGTGCAAGCAGATTAGCAACACATAGGAGTGATGTGATGGAAAACATGGAAAGAATGCTGAGTGTCTGGATTGAGGATCAGAACCAGCGTAATATACCACTCAACACCCTGGTTATCCAAGAGAAGGCAAATCATTGTTTAGGGAGTTAAATGATCAGGAAGGAGAAGGCGAAGGCTCAACGGCACCAGTGTTCAGTGCTCGCAGAGGTGATTTCAAAGGTTTAAAAGACGACATGTGCTCCACAACATCAGGACGAGTGGGGAAGCTGCAAGTGCTGACACTTGCTGCACAAGACTATCCTGCTGAGTTATTTAAATAGTGGGTTTAAGGTCCGAAAATTTTGTGAAAAGAACTTATCTCTGGTTATATAATGGGACTGCATGGGAAATCCAGAACTGCCAACCAGTATGTTTTTGCCATATTTAGTACTATAAATTGCAGTGAATACGGCAGTACGATTTTTCTTATTAAAGTACGTTTTTGGGGAAATCTGAATTTTGGAAATTCCATGCTCTGTCTGTCTGTCTCTCCTCTCTGTCTCAGTCTCCCTCTATGTATCTCTTTCTCTCTCTCTCTTTCCGTGTCTCTTTCCCTCTGTCTGTCTGGGTCTTTCGCCTCCTGTGCAGCGCCTTGGGACGTCCTCCCGACGTGAAAGGCGCTCTATAAATGTAATTTGTTGTTGTTGTTGGGTCGCGCTCTCTCTTTCTCTCTGTCTCTTTCTGTATCTCTCTCTCTTTCTGTGTCTCTCTCTCTGTCTGTTTGAGTCTCTCGCTGTCACAATCTCACTCACAGTCTCTCTCTGTCTCTGTCTCAGTCTCTTTCTCTTTAACTCTCTCCCTGGCTTCAATAGCAGTGCTACCTGCCTTCTGCCGTTGCTGCTACACTGTAAATGTTAGCGCTAGGCTGGGCGCAAGGCATTACTGGGAACAATTTTTTTCATATACAGAAACACAGTAGGGACCTCCCTCTTAATGCAATTTTTGCCACACTGGGGGTTTTGAAGTCCCATTTTACTTGGCATTTCTTCTCGCTGTAATTTTTTCGTTAAGTACCGGTAGGTTCTGGGGAAAATACTTTTTTTTACTACAAAATACTGTTTTTAGCTTTCAGGAGTACTTTTTTTTGTTAAAAAAGGTTGGCGGCTATGGAAATAGCGCTTCGATTTAGGACGTTTTGATATACATACAGTTTTTCAGGAACGCAACCCCATCGTAAATAGAGGTTTACCTGTATTTTATTTCCTGAATGGTAAATATTTTGCCCAAATATACAGTCAATTCACTTTACAGTATATTCTGTGAAGCGCTTTGAGACGTCTAGCCAAGCGCTATAAAAAAAAGCAAGGATTATTATTATTTCTGTCCTCGCCTGTCACCAGGCACTGGATCAGGAGGGAAATCTCTGACTGATATTCCCGGCCTAACTTGTTCTCGGGCCAACAATATGCCAAACTGAGGTCTGTCCTTCCCTGGATGAATGTGCCAGTCCTCCTGCAGCCAGAATTCCATTGGGTCTGTGCTGTAACACTAGCCAGGTTGGCTTTCTTTCCCTTCCTAATGGAACAGGGAAGGCCATTCCCAGATGGAATGCTGCTGGAAAGTAAATGCCTAAGTCTGTGGAGGGCATTTATGTACTGATGACTGTTTATTTTACAGAACAACAAATTGAAGCTCAGCAAAGTATTCTCTGCCATGCTGGCCATTCACCCAGACAAGCCCGGTAAGCAAGAGATGGTCAGTCAGAAACCAGCAAACCCAGCAGTTTGTAAGGGAGGATGAGTGCTTCAGCTTAACACTTTCACCAGAGCTGGCGACAACAACAAATTGCATTAATATACAGTAAAAGCGCATTTATCCGGCACCAGATCAACCGTGACTTCTGTATAACCGGCATCGCAAAAAAAAGGTCAGCATTCGATCAACCGGAATGTATCCGGAAAAATGCATAGGATTTTTTTTTTTTTTTAATTTTGGCCGTTTTGGGCCGAATATCCGGCACGCGCTTTAACCGGCATTGGCCAGGTGCCGAGGGTGCCAGATAATCTGGCTATTACTGTATCAACTTTCACAATTGTTTTTTCCAGGGCTTTAAGAGAGAGATCAGTGAGTTGGGTGGCAGGGAGTGGGGTGGAGGAGTAATAGGAGATAAAACAATGGTCCAACAAAGAGTCCAATCAAACTGATGAGAGGGGTACATCTGGTACCTCATGTGAGCAGCCAATCTGTGTGTGAGCTGTGTTACAGCCCAGATATCCACAAACTCAGAGGCAGAGAGACAAGGTGTGTCCCTAGCAGAGTGAGGCTGTGTGTTTCATGTCTATTTTAATGACTTATTTTCCAGCACTGTGGATCATGGCCGCCAAGTGGGAACTGGAGGATCGCATGGCCTCGGAGAGCGCCAGGCATCTGTTCCTGCGAGGTTTACGCTTTCATCCCAACTCTCACAAACTGTATCAGGAGGTGAGGACTGGTGTGCATCTGAGCTACTTTTCATTCTAGGAATACGAGGTGTGGGCGGTATCTGCTGCCTATAGGAACTCTCTAATCGTTGCCTTCCCAGCTCCTCCCTTCACAAGCTGCAGATCATTCAGAATTCTGCAGCTCATGTACCAGGCTTCGCGACCACATCACTCCTACCATCACCTGTCTTCACTGGCTCCTCATCCCCCAGAAGATTGAATTCAAGATCCTAATCCTCACTTTCAAAGCCATTCATGACCTTGCCCCCGCCTATCTCTCTGACCTGCTGTCCCCCTATCAGCCGCCTACCCCCTTCGTTCAGCAGACTCAGGCCTGCTCTGAGTCCACGCCCTAAATCCCCAACCATCGGTGGCCAGGCTTTCAGCCTCTCTGCTCCCACACTGTGGAACTCCATCCCGCAGCCCCTCCACCTCGCTTCCTCCCTTTCCTCCTTCAAGGCCGGTCTCAAGACTGTCTTCTTTGACCGCGCCTTCGTCTCCCACCCTAACTCTTCCCCCTCTCCCAGTCTCCCTCCCCTTACCCCTACCTCGAACCTCTCCCCCCCCCCCCCACCACCACTCCGCTTGGGTCCCGACCTGACTATTCAGCGCTTTGGGACGTCCTCCCGACATGAAAAGTGCTATATAAGTGCCAATCTGTTGTTGTTGTCCCCATCAATCTGACCTGACACTAATCTCAGCCTCGTGCTCTCTCCACAGTATTTCCGGATGGAATTGATGCACGCAGAAAAACTACAGAAGGAGAAGTCTGTAATGGAGGCTCATCTGGATGAGGTATGGACACAATCCCAGTATTGACTCCAGAGGAAATGGTTGAGGCTGGATTGCTGTGCTGCCCTCTGGTGGCAGGTTCCAGTGTGATGCCCAGTGGCTGAGAGTTCTGTATATTTCACAGAATAAATCTGCGTGTCCCGAGGAGATCCTGCAGGGTGAGCTGGCGCGAGTTGTGTACAAGAATGCCATCGAGAAAATCCCAGGTAAGTACCTGCTCCCGGGCTGTCGAGTGACTGGAGTATCTGAGTGTTGGAGTATGGTATCTGACTGTGTTATAATGCAGCTGTGTGTGGCTCCCCGGGCTGGTACCTTGCTCCAGCGTCAGTTCCCTGGGCTGGCTGTGGCTGGGAGAGTCAGACTACTAATCTCTTTACAACATTTACTTTACTACATTCAGGTGATGCTGAATTCCATCTCTCGTTGCTGACCATTGCTGCTCTCTTCAGCTTCACCCAGGAGCTGCAGAGAGAGATTCTGCAAGAGTAAGTATGTGGCTGAATAAGGATGAATCTGTTTCCATGTGACTGGACATGCGTCTCGCGCGTGCAGGTACCATGTATTTGATGTGCTATGTGTGTGACATGCTGCGCGCGCATGTGTGTGCTATGTGTGTGGGTGGGGGGCGTACTTTGTTTGTGCGTGTGTGGGTGACATGCTTTGTGTGCGTGTGTGATGTGCTGGGTGCACCGTGAGACAATCTCCTGACGTGAAAAGCGCTGTATATATCTACAGGTAAGCTCCGATTTAGGATGCTTCTATTTAGGACATTTTGATTGAATAAACATAATTTTTTAACACCTTTTTATCGATATAGGACACTTGGTTTCATTTTAACGAACAAAATTATCTTTTTGTGCATGCGCAGTACATATTGTATATCGCAGTCGTATTTGACGCGTCCTTTTTGTCCATATGCACAGTCCATAGTGTATTCGCGGGTAAATCGCGCTCGCACCTGATATAGCGAGTGTATCCAAGCGTTTGAACTGGGCAATAGCATGTCACTATTTCATTGTTTAGAAGCAGCTGATTTTGAAGCGACACCACACCACGTCAGTATTACAGTCATTTCCTAACATTCCCGAACAACTTCGAGCGATTTACAACCCCTACCGCGTTTCTACCATGTCGAGAAAAGAGAGAAGTGAAATGAGCAGCGGTAATACTGCAAGTGGCCAGAGACCCCGCAAAGTCATCACTTTAAATATTAAATTGGAGGTGATAGAGCGCATCGAGTCTGGCAAAAAAGGCGGGAGGGCTTTAGGGCTACATCAACGGTGGCTACCATAAAACAGAATAAGGACAATATACTGGCAAGTTCAAGGTGTGTGACAGCTACAGGTGCAAGCAGATTAGCAAAATATAAGACTGTATTAAAGTTTGCCAGTATTAAAGTACAATACTGTACAGCTACCCCATCTTGCCTATGTGTGTTATTTAGTGGGTTTAAGGTCCGAAAATTTTGTGAAAAGAACGCATCTCAGGTTATATAATGGGACTGCATGGGAAACCGCATTTCAATTTAGGACGTTTCGATCTGAGTACCGTTTTTCGGGAACGCAACCCGTCCTAAATAGAGGTTTATCTGTAACTAACTATACCCCCGTGTAACATACGCAGCCTAGTGTTTTTGAACACGTTTATTCGTATATTTCAAAACTTTTTAAAATAATGTATTTGTTGTTTACAAAAAAGGTGAGCTTTAATCACTGGGTTGTTTTTCTTTGTTGTTGTTTTTAAGCTGTATTGGTTTTTGATTTTCTTTGAGAAGTTCATTGCAGAAACAGACCTAAGGCATAAGCATGTATATATATATTGTGATGTTGTGCGCCATGCTGTGGGTGACGTGCTTTGTGTGTGTGTGTTTGCAAGAGAGAGAGAGAGAGAGAGCTGTGCTTTGTATGTGACGTGCTTTGTGGTGTTCTGCAGTTTACAGACACGTCATTCCGACAATGCTGTGACCTGGGACTTCCTGGCCAGACGTGAGCTGGAGCTGCCGTTGACTGGAAAGTGGTCACGGCTACAAGCTTGCGATGTGACCTGCCTCGAGGGGCGGTGCCATGCCGTGTACGAGGAGGCCGTGTGCAAGGTACCAACAGGTTGGTATATATGGGGGGCAGAGAGGGAGGGAGACTGACTCACTCACTCACTGACTCACTCACTCACTCACTGACTCGCTCACTCACTCACTCATTGACTCACCCACTCACTCACTCACTGACTCACTCCCTGACCCGCGTGCCCGCTCGCCCTCTGGCCGGCTGGCTGGCTGGCTTACTGACTGGCTGGCTGGCTCGCTCACTGGCTCACTCGCTCGCTCACTGGCTCGCTCACTGGCTCGCTCACTGGCTCGTTTGCTCGCTCACTGGCTCACTCGCTCGCTCACTGGCTCGCTCGCTCGCTCACTGGCTCGCTCACTGGCTCGCTCGCTTGCTCACTCATTCCCTGACCCGCTGGCTGGCTGGCTCACTGGCTGGCTGGCTCGCTCACTGACTCACTCCCTCACCTGCTCACTGACTCACTGACTCACTCCCTCACCCGCTTGCCCTCTGGCCGGCCGGCTGGCTGACTCAGACGCTCACTGGCTGGCTCGCTCACTGGCTCACTCACTCACTCCCTCACCTGCTGACCCGCTTGCCCGCTCGCCCTCTGGCCGGCCGGCTGACTGGCTGGCTGACTGACTGGCTGACTGACTGGCTGGCTGGCTGGCTGGCTGGCTGGCTGGCTGGCTCGCTCGCTCGCTGGCTCACTCGCTCGCTCACTGGCTCCCTCACTCACTCCTCCATGTCCCCGAATCCTCCGTTCCACCCTCGGCGGCTGTCCTTCAGCCACTACGCCCAAGGCTCTGGATTTCCCTTCCTCACTCCCTTTGCCTCGCCCCCTCTCTTCCCAGTTTCAGATCACAGCTAAGACCTTTTTCTTCGACCTTTGGTCACCTTTCTGCCCCTGGCTCGGTCCCGGGATCCGCTATTGTGAAGCGCTCTGATACGCCGCTTGGCGTGGAGGGTGCTATATAAATCAAAGTTGTTTTTGTTGAGACGATTGTTTGGCCACAGTTTTTATAGGCGTGTTTCCCAGTCACCGATACTGACTCCCAGTCTCACTGACAATGACAGTGATTCTCAGTCATTGACAGGCTGGTTGTTCAGCGACTGAGAAACCCAGTAACTAACGGCTGTTGTGTTATGTTCTGGCCACAGAGGCTGTGTGGAAATGTTACATCACCTTCTGTCTGGAGAGGTTTAAACGGAAGAGCAACAATGAGACCTTGCGAGAGACGGTGAGTAACCGGATCCATGGCTGTGCCCCAGCGGGGGCGGGGGATCCTGGGAGCGTGAGCTGGTATCATATTGTTCCTGTCTGTCTTGCAGAGACGGACAAAGCTGTTGTCAGTGTTTGAAAGGGCGCATGAGAGCAATCTGCTTCCGGAAACTCTCTTCACACAGTGGGTAGGTGTCTTATGTATGTGTATGTATGGCTTCTGGTTGTGTGTGATTGTATAGTGTGTGATGACACAGTCGACCATTCCATCCTCCTACACCATCTCTCCCAGCTCAATCTGCACGGACTTGCCCTCGTCTGGTTCGACTCTTACATTTCTCACCGTCTCCACTTTGTCGCCACCAACGGCTTCTCCTCCAGCCTGTGGCATTGCGCAGGGCGCTTTCCATGGCCCCCTACTTTTTAACATCTACATGCTCCCCTTTGGTGACATCACCCACAGACGTAGAACCTACTTTCACATGTATGCGGATGACGCCCAATTCTACCTTTCTGCCTTTTCCCTCGACCTGGATGAGAACTAACTTTCTACAGTCGCCTTTACGCATCAGGCACTGGCAGCATCAACCTCCATGGTTGCACAGTCCACCTCACCAAGCCAGTCAGGAACCTTGGTGTCTTGTTCAATCCTCAGCTGTCTTTCCTCCTCCACATGCAAGCAATGACTTGCTCTGCCTTCCCTCACCTCCGCAACATTGCCTGAGCTCCCCACTACTCATCCCTCAGGCCGCTGAAACTCATTCATACCTTCATCACGTCAAGGCTCGATCATGCCCGGCTTGTTGGCCTTCCCAGCTCCTCCCTCCATAGTCTGCAGATCATCCAGAACTCTGCGACCTATGTCCTCTATCCCCCCCCAAGCTCTGTTACCCCATCTCTCCCCTTCTCACCCGTCTCCATTGGCTCCCCATAACCCAGAGGATTCAATTCAAGATCCTGGTCCTCACCTTTAAAGCCCTTCATGCCCTTGCCCCTCTGTAACCCCCTACCAAACCGCCCACTACTCAGTGTGCTCCGCCACTTTGTCCCCATCCTCTGGAATTCCATCTCTAATTCCCTCTGACTTGCCCCCTGCCTAGCCTTCTTCAAGTCCCACCTCAAGACTCCTCTTCAACGGTTCCATCGGTCTCCCATCCTCCCCTCCTTTTCGTCCACCCTCCCAGTTCTTGACTCCAGTTCGGGTCTGTTTAGCACCTTGGGATGTCCTCCCAACTTAGAAGGAGCTCTATACACATGTAATTTAGTTGTCTTTGTTATATATGTGTGTGTGAATGTGAGGGTGATGGGAGGGAGGTGAGTTCCTTGTGAGTTATTCAGTATGGATCTCAGTATAATCAGCAACAATGATAACGGTTCAATAGGAGAGTGGAGGCCTAGGCTTTCCAGCACCTGACGTGAAAGGAGCTATACAAATGTAATTTTGTTGTTGTTGTTGGAGGTGAGCACTGGATCTATTCCGTTCAATAACGTCTGTCTGTCTCTCTCTCTCTCTTTGTCTCTCTCTCTCTCTCTCAGCTGCAGCTGCTGGTGGAGCTAGGCAAGCCTGCAGAGGCAGCATGTGTGGCTGTGACTGAGGCCCGTTACAGTAGCTCAGTGCAGGTTTGGGAGCAACGGCTCCAGGTGCTGATGGGGTTACAGAGCAACTCTGTGAGCAGCCTTTTTGAGGAAGCATTTCGCCAGGTCTCACCCAAGGTTGGTCACCTTTCTTTTTTGACCCCGCCTTTGGTCATCTTTCTACCCCTGCCCCTGGCTCGTTCCCGGAATCCGGTCTGGTGAAGCGCAATGAGACGCCGTCCAGCGTGGAGAGCGCGATATAAATCAAAGTTGTTGTTTCCTGATGGCCAAGAGACTCTGGAATGGACAGAGAACCAACCAATACAATACACTGCTGCCCTCCACCTCGCCCCTTGCTAGCCTCCTTCAAATCTTGCCTACGGCCCGTCGATATATCGGTTATATCCGATATAATTTTCATATCGATATGCCGATATCGGAATTTAAAATATATCAATATATCGAAACATTCGATATAAAAAATATATCGGTACCTTGTCACCGGCATTGCAACCTCCTGGGCGTAGAGCATGGAATGCGCACGCACCCCGAATGCGCGCGCACTGAACTACAAGACCCAGAATGCTCATCTCTACACAATGCACAGACCGAGGTGCAAGCCGCCATATTGTATTCGTAGTCCTGAATACAATATACAGGTGTATACAAGGGGTGGGAGGAGAGGGGGCGAGAGAGACGGGTGGGGAGAGGGAGGGAGAGAGGGACCAGAGAGAGATGGAGAGAGTGAGCGTGAGAGACACAAAGAGAGAGATATTTACCTCCTGAGGAGATAGCACCTCCGAATGCACGCGCAGGGAGAGGGAGAGAGGCACCTCCGAATGCACGCGCATGCGCAGTATAAAACAAAAAATATCGATATATCGGTATATATCGATATGAGCCAACCGATATATCCATATCGGAAATTTACCATATCGACAGGCCCTGATCTCACCTCATGACTCCTCTTCGATCGTGCCATCGGTCACCTCCCTTCCCGCCACCCTCCCTGTCCCAGGTTTGAATCCGAAACACTGATGGTCCAGCGCCTCAGGATGTCCTCCCAACATGAAAGGCATGCTACACTGTCAGTAGGGAACGGCGATATGGGATTTTTCCGGATATGGATATATCCGTTTGCTCATACCTGCTTAAACCGATCTATCGAGTTTTTATACTGGGCATGCGCGTGCATTCGAAGTGCGCGTGCATTGATGGTGCGCGCGCATTTATGGTGCGCGCTCAGTCGCGGTGTGCGCGCATTGACGGTGCGTCCGCACTGACGATGCGCGCGCAGTCGCGGTGCACGCACATTTCGAAATGCGTGCTCTAGGTCCAGAAAGTTTGTAATGTTGGTGTCAAGGTCTGTTGAATTATACGATGTTGTTTGCTCTCTACCTCCCCCTCTCCTTCTCTCCCTCCTCTCCTCTCTCCTTCTCTCCCTCCTTTCCCTCTCTCCTTCTCTCCCTCCTTTCCCTCTCTCCTTCTCTCCCTCCTTTCCCCCTCTCCTTCTCTCCCTCCCTCTCTCCCCCCTCTCCCTCCCCCTCCATTCTCCCTCTCTCCTCTCCCTCTTCCCTGTCTCCTCTCCCTCCTTTCCCCCTCTCCTTCTCTCCCGCCCTCCCTCCCCTCTCTCCTTCTCTCCCTCCCTCCCTCCCTCCCCACTCTCCTTCTATCCCTCCCCTCTCTCCTTCTGTCCCTCCCTCCCCCATCTCCTTCTCTCCCTCCTTTCCCCCTCTCCTTCTCTCCCTCCCTCTCCTCTCTTCCTCTCTCCTTCTCTCCCAACTTTCCCCCTCTCCCTCCCTCCTTCTCTCCCTTCTTTCCCCTCGCTCCTTCTCTCCCTCCTTTCCCCCTCTCCTTCTCTCCCTCCCTCCCTTTCCTCTCTTCCTCTCTCCTTCTCTCCCTCCTTTCCCCTCTCTCCTTCTGTCCCTCCCTCCCTCCCCTCTCTCCTTCTCTCCCTCCTTTCCCCTCGCTCCTTCTCTCCCTCCTTTCACCCTCTCCTTCTCTCCGTCCCTCTTCTCTCTTCCTCTCTCCTTCTCTCCCAACTTTCCCCCTCTCCTTCTCTCCCTCCATCTCTAAACACAAAATAGAACACACACACACCAAAAACAAAATCTAGAGATTTATTCTCCTCCATTTCTTGCTTGAAACTAGCATGTAATGTCCACGTGTAAATGAGATCTATTACAATAGAAAAGAGAGAGACAGACAGTCTGACTGTTAGAGTTAGAAGCCAGATTATCACTGCTGTGTGTGTCTGACTAGACACACACATAGAAGCAGTGATAATCTGGCTTCTAACTCTCTCACACACAAAAATAACACTTACAGCCACAAAATGCCACTTATTTTTATGTAGTCTGAAGTCTGAATTAATGTCCTTCGCCATTGGCAAGCTCTCCTTTGCTATGCAAAAAGTGACAGCGTTCGTGATACTTTGCCACTTTTTGCCCCCTCTCTGGTACAATGTTCTCCTCTTAAATAAAGCAGGAATTGTTTGAGCTGCACTGGCCCCACTACCTGTCGCTTTCTCCGAAGCGCTGGTTCGACTTCGTTCTGTTGTCGACAATGATTTCGCTCTGAGGGCAGCGTGCTGGGCGGGGTGGTGCTGCTTAATGTGATGTCGCAGGTTGCTCGTGCTCGAATCAGATGTCTTAACCAAGACCTTGCAAACTGTACATCTATACACACCATTACTGACTGCATTGTTTTCAAAGTAGTCCCATACGGGGCTTCTTTTCCCCATGATGAGAAAGGTAAATTTTCAAACGACAATTTTTAGCGATGCGACTTTGTTAAGACGCCACGACTCACGGCGAGTATACACAGTAAAGTGTGCACGCGCATCGGATGTGGGCGCCCGTTAATTGTGCGCGCGCACCGAATGTACGCGCATTCCATGCTCTAGATCTAGGAGGTTGCAATGCCGGCGACAAGGTAAGCTGGAAAAGATCGCATTACACTGATAATACCAACAATATTGATATATTGCCAGGAACGATATTAAAAATATATCGATGTATATTTTTAAAATCGAATCCCTCGATATAACAGGTTTTTTAGAATTACCATATCGGCACACCGATGTGAAAATCACATCGGGTTTAATCGAAAAACCGATTAATCGCCGTTCCCTAACTGTCAGTAATGTTTTTGGCAGCAGAGCAGCAAGCATCACTGTCAATGCTTTCCTTACAGTCACTGCCTCCCTCTCTCACAGGACAGTTTACCTTTGTGGACTCTCTGGTTGGATTGGAGTGAGAGTACACAAAGCCAGAAAGAAATTGAAGCTGTTTATCAGGTGAGTGAGTTTGGTGGCACTCGGTGACTCCACTCTTCAGCACACCCCCCTACCTCTCCGATCTCCTCTCTCCTCAAACATGAGAACATAAGAAATAGAAGCAGATGTAGGCCATTTGGCCCATCGAGCCTGCCCCGCCATTCAATCATGGCTGATATTCTGCTCTAACTGCAGCTACCACACCTTATCCCGATACCAATCTACCGTATATCTCCGCGTATAAGGCGCACTTTTTTTCACGTCGGAAGATCTCGAAAGTTGGGGGTGCGCCCTATACGCAGGAACAAGAAATTTTGAGCCTCAGAAATACAGTAAACAGGAGGGGCGGCCGGCGCACTGTCAGCCGGGGTTTGGTCAGTGTCCAGCGGGGGTTGGGGGGAGCGGGTGACGGGGCTTCGGCCTCGGCCGCCTGGGCAGCGGCAGCAGCAGCAGCAGCGGACTTCAGTGCTGTGCTTGCTGCCTGCCTTCTGCCTAACCCAGTCTGCCTCCCTCCCTCCCTGCCGCTCTCTCTCCCTGCCTGCCTGCCTCTCTCCCTGCCTGCCTGCTTCCCTCCCTCCCTCCCTCCCTCCCTCCCTCCCTGCGTGCCTGTCTGCCTGCCTGCCTCTCTCCCTCTCTCTCTCTTCCTGGCTGCCTGCCTGCCTCTCTCCCTCTCTCTCTCCTTCCCTGCCGGCCTACCTCTCTCCCTCTCTCTCTCCCTGGCTGGCTGCCTGCCTCTCTCCCTCTCTCTCTCCCTCCCTGCCGGCCTGCCTGCCTGCCTCTCTCCCTCTCTCTCCCCCTGCCTGCCTCTCTCCCTCTCTCTCTCCCTGCCTCCCTCTCTCCCTCCCTGCCTGCCTGCCTCTGACTCTCCCTACCTACCTGTCTCTCCTGTCTCTCCTCCCTTCTGCCGGCAATATCATTGAAAATGCTTCCGTTTTTTTTTCACCAAGAAAAGGTCAAAAGTGGGGTGCGCGCCTTATACGCGGGTGCGCCTTATATGCGGAGATATACGGTATCTAACTCAGTCTTGAACATGTTTAAGGACTGAGCATCAACAGCCCTTTGGGGTAAAGAATTCCATACATTCACTACCCTCTGAGTGAAGAAGTTTTTTCTCAACTCAGTGTGAAAGAGCTGACGCCTAACTTTAAGACTGTGACCCCTGGTTTTAGTTTCTCCAACGCTTCTCCAACAGTTGGAAACAATCTCCCACTATCTACTTTGTCGTTCCCCTTAATAATCTTATAGGTTTCTATAAATTCCCCTCTAATTCTTCTATATTCCAGAGAATATAGGCTCCAATTAATCAACCTATCATCATAATTCATCCCCCTCATTCCAGGTACTAACCTAGTAAACCTACACTGCACTGCCTCCAAGGCAAGTACATCCTTTCTTAAATAAGGAGATGAAAACTGCACACAGTATTCCAGGTGTGGTCTCACCAGGGCCCTATACAGCTGCAGCAACACTTCCCTACTCTTGTACTCTAAACCTTTCATAATGAAAGCTAACATACCGTTAGCCTTCCTAATTGCCTGCTGCACCTGCATACTAACTTTCTGTGTTTGGTGTACAACGACAGTCAAGTCCCTCTGCACACTAACACTTTCCCTTCTCTCCCCTTCTAAACAATAACCTGCTCTGATGTTTTTGCCACCTAGATGGATGACTTCACACTTCCCTACATTATACTTCATCTGCCACCTACCTGCCCACTCACCTAACCTATCTATATCACGCTTTCTCCTTATTTCGTATCATCAGCAAATTTAGATATATTAAATCAGCACCCGCTGCTGCACTGGGTCTGGCCTCCTCCATGTCCCCGAATCCTCCACTCCACCCTCGGCGGCCGTGCCTTCAGCCAGTACGCCCCGAGGCTCTGGAATTCCCTTCCTCACTGCCTTCCCCTCACCCCCTCTCTTTCGAGTTTCAGATCACAGCTAAAGAACTTTCTCTTCGACCGCGCTTTTGGTCACCTTTCTCCCACTGCCCCTGGCTCGGTCCCGGAATCTGCTATTGTGACGTGTTCTGGGGTCACCATCTGGCGTGGAGAGCGCTATATGAATCAAAGTTGTTGTTGTTGAGGAGAGTGAGGCTGAGGTGGGAACTGCAGATATAAATGACATTGATTTGTACCCACAGAAGGCCCTGTTGTCCCCAATCCAGCCGGTCTCTATGGCTGTCAAGGAAAAGTACCTGGGCTGGACCTACAGGACACATGGCCACCACAGGGCGAAGAGAGTCTTCAGCAGGTGGGCTATCGCTAGTGCCTCCACACTTTCCCCCTCCTATTCCCCCAACACTCCCCTCCAACACCGCTCACTGCCCCCAATACCTCTCACTGCCCCTCCCCCCCCCCCCGCCCCACACTGCTCACTGCCTCAACCCCCAACACTGCTCACTGCCCCCCCCTCCCCGCCCCACACTGCTCACTGCCCCCCCCACCCAACACCTCTCACTGCCCCCCCCCCCGCCCCACACTGTTCACTCTGGTGTTTGACTGTTTGCTGTTGTTCTGTTTCCAGTCTCCGGGATTCTCGGCCGTTCTCTCTGGAATTTTTCAGGAAAATGATTGAGATTGAAAAGGAGCAGGTGAGGGATGTGTCCAGTGGGGAGAGATCCTGGGAGATGGAATTCTGCTGTGAGATCCCGCGGGAGTGTTGTGTCTGTCTCTGAGACATTGTCCTGAGTAGAGTGAGCTATATTACATCAGACTAGAATTAGGAGCAGGAGTAGGCATTCGGCCTAATGAACAAGAGAAAGTGAAATACTACAGAGAGAAGCGTATTTACCTTAATCCTAAAAGAGAAGCGTTGTTGCTGGTTGGTTGCAACATACCAACTGGATCCTAGTGCTATACGCTAGCTGTTCGCGCACACACAGTACTTGTAGATCCACGAGTACAGCTAGACCACGTGGGGTAGTAAAGATGCTGATAGGCGGGAACCGCAGAGCGAATGAATACACACCAATACGCGGATGAATGCGGTCCCTTGTTTGGAGGAGTGAAACTTGAAAATCTAAACCACGGATGTAAATCGCGGACGCACCAAATGAAGGTGTCCAGGGTGCCTGTTAATGTCGATCCCTGGCTTAACTATTGGCTGATACTGAAGTGAGAGAGGCAATAACAAAATCCTTCCTGAAAATGTAACAAACCTTCCTAAAAAATTACTACAACCTTCCTGAAAATCTTCCTTGAAGGTTGGCAGTTCTAATCCCCATATCCCCTAATCCCTCTATTTTTTTTAAAAAATCGATCAATCTCAGCCTTGAAAATATTCAAGGACTGAACATGTACAGCCTTCTGGGGTAGTGAATTCCATAAATTCACTACCCTCGGAGTGAAGAAATGTTTCCTTAACTCTGTTCTAAAAGGCTGACCCTTAATTTTAAGACTGTGACCCCTGGTTATAGATTCTCCTACCAGGGGAAACAGTCCCTCAGTGCCTACTTTATCCAGCCCTTTAAGAATCTTATATGTTTCAATAAGATCCCCCCTAATCCTTCTGTACTTTAGAGAATACAGCCCTAGTTTATTCAACTTAAACTCATAGGTCAGTCCCCTCATCCCAGGAACTAACCTAGTGAATCTACGCTGCAGCCCCTCTAAGGCAAGTACAGGTATCCTGCCCCAAACACGAAACTCATGCATCCACTGTTTGCTAAATGCGACAACCATCGCAAACCGCGTTTTGTGCATCTGCGATTTAAAATCGCGAGTTTAAATTTTCAAGCTTCAATCTTGCAAACAAGGGACCGCATCCATCCGCCTAATGGTGTGTTTCCCACCTATCAGCATCTTTACTACCCAGGTTTAGCTGCACTCGTGGATCTACTTAGTCCCCCTAAACCTGTAACATGAATTTATTGTCGCTTCTCCGCAGCCTAGCTAGTAAGTTTTGGAGGATTGGCTGTCAGGATCTGCAGATCTCTCTCTCTCTGTGTAAGTGTATTTCTCTCTGACTCACCTTCTCTTCCCCCCACCTCCCCCACCCCCACTTCTCTCTTTCACCTTCTCACTCTGACTCACCCACCCCCACCCCGTTTCTCTCTCTCTCTCTGTGTAAGTCAGTTAGACAGCCCCCCCCCCAGCCCTCCGTGTCACCACCCCCCACCACCCTCCGTGTCTCTCTCTCTGTAAGTCAGACAGCCTCACGATTGCTGCAGATGTGCCCAAACTTACTCCCCATATCCCCATGTATGTTATAACTGTTTTTTTGTGTTTAGTTTTACTAAACGCGAACTTACTCCCCATATCCCCATGTTTCGCATAGGGCCCTGCATTTCCCCACCACGAAGGTTTACAGGAACGTATCCCCCGCGGTTGGGGAGGGATACTTGTATGTCCTTTTTTAAATAAAGAGACCAAAACTGCACACAATACTAGAGTATTGTGCGGTCTCACCAAGGCCCTATATAGTTGCAGCAAGACTTTCCTACTCTTGTACTCTAAACATTTTGCAATGATTATTGTAAAATGATCCCCCTATCCCCTAATTATGGGGATATTGTAGAGGTTGATTTAAGTTCATAACCCTGCGGTGAAGTAAGGACTGACACAAATGTTGGACAATTAATTTGCATGTTTATTAATTCAGATTTAGTAATAGTTATAAGTAATTAAAAGAATACATCACAACAATGCTTACGTATCGACGCAGAGCTCACATTGATTTAAGTTGACCAAACCAAATGCTGCGGTAGAGTAGCAATAGAGTAGCGAGGTTCAATTTATTCTCTATATTAATCCAAATATAAATCCATCAAAAGGTATCCAAGTATTGTGTATGGTTTCCAGTTCGACATCTAGAAGTATCCAGGTATTATTGTGCCATTAGTTCCCAGTACAATATCCAAGTACAGTAAAAGCCCGTTTAACCGGCACCCGATCAACCATAACTTCTGTATAATCGGCATTGCAAAAAAACAAGTCCGCATTCGATTAACAGAAATTTATCCTGGAAAAATGCAATGAATTTTTTTTTTTTTAATTGCGTTTTCGGCCGAGTATCCGGCACACGCTTTAGGGCCTGAGGATGCCGGATAAATGGGCTTTTATTGTACTATTGTACGTCTAGAGTTGCTCCACTCATAGTCTTGATCTTCTGAAGCTGGAACATGGATTTGCAACTCCCAAGTTCCAATTTCTTCCTTTTTTCAACTTCTTCCCTGAATCGATCTCTCTTTATCTAGTTCATTAGATGACCTTTCACTCATTGTCGTTTGCAAAATGGTTCCTGTGCAAACACAAATGCTAACAGAACTCCCTCTCCAGCCGCAGACCATTTCTCCAGGAGATATTACTGATAAGGACTGAAAGCACTTTGTTGTTTATAAACAGTCTTTGTTTCTTCTGCAAAGAAGATAGTTAGGGAGAATAGTAAATAGTGAGGAGGATAGTAACCATCTGCAAGAAGATTTAGATAAAATGATAAAGTGGGCAAACACATGGCAGAAAGCTATTCAAAACCAGCTCCTATCATGTACCAAATATATGTCTCAAATATATGTACATCACTAATATATTTTGAGATATTTAACATATTAATTACAGAATCCTACAATATACCTGCAAGGTGTTGTTAGAATTATACAGCATGAAAGGAGTCCATTCAGCCCATCTAGTCTGTGCTGGTTCTTTGAAAAGAGCAACTCAATCCCACTGCCCAGCTCTCTCCCCATAACCTAACAGACCTGTTCTTCCTAAATAAAGATATCATTCTCTTTTAAAAGCTGTTCTCAAATTGGCCTCCACCACCTTTACAGGCAATGCATTCCAGATTCAAACAACCCGCTGAGTGAAAACATTTCTCCTCAGCTGCTCCCCTCTGCTTCGTTTTGAAACTATTTTAAATCTGTGAGCAAGAGTCAAAGATTCGCCCACCAGTGGAAACAGTTCTTCCTTATTCACTCTGTCGAATCCACTCATGATTTTATAAACCTCTATTAGGTCTCCTCTCAACCTTCTCTGTTCTAGAGAGAATAAACCTGGCCTATCTAGCAATCTATTGTTGTAACTGCGATGCTCTTGCTCCACAGGAAGTCTGTAAAATGCTGCAGCTGCGGGATGTGTATGAGCGAGCGCTGCGAGAGTTTGGATCCACAGATGCCGGTAACGTCTTCTACGTTCTTCTTGCAATGGCATCAACTCTTGAGGGTAGCTCAGCTGGGACTCTCTGCAGTGGCTTGGCCCCTACTTTTCAATATCTACATGCTCCTCCTTAGTAACATCATCCGCAGACATGGAGTCAACGTCCACATGTACATCTCTGCCTCTATGCTCGACTCCAGGACTATTGCTGTCCCGACAGACTGTCGGACATCAAGTCCTGGATGAGAGCTAACTTTCTACAGTTTCCTCAGTCAACAAAACTGAGGCCTTCCTGATTGGCATGCACCAGTGCCTCCACACCTCCATGGTTGAGCAACTCCACCTCACCTCACCAAGCCAGTCAGGAACTCAATGTGACCCCATCTCCCCCATTCTCGCCCGACTCCATTGGCTCCCCATCACCCAGAGGATTCAAGATCCTGGTCCTCACCATGAAAACCCTCCATGACCTCACCCCACCTCTGCGACCTCCTAACCCCCAACCAACCACCCCGCTCCAACTGCTCAGCGGGCTCTGACCTGCTCCATGTCCCCCAACCCACCCGATCCCACCATTCAATCCATGACTGTTTGTGGGACACTACTGTGCGCAATTAGCTGCTGAGCCTTCAGCCACTCTGCCCCCAACCTATGGAACTCCATCCAGCAGTCCCTCCGCCTTGCTGCCTCCCTCCATAGCCTCCTTCACGTCCTGCCTCAAGACCCTTCGAGAGTCCGTTACACCCCCTCCCCTCCTATCCCTCCACCATCCCTGACACCGACCCCAGCTCAGGTCTGAAACACTTGACTGTCCAGCACCGATTACGCCAACACCCCCGATTACATTGAGGGTCCTCCAGATGTGCAAGGCACTGCTAGGCAAATATAATTTTGTTGATGATGGGAATCAAACAAGAAGTTTCCATCAGGGCTGACAGCGAGCACTGTGAAGACGATGGTGATGTGGGAAGGGGCCAAGGGCTGGTGGGGGAAGGGGGCTGAGGGCTGGGGTCTCGCTGTTTGGTATTTGGTCCTCACCGTGTTTCTATTTTGTTCTCAGATCTGTGGCTGGATTACATCCGGGAGGAGAGGAGCCACCCACTGGGGCAGCCGTGCAACGTGGGAAAGCTGCATTGGAGAGCCATGCAGGCGCTGCAGGGAGAGAGTGTGGAGCACTTTGTGGCTCAGTACACACTCCTCCAGACAGGACATTTGGAGCAGGATTGAGTGGCCAACAGTGACCGTCTAAATAAACTGAACAGCAGACAATAGCTCACCTTTAAACCCACTGCTGGACGCTGCAATGACCTTGTTCAAAGAGGAACTGCTGGAAATAGAGAAAAAAATCATTTGATTAAATCCTTTTCCCTGAACAAGTTCTCACTGTCACTGTGTCTCAGTCCAGGCTCTCTGTCCCTGAGAGGACGAGGATCTGCCGGGGGTGGGGTGGGGGACAGGACCATTGGAGCAGAGAGACGATGGGGGTGAAGATTGCACAGACCATTGCAGTCCAAACACAGGTGGGGCTTTTCTCCAGACTATTCGTCTTTTACAACCATTTTTTTTTGTCTTTTTGGAGCTCCTAGAGCGCTCGCCTTTCAAGCGTGAGATCTGTGTTCAAATCCGGGCAGGTCAGGGCGAAACCTTGGGCAAGCTTCCTCATTCCACACACCTAATAATAATCTCAAAAAAAAAACTAATAAAATTGATCATTTCAATCCACGAATGTTTGTGGGACACCGCTGTGCGCAATTGGCTGCCGCGTTTCATCCACAAATATACAGTCAATTCACTTTACAGTATAGTGTATTCTGTGAAGCGCTTTGAGACGTCAATAAGATGTGAAAAATGCTATGTCAAATGTAAGGATATTACATCCCTGAGAGCAAGTTCCTGATATAGTTTTATAATAATCAGTTTGTCTTCAGACAACCGCTACAAAATTACATTTATGGAGCGCCATTCACATCGGGAGGATGTTCCAACGTCCTGAACAGTCAGGTCGGGACCCAACAAAGGGAGAGGGGCAGTGTAGGGGGGAAGGGAGGCAGAGAGTTAGGAGGGCAGCGGAAGACACGATCGAAGAGGAGGGTCTTGAAGGAGGCAAGGGAGGAAGTGACGCAAAGGGACTGAAATGGAGTTCCAGAGTGGGGCAGAGAGGCTGATGGGGACAAGACCATGAATGACCTTGAAAGTGAGTGAGGAAAAGGATCTTGAATTTGATCTTCTGGGGGATGTGAAGCCAATGGAGCCGGGCGAGGGTGAAAGTTGCACAGACCGTTGCAAAACAGGCTGGTGCTATGGTTGGTGTGGCTGAGGACATGAGCTGTAGAGTTCTGGATGATCTGCAGCTTGTGAAGGGAAGAACCAGGAAGGCCTTGATGTGACGAATGCATGGACGAGGGGTGAGGCAGCCTGAGGGGTGAGGCAGTGGCGGAGTCTGGCGATGTTGCGAAGGTGGTGGAAGGCAGTACTGGTCATGGTGCGGATGTGGGGGAGGAAGGAGAGTTCAGGGTCGAATAAGACAGCCAGGTTCCTGACTGGCTTAAAGTGGTGGAGAGTGAAGCCTTGGATGCTGATGGTGTCGGCACCTGAGGTGCGGAGCTAATCAGGCGGCTTCAGTCTTGCAGACATTCAGCTGGAGAAAGTTGTTTTTCATCCAGGACTCAATGTCATGCAGGCAGTCAGTTGGCGGACACAAAGTGGAGGCGGTGTGAGAGGTAGGACCGGAATCAGTTGAGGACAGAACCTTGCAGGTTGAAGTGGGAGGAGAGGCGGTGGAGGAGGATTGTGTGTCCACAGTGTCGAAGGTGGCAGATAGGTCGAGGAGGACGAGGAGGCAGAGGGAGCCCTGATCACAGATGTTCAGGATATCATTAGTGACCATGACCAGATCAGTTTCTGTGCTGCGAAGAGCGCGGACATCTGATTGGAGGGGCTTGTGGAGGGAGTGGGATGGGAGAAAGGAGCGAAGCTGGGAGGTAATGACGCTTTGAAGCACCTTTGACAGGAATGGGGGTTGGAGATGGGCCGGTAGCTTGAGAGTTGCAATGCCTCAAGGGAAGGTTTCTTAAGGATGTGGGTGACAGTGGCTGTTTTGAAGCGGGTGGGAACGATGCTGGATGAAAGGGACAGGTTGAATGTGTAATCAAGTAATGGGACAAATAGATGGAGCTGGGAGGTAAGGAAAGGAGTTTGGATGGGGCCCAGGGAGCAGCTGGTGGGCTTCATGGCGGTTATGGTGGTGATGACAGAGGATGGGGAGACAGGTTCGAGGTGTAGGAGTCAGAGTGTGGGAGTGGGAAGGGCGGTGACAGCTGAGCAGAATGCTCATCTCTATACGCAATGCACAGACCGAGGTGCAAAGAGACGGCTGGGGGGGGACGGCTGGGGGGGGGTGGGTGGGGGGGAGAGAGAGACGGCGGGGGGGGTGGGATGGGGGGGAGAGAGAGACGACGGAGGGGGGGAAGTGGGAAAGAGACAGCTGGGGGGGGGGGAGAGAGAGGCGGCAGAGGGGGGAGGGAGAGAGAGAGACGGCTGGGGGGGGGGGGTGGGGGGGCAAGAGGGACGGTGGGGGGGGTTGTGGGGGGGAGAGAGACGGCACGGGGGGGTGGAGGGAGAGACGGGGTGGATGTGATAATATACAGATAGATAGAGATGGGGGGGATGTGAGAGACACAGAGACAGACAGAAAAACACAGAGATGGAGAGAGTGAGAGACACAGAGAGAGAAAGATATTTACCTCCTGAGGAGATAGGCCCCGAATGCGCGCAAACCCGGAATGCGCGCGCACTCCAAATGTGCGCACATGCGCAGTACGAAACGCACGAAAATATCGATATTTCGGTATATCTCAATATGAGCCAATCGATATATCTAAATCGGAAAATTTCCATATCGACGGACCCTATCGCACACACTCCACACACCGCACAACAACAACAACAACAATTTACATTTATAGAGCGTCTTTCACGTCGGGAGGACGTCCCAAGGCGCTAAACAAGAGGCGTGTGACCCGAGCTGGGAGGGGAGTGTTTGGGAAGGGGTGAAACACGAAGGGGAGGTAAAAGAGTTCGGGGTGGAACAAAAGGCACGATCGAAGAGGAAAGTCTTCAAACCGGCCTTGAAAGAGGAAAGGGAAGAGGCGAAACGGAGGGATTGAGGGATGGCATTCCATAAGGTGGGAGCGGAGAAACTGAAGGCCCGGCCTCCGATGGTGTGGCGGTTCGGGCGGGGGGCTTGGAGCAGGCCAAGTCCTGTTGAACGGAGGGTCCGGGTGGGCTTGTAGGGGGAGAGTAGATCGGTTAAGTAGGGCGGGGCAAGGCTGTGTAAGGCCTTGTAGGTGAGGACGAGGATCTTGAACTCGATCCTCTGGAGGATGGGGAGCCAGTGGGGACGGGCGAGGGTGGGGGTTATGTGGTCGCGGAGGCGGGTGCGGGATAGTACACGGGCTGCAGAGTTTTGGATGGTCTGCAGCCTGTGAATGGAGGAACTGGGGAGGCCGATTAGGAGAGAATTTCCGTAATCCAGCCGTGAGGTGGTGTATGCGTGCACGAGTGTTTCGGCAGCGCGGGGGGTAAGATAGTTGCGGAGCCTGGCAATGTTGCGCAGGTGGAAATAGGTGGTGCCGGTCAAGGCGCGGATGTGGGGGAGGAAGGAGAGTTTATGGTCGAACATGATGCCGAGGTTCCTGATTGGCTTTGTGAGGTGGAGAGTGCAACCTTGGATGTTGAGGCTGGCAGTGCCCGATGTGCGGAGGCGCTGGCTTGAGCCAATCAGGAGGGCCTCGGTCTTACTCACGTTCAATTGCAAAATGTTGTCCCTCGTCCAGGACTCGATGTCGGACAGACATGCTGTCAGAACATCGATCGTCTGGGGGTTGAGAGATGAGGCAGAAAGGTACAACTGGGTGTCGTCCGCATACATGTGGAAATTTACCCCATGTTTGCGGATGACGTCGCCCAGGGGGAGCGTGTAAAGGGTGAAAAGAAGGGGACCAAGGACAGAGCCTTGAGGGACGCCGTGGGAAACTGTGCGGGGGTTTGAAGAAAAGCCATTGGAAGAAACAAAATGTAAACACTCCACACCACACTGCACACACTCCACACACACTCCACATACTGCACACACTCCACACACTGCACACACACTCCACACACTGTACACCACACTCCATACACTGCACACACTGCACACACTCCACACACTCCACACCACACTGCACACACACTCCACACACACAGCACACACTGCCACACCACACTGCACACACTCCACACACACAGCACACACTCCACACCACACCTGCACACACACTCCACACACTCCACACACTCACACTGCACATACACTCCACACCACACTGCACACACACTCCACACACTGCACACAATCACATAAAACGTTCAAAAGATGTTGAGAAACCAGTTAAGCCAAACGTGTGCAGCCGCTTTGGACACTTGTGTCATTATTGGAATTTGGAACTAAACGTTTACGGTTTGTGTCACCTGCAAATCACCTGCAAAGAAACCTATTCCTTCATCCAAGTCATTTCTATATACGGTAAAAGCTCGTCTATCCGGCACCTCGAGACCTGGCCAGTGCCGGTTAACGCGTGTGCGGACATTCGGCCGAAAACACACAAAAAAAACAAATTATGTATTTTTCCAGATAAATTGCGGTTAATCAAATGCGGACTTTTTTTTTGCAATACCGGTTATACAGAAGTTATGGTTGATCGGGTGCCGGGTAAACAGGCTTTTACTGTATGGTGAATAGCTGAGGTCCCAGTACAGACTCCTGGGAGACACCACTTGGCACGTCCCACCAATCAGAGAATGTTCCCATTATCCCTACTCTCTGTTTCCTGCCTCCCAAGCCACATCACAAGGTCACCTCCGATTCCGTGCTGATAACATCTTGTGCAGCATCCATACACACCCTGTTTTCCACAATGTTAGTGACCTCCTCGAGCAACAATAATAAAATTGATTA